>KZ308879.1:12876-157937 GCA_000376725.2 Ladona fulva
TGGAGTTCACTACAGGATAGAAGATCAGAATACAGACGGAAGCTGTTCGATAAATTCATCAGCCCAGAATTTTCAGACGAGGTCGAAGACATTATAATTCCAGTTCAAAACGAACGCGATCTACGAGAGGCGTCGACCAAGCGATATAAGGAGATAATCGCTAGAACAGATAGCTACTTCTGGTCGTTTTTTTCTCGGAGCATTAGAGAGGCTAACAGGATAGATTAGGTACGAATATTTGG
Organism: Ladona fulva; assembly: GCA_000376725.2. NCBI lineage: Eukaryota > Metazoa > Arthropoda > Insecta > Odonata > Libellulidae > Ladona > Ladona fulva. Next base: position 13,119 of record KZ308879.1, read on the forward strand.
TGTTGATACACCCCCTGCCATACGCCAATCGGCGGCTCGCGTGGTAAAATTCTAAATGTAAATTTAAAATCTCCGTTTCTCCTTAGGATTTTTCTAGGTGCATGCCTTATCGTGCCAAGTCACCTATTTAAACACTTTTCCTTGAGTTCTCCCGTTATTTTTTATCCCATCGTCGTGAATTTTAGTGTCCAATAATTTTCTACCCTCTTGAATCCTACCTTAAAATTCTCTCTACAGGTTCATTTTAATTTTTTTGTGCCCTTTTGCTTTGAGCATAAAAATTTCAGTGCCTACCGAGAAGCTTTTCCTTTAGCTTTTTAGATAAATTTTATCATGTTAAATTTATAGAATATGATGCTATAGGAATGACAATCCAAATATTTGGAGTAATGAAAGCATTGCAGGGAAAAAGGGTGGGTCAAATATGGATTGCTAAAGAAAGCAACCGAGGATCCAAGGGAAAAAATATACTGGAAAACCAAGGCAAAGTGTTTGATGATGAAGAAACTAGAAAATAAAGGACCTCAAGTAGATAATTTTAGGGCACACGAACCTATCGATGTGGCACTCGAACACATATGATGAATCAAAATTTGGGATCATTTAATTCAGTTCAAAAGTCAAGAACATATTTCAGTTACTAGCAGTTAATATACGTATGACGTTATTACTAAATTTTTATGCATTGCCGTTAAATAAGATGGAATTATCAGAAACCGGAATTGAGAACGGAAATAACAGTTTCCGGTTCCGGAAATTCCAAAAATTTTATTTCACGGTTCGGTTTCGATTTCCACTCCGGTAAAAATAACGGTTTCCCGTTTCAGTTTACGGTTCGATGCCCAATCCCCAATCACTCGACACCCCTCCAGGAGTAAACTCACTCTGGTTATTCATTTGGAATCTTTCAGCTCGGACACACACCATCTTACTATCTCGCCAACCCGAAAGATTTCCCGCTCGAAGATCTCCTGCCTTACATAGAGTACATCCACTGGGACAGGGCCAAGGAGATGACGTCAAACTCCCTGCTCGACGATGGAGAAAAAAATGTGACCACGCCAGCTACCCCGGAGTCGTCGATAGGCTCTCCAGGTGGTAATCTTTTCCCAAGTAATTGCAGTTTTTTTTCGAAAAATTTCGCGCAATACTACCAGATTTATTTGGAAGTTCTTAGAGTTATAGTGGTTGGATTATCATGAAACGATTTTCGTTTTTAAGGCCAGACGACCAAAACATCTATACTATATCTGTTGCTACCTGTTATGTTACCTTTTATTGACAATGATGTTTCTGCTATGTATTACAAACTTTAAAATATTCTATTCAATTTCTACCACTTATGATGCAATCTATTCTTTATCACTCTTTCCTATATATTCCGCAGGTTTTTCACATCCCCCTTCTCTTCGTGGGTGTTTTCCTGCTGTGGAGATACTTTTTCTGTGCATAAAATATCACAGTTTTTTACTCCTCCACAAAGCATTCTTTCTTTCCTTCTTTTCTGTTCTTTTGTTCCTTTTCTCTTACTTTATGACAAGGGTTAAATGGAAGATGGGACTCTTTAGTCCCAATTTCGCCCAATAAAGACGTTTTTATTTATTTATTTATTTATATCTGTGTAACATCTAACTCAATATTTTTCCATCACATTCCTCCACTGTGGTGCACGGAAATAGAACAAGCAGCGGCTTAGTGGAATATGGTATTTTATTCTTTGAGTGGAGCAATATAACGTATCGATTCGTCATATTCTTCAAAAGGAAGAACATTTAACGCTCAATCGGAATTCTTTCTCCCACATTACATTACAAAACATAGGTATAAAAAATTTGCTGCAAATTATCCAATGTATCATGTAATGCACAATATGGTAAATGATATAATACACGCTGCAATGCTTCATTCAATGCGTAATAAAATTATATTTAAAATTTTCATAAAATACATGACGCAATAAGATATTCCATGGTGCTGAGAATCATGCGTTTAGTCATCAATCAGAAGGTTGGGTTGAACCTCAACCGTTCAACTTTAGCTACAAAAAGCTTAGAGATAATGAGACAAAAAGGGAATTAAAGCCATGACAAAGAACACACCATTAATATTGAAACCCATCAAAACATTTTAATCATCTTCTAAAAATGAATACCCTTCCTTGAATAAATGGTGGAGCTTTAATTAAAATATTCTCACCTCCACAATGACTTATTTATTAAACAAATAGTCAAACGGTTATTTTAGTGAAATCTGAATTTGATCGAATCTTGTCTACCTATTACTATGCTTTTTGACGTAAAAAACCTTGAAAGATAAAAAGTTTCTTTAAAAGTCTGCTCAAGAGGAAAATATTGGCTCCGCAATTTCTTGCTAGACGATATTTGTATATTACAGTATGCATTTTTGTAAAAAGTCGCACTATTATATATAATGATTTTTCAATTCTTAATCCAAAGAGTACTTAAGTAAGAAAAGTTCACTGTAAAACTCTGAAATCTAAAACGCGGAAAACTCATGGATCTTCATCAAACATCTTTTATTGTAATAAATACTAGTGATAAATATTTAAGCAGTTTACTTTATTTTATAGTATACACCTTAATAGTACAGAATCACAGTATAAGTGTGCATAAGAATGATAAGAATTTAATACAAACTTTATAAAATACGTAATATTGTTAAGCGGTCCCGGGTTCGATCTCCGGTGGGGGCTCACGTGCGAAATGACCTTTTAAAATTACTTCTACTATTTTTTAGGTGAAGTTGAAAACGAGAATCGTGCCATTTGACCCTGATTTACAATTGAATGAATACAGCTTTGATAAAGTAGAGGCTATATTTCCCGTTGTCGCTGACTGGGAACGACATGGGACAATAAGAAATCTTTCCGTATATTTCAGCATCTTCAAATGACCACGATCCACCGCACGCGTTGGACGGTCCCGTTCTATGGTCAGAAGAGGAGCAGTATTTGGCTAAAAGTGAGTTTAATATCGTACAATACTGATTCCCGATATTTTTTGATGAACATATTCGTTGAAAACTTCTTTGCATACTTATTTTGTCTTACTGCTCCCTTTTGGCATAACAGAAACACGTCACGGCGCCGAATAATTGGAAAATTTGAAGGGGAAAAGGGGAAGGAGTTTAGGTCTAGAAGATGCAGAAAAGGTGGGGAAAAAAAGGGGTTGGAGTAAAAACTTTTTAAACTGGAGTAAACTTTTTTTTCCCCCACCTTTTCTGCATCTTCCCCTAAACTCCTTCCCTTTTTCCCCATTCCTTTCCCCCGTTAGCTAGCTAGTATTTAAAGGTTTGGTTTTTAGAGTATTGTCACCAGAAGATGACGATTAATCGTTCGAAACCGGTCGTGTAACTGTTTTGTGAAAATAAAATTTGTGGTAAAAGTACAAATTATTCTTATATTCTTCCATTATTCAAGATAGGATAAGGATAACCCCTAATAATAAAATGATATTTAGTTATATCTATCATCTATGCCATTTTTCCATCGAACAATTTTCGTTCTACTTTCTTATTATTATATTTTCTTGTTGTTTAATTTTACTATTAATGTTATAAGTTACCATTCACGATAATTTACTACATCGATCTCAAGTTCCATCTGCTAATCAATTTGTGTAATACTTTCTTAATGTCATAATATTATTATTATAAAATATGACTTTCTTAATATTTTGTCGGCATTTTTTCTCATTTTCTTACTGTTTTGCATTAAAAAAGGACCATTTGCCGTTTTTTGGTTAAATTATCTCTTTAATTAATTAAATATTTTAAATTAATTGTCGCAAAGGAAATAACCACTGTGGACTGTAAAAAGCAGCCTTACATGTTCTTATCGCAGCTCTGTAAACGACATGGCGTCGAACCTGGAACACTGAAAATACACGAACAATATTCTTAAAAGAATGATTTAAATGAATGATGAAAAGATGAAAGAAGGAATGACCGAAGAAAAGTACATCGGGTGAAACATCTCTTGGGTGAAGTGAATTTTGGGTGAAAATACTTGGGTCAAAATTCCGCCGCGCTAACCCTATCTTGGCTGAAACGCCATGGCTTTTACTGCTTCAGGAATAGAAGTTGGTAACGAATATCTCTTGTTGCTACGACAGGCCTTGGGGAACCACTGGTCAAAGGTCTGACGGAAGTGTCCCAGAGGAGGCCCAAGGATCCAGTAGCTTTCTTAGCTAATTACCTCAAGAGCTTCACCAAGACCCACCACATGTCCTCCGAGTCTTTGACAGAAAGCATCCGGAGAATGAACAGGGAGGCCCAGGGGCAGAACCTGGATGACTCGTACAAAACCGAACCATACAACGATGTCTTTCGCATGGAAGAAAGAGTGGGTAGATGGATTGTTTTATTACTATTTCCGTAAATTAATACGAACAGGCCTACGACTGTGGCATCCAGTACTGTTATATAAATAGGTTAATCGGGTTTCTCTCTGAATTCTCGCTGGTAAAATGGGTAATTTGCGTCTTAAATGGCTGTTTCATCTTATACCGGAGAAGGAAATAGACTGAAAGTGAGACTCCGGTTATTTAATACAATTTGTTTAGTTAGGGAAAAAACAACAAAATGTGTGTCTTTTTGGTAGTTGGATTTGTGACCTGACGTAATTTGCGGTTATGTAACGCCGAAACGGTAATAAAAAAATCTGTGGAAAAAGTATAAATCATTTCTCTTTGTTATGGACTTCCGCAATATCTTGACCACCTCCGTAGATTTTACCTTAAATAACATTTGTTCAACCTTTTTGAAGTAGAACACCTTTTATTTATTCTTCATAGGAGCATTCACGAAAACTTATCTCCTAGGAAATCGAATTTTACCGTTGCGTGGTACAATAATATCGCTTACCTAAATACAAATTTTATGGAGCATTAAAGTCTTCATTATATGGTATATTATATCTTTTAATCATGAGGATAAAACCTGGTCAGGGTAGACGCACTGTCCGTGTTGGACGAAATTGTTTAGGGTGTGATTTCGTCATGGTTTCTGCCCTAAACCTCTATTTTTTATTTAACGTTCTTTTGAGTGGTGAAACAATTGAGTGTAAGTCTCTTTGAGCCTAGTCTTTTATTTGCCGATTACTGATTAACCGTCCATAATTGAAAAATATCGGAATCTTTTTTTTCTAATTCCTACTTACTAAATAAATAAATGTTGCATAAATTCTTTATTTTTTGGATTTGAAGACCTTTAAATAACTGGTAAACGCTTTTATCGTACTGCCGACCAAATTGAATATTTAATTTTTTTATCAATGCTCAAAAGTATTTGAATAAGTATGCTCTTTGTTAGATTGTCAGAAATTAGTATTACATAGTTTTAAATTAAGTAGTGAGACGCGCTTAATTGTCCGGACACGAATATAAACATCATATCTACTCACAGATATTTCTCTCATTGTTTTTGCTTGTTCTTTCTTTGTTCGACTTTAAATTAAATATATTTTATGCTAAGGAACTCGTACTAATTCGCCGTTTTGGCTTTCTGTTGGTAACTAAATGCAATAAAGAATTGATGCGAGGAATTGGAGTAATTGGGAGAACGCAATTCCAAAAGGGACATTCCATTTAAACGGCCATAAAGAAGTGGGGTATAAAAACTTGAGAAACCAAAATTACCGTACTAATTAAATATCGGGGACGAAGAATAAAAACATTTAAGGAAGCCAATAATTTGCTGAATGCACCGTAACCATCATTATTCGAAATATTTGGTACATACTTTCCTACCTTAACATTTAAAGACGGTATGAAAGGACCTTAGCATGTGGTTGCATAACAATCCTTACTTACGTTTACACCAACACAGCTGATACTAATGCTGCCGATGTTTTGATTGGTTGTACGTGCATTAATGCAGAGTATATTTGTGGCTCCTGGTCCAAATCTACCACTGGCTCAAGTTTTCGCAGATGTAAGATATTTTTTCTATTTCTATTCCCATTTCCTTCAGAATACAGCTACTACTACTACTTCTGAAGTAAGAAACTTTATTTTTGAGGTTAGTCTTGAATTAAAATAATCCTAGTTCTACGACCGTCCAACTTTTAATGGTTAATGTGCCGTTGTTAGTCTAGCTAGTCATGGCATTGCTCTGTTGTATGTATCAGTTGGGGCTCGTGGATGATTTTTGAAGCTTTGGAAGTGTTTTGAGAGGTTTAGGTAACAGTTTCGGAAGAGTACCGGGCAAAATCTTTATTATCAGCACCTATGAGTTTCCATTAGTGTTGTGTCATAAATGTAATAAGCTCACTTGATAGTGAACGTATAGAATATCGTGTTGTGGTTTTAGTACATTCGGAGGGAGTAGACGTACTTGAAATATAAGTATTTATTTATGTATATATTTCTGACTGTTAAACGTAATAGAGGTTGCCACTGGCCGATTGTTTCAATTATGATGTAGTTTAAAATAATAGTAAGCTGTCAACGCTAATGAGTAACTTATTTCCAGGACGAGCATGGCCAAACTGTGATCCATAGAGCAGCCGGCCGTTCTGGGAGTAGAGGATCGTTACTGCATTTGATAAAGCAGACGTTTTCGAACGTAGCTTTGCGAGATGAACACTTCAGGACTCCTAGAGACATAGCTGCAAGAGCGGGGCTTCAGCAAAACGTTAGGGAGATCGATTCCTGGGTCGTTACTTTGGCTACTGCAGGTATTCCTAAAAAGTTGGGTTTCGAGTATCTGTAAATGAGAAAAATTTTATTTTCTATGCAAAAGAGAGGGCATTTTTAGGGTATCCATCATATTACAAGTTACCCTCTACGTTATAGATCAGTGGTTCCCAACCAGTGGGTCGCGACCGCTAAGGGGGTCGCCAGTGAATTGTGCTTGACTGAGAAGGGTTCGTCTGGAAAAGTTCTGTTTCGCTGCGATGGAAGTCAAGGCCTAATTTTATTGTGATAATTCATCTGCCGCATTGCCCTTTTCTCATATTGCTTTCAATCCATTTGGAAGAACACTTAAGACCAAAGACCCCAAGACCAAACAATCTCGAGTGGCAACCAATGTTCGTTTGTGGGTACTAGCGCCTCGTGATTTCGAAGATATTATTTCACCCAATGTTTTGTAAACTGAGCAGTGACCAGGGATGGGGCGCAAGAAAGACAATCCTTTCCTTTGTTCGCCGTCCAGATGCGATAACGATGATGACCATGCATAGGCTCTGGCCCTACAATCATTCGACGTTTATAAGAAAGCAAAGAGCCTTATCTTATATTCAGCGCGATCTGGAGGTGGTATTTTCTAGAGATGGGACAATAGATTGAAAAATACAATGGAATAATTATTCGATTGTTTTGGCATTTATTCGATTTTTTTCATTCGAATAAATTAATTTGTTTTGCGGGTCAGTGGTTTTACAGGGGTAACAAGTTTCTATAATTCTTTCACTTTACCATGGAAAACCTAATTAAATTTGATTTTCACATTTCCGTAGAAGCAATATGTATCTTCATTTGCACTATTTGAAATATTATTAAACCTGCTTAAGGGGAAATAAATTCTGGAGAATATATCAATGAAAATGCGATTAGAAAAAAATACGGAAAAATAACGTAGCTCAAGACAACAAGATATAATTTAGATCTTATTTAAATATGAAATGAACTTACTTCTCCGAAATTTCAGGTTGACCTAAAAGTCAAATCTATCGTATCGTTACAAGATCTATATATTTTCATCGTAATTGTAAAAAAAAATAAATTATATGGAATTTTCGAAATTCAAATTAGTTTCATTGAATCAGAATTTTGTTTGCGGAGCGAAGTTTGCTAAAACTATTTTTATGGCTAGGTTTGAGAAGAAAAGAAGTGATAAAATATCTTGCCGAAATTGAGATTAATGAAAAAAAAATGTCTACACATATGAAGCAGACGCCAATTATAGTTTATCAGTCCCCTCAGATTTGANGGAGTTTGCTAAAACTATTTTTATGGCTAGGTATAAGAACCAAATAAGTGATAAAATATCTCTCTGGAAATTGAGATTATTGAACAAAAATGTCTACACATATGAAGCAGACGAAAATCATAGTTTATCAGTCCTCTCAGATCTGATTTGGAATTACGGAACTGAAAATATTATATATATAATATCGAATGAAATTATTATAATATCGAATATATATAATATCGAATAAAAGTATTCGGAAAGAATCATTCAATTGACATTATTCGGATAAAATCATTCGATTGAAGTTATTCGGATAGAATCATTCGATTGAAATTATTCGGATAGGATCATTCGATGGAAGTTATTCGGTTTCGAAACACTTTATTCGAATTATTCGATTGAAGTGAACAATCGAATTATTCGAATGTTTTTATTCGATTGCTCCCACCTCTAGTATTTTGAGATCTGCATATTGCAACCCTGATCATAAGGAGATAGACCTTGCTGAACCTTTACAGAGTGTGGTTGCTTCACTGATTCCCTGCCAGTAAAAGTGATTTTTCGTTACAGTTTCTAAAGAAAATAACTGCTGCTGACAGTTAAGTCATTACGGTGTTCTTTTTGTCGTTTGTGTGTGAATAGTTTGTTGGGTTTGTTGCTAGTTACTGTCTTGTTTGATCCGAAAATCGTTGCAATACTATTGATAGCCTGTCACCATTCGTCTTCGATAGGTTCACCTACAAATATAGATTCTCCTATTATTTACGGTTTCGGTAAGTAAAGAATTTTAAATAATATTAATTCAAAATTTTTAAGAATTGCATTATTTTGAAGCATTTTATTTTCTAGATATTAACGTCATGGAGAAAAAAAGAAAATATTCGGAGAACTATTTAAAATTCCGATTTTCGACTGTTGTTAATAACGGCATAGAGAGGCCACAGTGTGCTGTTCTTAGTGCTGAATCTATGAAACCCTCAAAGCTCAAGCGTCACTTAGAAACAAAGCATTATGAACATATTGGAAAAGACTTGGGCTTTTTCAAACGACATGAGGCTGCCTTGAAGAAACAAAAGTTAGATTTAACTGGGACGTTTCAAAAACAAAACCTAGCTGTAGTTCAGGCATCATATGAAAATTGTGGTTTGTTAATATTAAAGTTTCTTTCTCATAGCTTGCTCTGGAAGTTGCAAAAAAAAGCCCCATACAATTGCAGAAACCCTCATCAAACCTTGTTTGTTAAAGTCGGTTAAACTAGTTCTTGGAGAAGCGAGTGAAATTAAAATGCGTAACATATCTTTGTCCAACAACACAATTCAGAGACGCATTTCAGACATGTCCATGGATGTGAAGGAACAAATTCTATCTGAAATAAAGGCATCTCCCTTTTTTCCTTGCAAGTTGGTGAGTCCACCGATGTTAGTTCATGATCCCAATTACTCGTTTTCGTGAGATATATTCACTGAGAGGACATCAAAAAAGAGTTTCTGTTTTATAGAGAACTAAAAACTACTACGAAAGGTAAATACGTCATGGAGATGATAAGTTCATTCTTTGAAAGTAATGGCTTACAATGGAAAAATTTGTGTGGAGTGTGTACCGATGGAGCACCAGCCATACTTCGATCGAGGTCTGGCTTTCAGACGAAAGTTAAAGAGCTTCCACCCCAAGCAAAGGGAACGCACTGCATTATTCACCGATTTGCCCTTGCTACCAAGACTCTTCCAAAACCTTTGCAAGAAGTACTCGACTCTTTGGTGACAATTGTCAATGATATAAAATCTAGTGCTCTCAATACTCGTCTGTTCAAAGAACTATGCAACAACATGAACTCTGATCACGAAGTTCTTCTTTTCTACACTGCTGTTCGCTGGATATCAAAAGGAAATGTTGTCGGCCGAGTCTTTAAATTAAAAAACGAAATCAAACAGTTCTTAGAAATGGAAGGAAAACATGATTTTATGAGATACTTTAATGATGAGATCCAAAGAGCAGCTTATTTATCTGACATATTGGATCAACTAAATAAGCTAAATTTAAAACTTCAAGGTAAAGAAACTCACATTATTTACTTCAAAGATAATATCCAGGCTTTCATATTAAAGCTGCAAAATTGGCGCCTTAAAATAAATCTTGGAAATTTTGCCATGTTTGAACACCTTTCCACCGAAACTGAAGAATCGGAAACGGGAATCGTGGATAATCTAAGGGAAGAAATTAATAACCAGCTCCGAGCCCTTGAATCTGAAATTCAACGTTATTTCCCGGAATTCTCTGAACAAGGAGCTGTTTTAGTTCGAAACCCATTTCATGTATCCTTGGATGTTGCCGACATTCCCGATGAAGTACAGGATGAATTTTTAGAGCTACGAAATGACTCCTCAGCGCGTGATATATTTCAAGAAAAATCGTTATCTCAATTTTGGTGTTTTCTTTTCGAATATTGGTGCCATTTGCTTCTACTTACCTCTGCGAAAGTGGATTTTCAACTCTTCTGCAGATCAAGACAAAAGCCAGGAATAAGCTGGATGTTCAAGATGACATGAGATTGGCCTTGACAAAAACTCAACCAAGAATTATAACACTTGCTGAGCAGATGCAAGCTCAATCATCACATTAATAATTAATACTAAATAAAAATATCACCACTTTTGTTTAGTCCGAAAATATATTGTCAAACCCTTTATTTTGTGTTTTATTTATCAAATATTGCGGATAAGAAAGGGGGGTCGCGAACATCTTTCAAAAATCTAAAAAGGGTCTCGATTAAGGAAAGGTTGGGAACCACTGTTATAGATAGAATATGGAAGAAGGATTAGAAATCTGATATTTAATATTTATGTGATATTTTTTGTTTTTTTTTTTTGGAAAGTCAATGATAAAATTACGTTCTTTTGATAATCACTGTTGGCTTATGGGTTCATGAGAAGAGAAAATAAACTGAAGAACCTCAGCATACTGAATTTCGGTATAGTACTTCATTTTTTTAGTAAATTCTAAATTTTATTTAGACGGTAGTATTGAATTTTCATGAATCTGACCAAAAACCTGCTATTTATTTATTTTCTAATTTACTTTCTCTTGTATTTAAGTCATTCGTCCGCAGCGGTTCTGAAACATGAGGTTTTTGAATGAAGTTACTAGAAATAAAATTTTTAATGGGAAATTAAAATATTCTTATCCTAAGGATTACGGAAAGGTAAATTACTAAACACGGAAGAGCCGTGCGGCTGAATCCCAAGGAATAACAGGTGTGAAAAATAGCGATAAGGCTGGTACTCGAACCCAGGTCTCCCACGTTCCGGGCAGATATTTCAACTACTGAATTGCAATGGCGCGTCCGTGGGAGTTATTCCTTGTTATTCTAATCCTCTTTTCAGATTCTATCATCTACACTTTCAATGATAAAACTGCTATAAATTACGTAGGAACTTTGTGGACCTCCTGTGAGTGTATGTACACTCATTAGGTACGTTTATATCCCGAGGGTATTTAGGCTGACTTTCTTTAACTTAGGCTTAACTTACTTACCTTAGGCTTCCTAAGGCCATTTCTTCGTTCCCTCCTTGATTACGGAAAAAGGAAAGTGAGTTACGCTATCGGCAGAAGAATTCAAAAACTTTTGATCTTTAAACTTGCTCAAGGGAAACTTCTAGGAGAGAAACTAATCAAATTATTCTTCTTTCAATATGAAAACCATTCACAATAGGGAGCGACGATGAAAGAGATAAGCTGGAATTAGAACCTGCTATGAACATGCTGAGAAGTTTGATTTTGGAAGGCTATGATCATATTTTGGATGCGCATACCTCCAATAGTAGTAGAGATAACCAAGGGAGCTTCAGGTCGAGGAAAACCAACATCCTGGAGGTAGCAACAGAATCAACATACTTACCAATCATCTCGCTTCTGAGATCTGTACCAATTTTCGAGGTAAGCTATGGTTACAGTTATAGTATATTTATGGCTATTAGTTGCATGAACAACATAGGTAGTGAATCTATTTGATTTCAAAGTCCTTAGAGATATTAGAATGCAACGTTAATTAAGTATGAAAAACACAATATAATGTTTTACACGAGGTACAAATAAGCAACCCTGGTAATATAACCTCCATTCCTGAATTAACCATACCCTAGATTTGTTTATAAACTTTCTACATTAGCCAAGGAAGGAAATTATAGTAAATAAATGGCTTTATAAACCCACTGTCAGTACACACCAGCTCTATCCTACATTTTACAATCAAAACTTACCGTTCGTTTTGACTTCCGTAAGTTAATGCGGGGGTTTTCTTTGTCTTCTGGTGCAAGAATGCATATTTCATAGTCACTTTTGTCGCAATCTCGTTGATAGTTCTCGGGGAAGAGTTGTCAGTTCTTAACATCGACATTCTTTCTTGGTCGAACATGGAAAATAACAAATACCTCTCAACTATTCATATTTCAAGGAGCGGAGGGAATGGCTTCACAGTGCAATTAGAGCAGGCAGCCTGGAACACACCCAAGAAATCCTTCTTGCAACCTCTGACTCCTTCGACGATACTTTGAGAGACTCATCTCCACCGTCTTTACCGACATCTCCATCTCTTTCCAACTCTCCGGAAGATGTGAAAATAGATCTGCATCATCAAGATTGGATACCAATGGAACTGAATTCATCTGAGAAGTTCTCTTCCTTTCTGGGCCCTCCAGCTCTGGCTGTGGCGAAAAATCGCAGGAGCCGATGCTCCATGCATATAGCTGTGCTATGCCAACAGCTGGAAATTGCTAGGTTTATAGCCCATCATTTTCCCCAGACTTTACACGTGGGTGACAATGTGAGTTTTTGCATTCCATATTCCTTTGATATCTCTATTTTTCGCTCAGAGATACCTCGGAAAACGTGTATTCCTTTTGCCTTGTATTAGAGATTTCTCGGCTAACGGACATTTCTTCGCTCTTTTTTGGCTTTCCTAATGAGTACATTTACATACTGATCCTGCACGCCCCCAAAAATGTGGGTCATGGGGTATATTAACACTAATATGCTATTAGCTATTCTAGTGCTCCTCAGGAAAGACGCCCAGAAGTAGTCTAGGCAATTATTTCCTTGTAACGCTTTTTTGTTCTCTCTCGGAGCTCGCGAACGAGTATCTCCATGGGCGGACGTACTAGAGCCCGAAATTTCAAAAGGTGATCAAAACTAAAAGGAATGCTGGCCTTTCCTTCATTATTATCAATATCAGATTTCAGAATATCCAATAGAGTTCCTGCGTCACAATAAATGTCAAGGACTGCCACTTAGCAGTAGTTTATCGTTGAAAGAAAACATTCGTGATATTATAGGAAAGGCGAATGGAATTGACAAGAAGAACCCTGCGCAAATGTTCATCAAGAGTCAAGGAAATCGCTTATCTTTCCCTCATTCGGCCTAGTCTCGAATACTGCTACGCGGTTTGGGATCCACATGAAGTAGGGTTAGACTTAGAGACCGGTCGTTCTTTCCGCAGAGAATTAGAGATGCGAACACGATGGATTATTATAGATCTTTAGTTTTGCTACACCCCGTGCCATGCGCCACTGGCGGCTTGCGGAGTATGAATCTAAATATTCTAGTAGAGGTCGAATGAGGGGAAAATATATATTTATAAATATTTATTTTACTCTCGATGAACATCAGATTCTACTGGCTAATCCTTCCATTTCACCCGCTTAAATAGAATTGGTAGATCACAACTACTCACTGAGGTGGTTCTAATACTGAATGAAATGATTAGTTTCTTTTATTTGACAGTATAAGATGTTAATCGAATAGGAAGGGTTACTGAACACACTTGAAACCTTTCAACTCCAAAGATTCGCATCCAAAATTGAATGCTCGTTCTAATACTGAATGAAATACTTTAAATACTATACTCCGTGATAGAAGCTTGTATGATGAAAATTACCAAACAATTCCGCATACCTAATAAAACTGAAACATGCGTCTCAAAACACGGGAATGCAAATGAATTTTGCTTTTACTAAACCCCAAATTTCGTCGATCATAGACAATCGCATTCGAGAGAAGTATATGGAAGTCGATTGCAGAAGAGGATACTGCTGTACTTTTTGGCAATGTTTGTGTGAAACATAGGTTCGGGATCCAGAACGAAACCATGTTTCGGATTCAAAATTAAATTCTGGAGCGAATGATCTTTTGATTGCCGATGTATCACTGTCGTTATTAATATCATCGTTATTCTTTTTTGCGTAAAAAATAAGCTATTTGTAGCATAGCTATATGCTATTTGCTTAATTAATTTGCAAATAGCTTATTTGCTTGACCAAAAGCTATAAATTAAGCTTATGTTGAAGAAAATATCAAATGAGCGCAATTGAAATTTTCAGTTGGAACGCACACCCTTGCATTACGCCATGGGAATCCCGTCCGTAGACACCTTCAGCCAAATTTTGATCCAAGCTGGAGCGAAAAGGATAGTCAAGGATCTGGTGAGTAACTTTTGAAATAAATTTCACTAATGAAAATAATGTAAGTACCTGATAGCACTGAAGAGAAATTGTCTTTTACAGTAGTAGTATTACGTTGAGGCGCTTCAACTACGAGGTTATTTGCGCCTATGCTTGCAAATTTAGTTCAATTAAAATTTTGTCAATAATTCGACAAAATATTATAAATAAATAAATAGATAAAATCCATCTTGGTAAAATACATATATGATTCTGTTCCTAATGTAGGACAAAATATCTTTCCCAAGAAGGGTTTTTGTCATATCTGTTTATAACCAGTAGGTGTTGGATAATTAATTTCCTGCTAGCTAAAACTTGTCAAAAATCCAACAAATTGTAGATAAAAAATATGAAAATGAACAAACAAAAAGTAAAAAAGGAGATAAAAACTGTGTTGGTAAAACACATAATTGTTTTTAATCTCCAATTCATTTATGTTGTACAAAATATCTTTCAAATTAATGTCATATCTGTTTATACAGACCTGCGTCTCTCAATTGTCTTTTACAGAAAGGGAAGCAACCGAGTTATTACTTCATCAACAAGTCAGAGATACGAAAGCTCGTAGATGAAGAGCTGCTCCGTGAATGAAGAAGTTCATAAATGTACTGACACAATCCCAGGACGCAATTACCTGAGGTGTACTAAACGCCGGACTCCACAGTTAGCCGGATTCGGCAGCAACGTCTCCTTCGTAGAAAGCCAGAAAACTCATTTTTCTTACGCTTAAACTACTATTAGGCGTTGCTGTACCGCCATTCATAGGAATCGTTGCTGTAAGAAATGAGTGCTATGGGTATAGGTTGTGCTGCGCGTGATTCGGTTCACCCTTGCATCTCATTACACCACAAGTGCAGAAAATGTTGAATATATGTGTATTTTTGAATCGATCGAGAATAAAAATTCAACCTGGTAATAATTCGCATTTTTTCAAGGACGAGATTGAGACTTGTTAGTATCTTTTTACCTACTGGCAGTTGCAACTAAAATTTAAAAAGAAGAGAGGTAAGGGAAAATAAGAAAAAATTGTCAGCTATGCGCCAGAAATAAGAGCTACATAGATGCACATTCATACAAAAAATACAGGTAAGAAAATGTTGAGTTTAAATTAGAAGAAACAGGCGAAATAATAAAATAGAGGAAAACAAAATAAATAAAAACAAGGAGAAAGAAATGAGGAAATATCGCTGAGAAAAGAAATATTGAAATAACAAAGGTAATTTAAATAATTGAAATATGTATTATAAATAGATATTTAACATTACCCCAATTTTTACGCACATTTCACGATAAAAATTAATAAAATACAAAGAAAATAGTAAAATCATTACAACAATTACTGCAAAATTCAAAACAAACTTAAATATTTCTATTTAAAGAAGGAAAAAATATTCAGTTGCTTTTGCAAAGACGGAGAAAGCATCTTGTGAGTGAAAAGACCAGAAACTAAATAAAAAGAAGTAGCTACATGGCAGAGAACAATTTCTTTAGGTATTTATCTTGATTTTATACGACTACTCCTTCTAATTTTATTTTGCAAAAGAAATAAAATCTGTACCTGATAAAATCGAACTTTACATGCATTTCTTATGGAAATCTATCAAAACGATCTTGGTTCAAACCCAGCAAATTTTGCGAATGAAAAGTTGACAGTACTTCCTTCCGGCTCACGGAGAACACGTACGCAAAGTTTGATGCAAATCGGACAAACGGTGTGGACTCCAATCGCAGACAAACAAACTATATATATATATGTATGTATGTATCAAAGTGATATGGCTCATCCTTCTACGACTAAAATAGTACTTCTCACCTCACTGACCAATTGGAAATGCAGCATTCTCGTGACTCACCCCACACACAAAGGTAAGGGATAATGAAAGTTAAAGCTTTAGGGACAATGGCTACCCTCATGCAGTTGCTCAGTGGGTCAGCTCCCTGACAATCAGCTCCTCGCTGCGCTATTTCGTCCGTCTCCCTCCTATTTTTTACAATTTTAGCCATTTAACTTAACCCCTCTGTGCCACTGATCCCTCCCCTTTCATAGCTTTCTGTATGAATAGCCGTGATCAGTTTAGAATTCTGAAGTCTACAATGGTAGCTCCTGTTTGTAAGGCAGGTAGTAAAAAGCTTTCTAAGAATTGCAGACCAATCTGCCCATCAAGGCTTGTAAGTAAAATGTTCGAAAATACTCGTATAATGCTGACTGCTTAAAACACTTTTGGGAAGAGGAGACGTGGCATCGACAACCAGCGTGGATTCTGGGAAGGTTTCTCTTCCAAGTCACGAATGTTATGACTACATGAAGAATTCATTAAAGTGCAGGCTAAAGGAGATAAGACGGTATAAAGGCGTACACATACTATTACGGAGTTACAGAAAATGAATGTGCTGGCGAAATTTTCGGAACCTAGGGTTCTCTTTAACAAATGATTAATAATAAAAAAGAAAATAAATGAAAAATAACTTGGTGGAAGTTACGGAAGAATGTTTGGTATTATTTTAAACTGTCATGGCTTACCACAATGCCCAGCCAATGCATATTGGTTATATACATAGAGTTGTGTTTCAGAAACTTTTAGCTTAGTTTAGACGCAACGAAATTCAGTAATTTGTGGTTTTGCTGCTTGCTGAATACACGAGAGATGAAAAGCAAAAAGAACTGTCCTTATATATCCGAATGATAGGGAATATATTTTAGCGTATTTTAATTTTCTTCTTCGGTAAAAACGAAACTTTTCATCTTGTTTTCAGTTTAAGCATTGTCGTTGATGCTATGAAAACATAAACTCTTTCCAGATTTCTAGACGAAAATATTTTCTTCCAAATAAGTTAAAAGCAGTTTATCTTTCCAAACGAAGCTCACGGATCGTGGTTTATTTACATTTACATAATTACCCCGCGAACCGCCGTAATGCGTATGGCAGGGGATGTTAATACACCAAGATCCCTAAATAGTTACCCTATTTATATGTCTAATACTATCTGGAAAAGCTATCTATCTTTTCTGCCTGTTAGTCAAGTATTCAGCCCGAACCTCATTCCCTCATTAGCAAGGAGAGGAGAATGAGGTTTACTAGGGAGGAAACATTTACATTTACATAAATACCCCGCAAACCGCCGTATGGCGTATGGCAGGGGGGTGTTAATACACCAAAGTCCCTAATTATTCATCCTATTTACGCGTCTAATACTATCTAGAAAAAGAGACCAATAATAACTATCCGTTCGTGCAATAATCTCACGAAATTTTTTCGACGTCTGGTCTCGAAAATTGCGTTCGCTAAGCGCAGGCTAAGGAGGAAAGAGGTAGTTTACCCAGGCATTCCTCACTGAGCCAGAAGCGGAGAGAGTCCAGTTAAGTGAAGCACAGTAACAAGTAACTGTTTGCATAGCATTCTATAAGAAGAAACATCAATTGATGCCATCGTTCAGTATCAGTAGCTCTTGCGTTATTATAGCCAGCAACAACACTGAGACTAGATAAATGAAAGATACGTTTACACGAAGTAGGGTTAGTTTCAGATTTAGAGATGGTCCAACAGCTCGTTCCGTCAATGGAGACTTCATGTTTGACAGCAGCGTTACGGCTGTGATAAAATCCCTCGGAAAGAATTCGCTCCATGTGAGATCAGATTATCGACGGAAGCTCCTCGATAAGATGATCGATTCAGAATTTTTAGAAGATATTGCTATTCCGCTCAACTACGAGCGTGATCTTGGAGAGGCGACGACCAAGCGTCACAAGGAAATAATCGCTGAAACAGATAGTTAATTCCGGTCGTTCTTTCCGCAGAGCATTAGATATGCGAAGAAGATGAATTAGGTTATAGGTAGGAATTTGGTCTTTGGTGTCGATTCACCCTCTGCATGCGCCACTGGCGGCTGGCGGGGTATGAATCTAAATCTATCCTGTACCGAAAGACAAATTACAACTTTGCATCAAAGATTCTAGTCAATATCTCTGTACTTGGTGGAGGTTAATTTTTTTTTTCTTTCTGTGCATATTTCCAAGAATGTTTCCTGGATATTTTTTGATGGATTTCTTGATTTTTCCAGTAGATATATTTATGTTAACTTTTTAATAATTTGAATAAATTCTTAGATCGCAGCACCTGAAAGACGCCCGAGTCCATTTTAATCTCCTCCGAGTGTGGAGTAATAGTTATTTAAATCTCCTTCATTCTTGAGTTGATAATAGTATTTGCACAACACATGTAAATGGTACTTATAAGTTACTTGATTATTGTATAATTGATATTTATTGTACTCCAAACTGTTTTATCGATTTTTCCAAATATCTCACTTTTGCGATATTTTTGTTTTATGCCTTTTTCAAAGGAACAATGGGACCTTCGAGCGTTCTTTTGAATTCAAATTAAAGCTAAACAAATTTGCCACAAATCCATTTTTTATAAGTTTCCTCGTGGGATGAGTAAATTTTCCGTTATTTGGCAAGATAAATCCAAACGAAATGTTTTTATTTTGTCTAAAAAAATGGCAAAACTTTGAAGAGATACTTCTCGTCAAGTTCTGAACATAGGGAATTATTGTTCTTTGCTTTAACAATGTGAAAGCTACAGACCTACAAATGATGCTAAATAATGGCCTACATCTTGTTGAATGCTACTGAAAGAGTTGTTCCTAAGGATAATACTATATACTTTGTAGGAGTGTGGCTAGAGTAGTAGGAGTGTAGCACTTAAGGGTAGCATTACCAGATTATGCCGGTAAGAAATAAAAATTTATCAAATTTCGAAGCGGGTGATACTGGGAAGTTGCCTTAAAGCTTTGTGTACATTAATAAAGTGACACACCATGCACACACTTAGGGTGTAAGCAGCGTGTGTCACGTAATAGCCCAGTATGGTATGATTAAAACCGTTTAAGAGTGTAAGGAACCAATTTGAATGAAGCCGAAGTTACGGGCGTTGTGTAGGAGGAAGAGAATATGAATAATAATAATACCCCAAAATCGTTAAAAGCTTAGCAAAATTATGTTTGATACTAGCTCAGCATTGTACCTTCAGAATTTTGCGTATTTTCTTCTTTTGCAAAGATGCTCATTACTCAACTAGCAGCTTCAGGATTTTCCTGAGATTTCTTGCATCTCCTAACGGCTAATTAAGTTGTGACTTATAAACTTCAAAGTAACAGTAGAACAATCGTATAAGGATTTGTCGATGCTCGTAATTACCGTTACATTGGCGTGTACCAGCATAAATCAAATTCAAAAGCCCTCCACTTTACCAGACGACAAAGTCGATTCAGTCGATATGTAAACGTAGTTGATGTCATATTTTAAATTGTTATATATTACTGAGGAATGCTAATTTAGTGAATATTAAATGAAAAGTTGTTGGAGGGACATAAATAGTACTATTCCATAATAATCAGTAGATGTAGTTTGTTCAACTTGAAAGTTTAAACTTTCGATATGTTGAGTATCGATACAACTGAACGATTAGCGAGTATCAGTGGGATTCCCCTTCGCTACCAGCATGGAGATTGGTCGGTGCTTAGAGTGACGACTGAGTAATGCAAAATTGTTGAGATAAGGAAAAGATAGTTTCGTTTTCGATTGGCGCTGACAGTCTTAGGAATACCTCTGGGGAATCATGGATCAGACCGGCAAGCTTGACATCAGTGAGGAAACTGACATTATATCGAAAGGTTCTCCTCAAACAATGCCTTTTCGGAAGATCAAAAGTAAGGCTGAAGTCTCTTGAACTTATCGTGTCGGAATCTTGTGTTCGAAGCTTTACTCTTGAAGAATGAATACTCTTGTGGAATATTTTACTTTATTACCGCTAGCTAACCTTATTTTTCTTATTTTTCGTTTAGAAATAGAGAAGCATATTGCTGCTCTATTTTTGTTTTATCTCTGTGAGAAAGGATATCTTCGAGAGATGAGGCAGAGTAAGAAAGTCATTCGCCGTGTGTATGTTTCGGAGTTTAAACCAGAGTTCATGCAAGTGGACGAATCATTGGTGAGTATTGATTCTCATCCCATTTTATATTGACTTTCAACAAAATTTCACTTCTTTTACATTTCAGCAAAATTAGCTTCTAAACTTCGTAAGGATAGTGTAGAATGATAAGTTTTTGTTCTTAGGTTTTAGTTTTCGCCCCAGTATCTCTTCAACTCCTGAAAGTTGACGAGATTGTAAACATTATGGATTATTAATCGAATGTCGTCGTGTTGTTTCCCTTTTCTTCTAAATCTTTTAAATTTCGTTTGCCGAATTGGAATTTCGATATCTTAATTCAAGACACTTCTAAATCAATCAGCTCACAATATTGTTTAATTATCATATATCATGATTTATTAATTGTAGAATTTAACTACTCTTTTTCCAGAATGCGAAGGATTTTCCATCCCTATGCCTTATTCTTATAATGTATTTGGAAAAGAAGCTTTTGCTAAAAATGATTGGTATTGACTCCGATACTTTGAGATTTCATCAGCAAAACGTGGAAACTTATTTGAGGATTTATCAAAAAAATGTCCTGCAAAAAAATAACGGTGAAAATGGAGTTCTAGGAGGACATATTCCAGAAGAAAATGGTAAGATTTTAAATCGAATAATTCTTATGTTGTTATTCAATTACAGTTACATCATTGTAACAGCTGATTCTATTGTAGGATGATGAAATCATCTGGGTTATATTGCACCATTTCCATGTTTCATTCCTTCGAATTTCAGATAGTGATCAGAGAAGAAAAAGTACTAAGAGTACCTCTAGAAAGTTCATAGATCAGAGGTTTGCTTTCAAATTAGTGGAAAAGTTTGGAAATCAAGTTGACACTTTAAGAAAGGATGTAAATCATTGTAGGACATGTAACAAAAACTTCCCATCAGCGGTAGCTTTGAAGGATCATATCTCAAAGGATCAACATCGAATCAGATTCATCTATCAGAAAACCAGGTGAGCTCAATAACCATCTATATTTTGTTTGGCAATCTTGAGCCTGAATTTACAGTTGCTTAGTTAATGATCATAGTCTTCTAGTTAGATAAAGGTGCTTTTGTGTGCTTAAACATTTTAGTATCAGTTTTATGTCGCGTTACGAATAATACCTTTATTAAAGTAATAAAAATGGGAATTCAAAATGTGATAAATCCAATGATATATGTTATATGTCATGCTAGTTAAACAATGAAGATTCTACAGAAGTATTTAGGTAGATTGACCCTAATAATTATCATATTAAAATTTAGCACTCATACGCTATATTTTATGCAATGACAAACATTGTTGCATCATTGTTTGCCAAGGTTGCAGATTTTTTTAAAATCATGTCTAATGCATTTCAGTGATCATTTCTGAAAGATTTGGTGGGAGCAAAACTCCTAATCCAGATAATTGTGCTGACTGTTAGTTACCAGCATTCAACTTGGAGTATAGGTACTATTCTATCAATGAATATTCTGAATAAGTAGCTTTTGTCCTCGGATTATATATTTCATACAGTTTTGGCTCAGTTGCTAGAAAAAAAATCACAGGATAGACTGTCAGTCTCTTGAATCTTGACATCACAAGGATTTTTTGAATGAAAATACAGTTTTAAACAAAAAGATGTATAACATATACTAATCCACAGTATAAAGGGTACATTTACAACTAGTTTTGGCTAGATTGCAATTATTAGCCATGTAATATATCTCTTTGCTGTGTCAATCCTCGTCTAGTTTCTAGAAAATGGTGAATCGTAAGGCACTTATTTTATTCTATGGATGTGGTACGTTGCCCAGCTTCAGCTGATTTTTTTAAACAATCTTAGGTATTAATTAATGTTAACAAAAGTAAATATTCTAATTACTTTGTCTGTGATTTAACATAAACACTAGTTTTGCTTCATCAGTTACTGTTGCATCATTGTTCTCTGTAGTTTTAGAATTTGGTGGAATCATATCTAAAGAATTCTTCATTCATTTTGCTGTTACACACTTAATGGTTGCACTTATTTTGTAGGGAAAATACTGCTTTGTGAAGTTAGGTGGCTTTGTATTCCTTTGATACTTTTGATAGTACTGTTATTTGTGTAATATGTATGAGTATTGAAAATGTGACCATCCAAATCATTTGAATTAACTCTCATACTAAAATGACAAATATCATTCTAAAGCAATATTTTGGTAGAGAGGGCTCCCGATAGCCAAGTGGGCAACGCGTTCGACTTCAATGAAAGCGGTCCCGGGTTCGATTCCCGGTGGGGGCCCACGTGCGAAATGACCTAAGCTGTCGAAGCACTTTTAACAATACTACTACTACTATTTTGGTAGATTGACCAAAAATCAGTGACCTGCTTAAATTTAGCCCTTGTGTGCCATAGAATACAGGCAATCGAGGATATTTTTTGCATCATTATTTTATACAGTTATAGAATTTAATGGAATCATATTTAATGTGTTTTCCGTTCAATCCTGTGTTTATTTAGGAAAGATTTGGTGGAAACAAAACTTCAAATCCAAACTATGGTTTTGAATGTCTCTGGTAAAAACATAGCGAAGCTGAGAAGGGAACCATTATTTCCCAATGTAAGAGATGAAACAGAAGAACATGAAGTTCTATATATATCTGGAAAAGATGTTGTAGAGGGAACATTGCGATTCACTATCTTGAATTGCTATGATGAGCCCATAATTCTATCTAACATTCTCAAGATTCACAAAGGGTTTGAGATTCAGAGCATTTCAGAACAGAGCCAGAGTGACAGCTTGTATATCATACCTTGTGTTCTGCCAAAACAGCTTCCTAGAGGTCAGTTTCTTGATTTATTTTAGCATCCTGAAATATTTAACCATGTTAGTTACTCTGGTACTTAATTTTTCACTTAGGAGTATCCACCCTGATTACTGGAAAAATATCAGTGACATCAGTGGGGACCAACGAATGTTTCGTTTTCTTTAAAATTTACAAATCAGGGCAGATTTCATTCGTCATGAAAAAATTGGTAAGTTTTTTTTTTTCATTTTGAGTTGATTTGTGTGAAATGTGGCATGATGTTTATCTTATGATTGTTAAGTATCCAGCAGTGAGAAATCAAGTTGACTGTCAAGAACTCAGTGCTTCTGTTGCTAATATAGCTTGTTATGTCCATTATTTTACAAGGGTGTGACTGTTCTTTGTGGGTAGTATTAAATAAAACTTCAATTTTATTCTGCTTCGGAAAACATTTACTTTGGCTAATGAGGTACATAGTTAAATTTGTTTTGCCTATTAATATCTTCATGGAAAAATGAAAATAGGAATGTAGAGAATTTATTGATGTGTTACTTCTTGGGGGTATTGAGCTTACTAGTTATTAGGGATAATAGTTTGTTCACATTTTTCTTTTATATTTTTGATAAGGGACACCCGTTATATATCTTTCGATTGCTGCATTTCCAGCAATGGAAAATCACCAAATAGGCTACATTGGTAGCTTGCTAAGAATTAAGTGCATTTAAAACTCCTTCCGAATCTGTCACTTAACTAATGTGTGGTATCTGTTATTTCACTCGGGCATTTCATGAATTATATGAATATAAAAACAGTTAATTTAATTAATTTATTTATTTGGTATAATTCATAGTTTACATAGATAGTTAAATTTGACATTTTATTGTTGATAATTATGAGCCTTTTTCAAATATTGCTGATTGGGTTCTGATTATCTTTTATTTTGATCATTACTGTGGCAGTGCATTGTTGTGGAAAGTGAATTCACAGCAATTGAGCCTCCTCAACCATTGACTCTGACACCAGTGAGGGATCGGCCATCTGAAGTTAAATTTGAAATTGCTGCAAAGAAGGTAGTGAGGCTGAAAACACCAAGAAAAAGAAGGTAATTTGCTTATTCTCGGATACCCTCATTATCATGTGCCACACTTTTGATCGATAGCTAACATTTGCTTGCATCTTCTTTAATTTTGCTAACATGAGGTATAGCATCAACTCAATATTGTTACCTGGAACACTAAATCTATGAAACTTCCCCAGTATTGACTGTCCAACTATGATATGATAGCTCTAGTTTGTATCATACTCCATAATTTTCAACTTAGGAACATGCGTTGCTCTGGCTTCTTTAAAGTATAGCCTAATAAATGGTATTGGAAAATTAGTTTCAATATAAATGCTGACCGAAGATGCCCTTTAGTTTCTCAGTACATTTACAAATATAGTTAATCTAGAGTTTTGCAGTTATTTTTCTATTTTGTTTTTCCTGCCTAGTATTTGTGGGTTCTTTCTTCAGGGAACTAAAGTAACCTTAATAAATGATGAATTGAGTGCATGTTTGAAAAGGAAAAAATTTTACATTTTATTGTTTAATTTTCAAGGAATTATCTAACAGATCTCCACACACAAATTTTTTCTGTCATTGGATGGTTAAATTTGCATTTACGAAAGGTAGTAAATAGGAAATAATCTTTGTGCTGCCTCAAACATATTGAGTGCCAATTTTACTTTTAAATATGGGGTTTTTGTTATCATTAACCATGAAACGCTGGGCTTAGTGACAGTAGCCGAAACATTCTTTACTATTGCTATCCATCTGTCTAAAGGATATAATATAATAGGGAAGGTGGAAATTATATTTGTTGCATATACATTCTGATTCAGGATATTTTCCAATGTTTCAATATGTAATCTTTGGTTTGAATGACATCTTTTATTTATTACATTTAGGACTGTCGTGGTCGAGGATTGTTAATAATCATCTCTCTCTGTGCCTAATCAACTGATTTAATTTATTTTTAAGTTCTCTTAATTTAAGATTTGCATCAAATTGTGTACGTTCGTTAACATTAGTTTACTTGTGGAGGGAGCTGTGGACACTGCAGTAATTTTTTTTAAGGTAAAACTTCTTTGTTGTTGCTGTTTTTAATGTCATCTCACTTTTAGTGGGCGGATTGTAGTCTGTTTCCTACCATTTTCCAAAAAAATGGCATTTTCTTTGCTGCTTGAATAAAAAATTATTTATGTAACAGTTCAGCATTATAAACTAAATAAATCTGATTATTTTGCTGTTTGTATTATCTTATGTAAAGTTGTAGAATTTTGCATCATTTCTCAAGGTAATGATCTATTTGTAAATGTTTGGTTGATCATTTTTCATATTTATTGTTTGCCATTTATCTTTAGAATATTTATGCATACATGCACCCATAAGACTACAGTTTACAATATGGTCTCAAAATTGCATGACCATACCACATTGTATTCCACTTGAGAGACAATGAAAACTTTCTCTAAACATATTGTTTCAACAAATAAGTATAAAAAATTTATCGAACAAGCTAATCTAAAAGTTTGGAAGGCTCGGAATGAAGACTGCCAGGTTTTAGCTGTCAACCCTAGTTTTAGGAAGAATATATGCTTGTAGATTTTATAAAATTTGACATGTACTGTTCCAGGTCTGGTTTTGGAAAATCAGGAGGATCAACTCTTGAGAAATACACAATGCCTCCTGGCTTGACCAATGTGCTGAACAATGGATTGAAGCAATTTCGTGGAATGACTCAAACTGAAAGGGAACTAAGGACAGATATACTGTAAGGTTACATAAGAAAATGAATTTCCAGAAAGAAAATTTCAATTTGAGTAATATCATTTGGCAAAGGACGATGTATTGTGTTAGATTGAAGTTGAAACCTTGGAAGTTAATGATAAAGAATACCTAGTATACCAATATATTGACTCACTTTCTATGTTATAATGATCAACTTTTTTGATGTGATGTGGTTTGTTTATCCTTGGTATTTTTCTACAAGCGAATCCTTAATTCTATTATTGTTAATTATTATCTGCCACTTATGATTTCACAGTAACTCTGGATTGTCTATTAACTAATAGCATCAGTATCTGTTACATGTCAATATAAGGTTAAGTGAAGGAGTAAGGTTGGGTTAAGGCTTCATCTACTCAGAAAATATTTGTAAGACTGGTTACGATTCACCTTCTGCCTTCATTATGAATATGTTTTACTTAAAATTATGAATATTTTACCTACAATTAGAGAGATCAAATATTGGTAAACTGGATTCTTAATTATTTAATAATTTAGTGCAATCATTACTTATCCAAAATTATTTTTTCTCTTGTGGGGTTTTATAAAGGGGAATTGTCTTAGTTTTGTGTTTAACATCTAATATGTTATTAGATGTTAAGAAACTAAATATTGTATGCTTTTTTGCCTGGCTTAAAATTTGTATTGTGGCTGAATCTTTTAAAACACCCATAAGTTGAGCTTAACTTAGAATCATAATTTTTGTGCAAGTTATATAAATGTGATTTAGGTTAATAAGATAGGATATATTGATAACATATTATTTGCATTTTAATTCTTAAGATCTGACTTTGCAACTTATAGAACATCCAAAAAGGGAGTTATCAGCACTTTGTTGTTTTTGCTGATAACCTTAAATGGTTTTATGTAAACTATCATGTTCACTCAATATGTGTTTCTTCATGGAAGGCCTTCTTAATGAAAAAGAAATCTTTCGTACCCTTCCACAGATTTTATTGATGCAACATGTTTTTCTAGCATGCTTGCATCATCAGGCACTGTTGTTTTTGGATTCTCCAATGTATACAGAAAAAAGGAGAACATCTTGGTAAGACAAAAGTTCAGGGTGTAAAGAGTTTGTTGGGAAGGAAAAGAAAAAGGTGAGAGGTAGGGTAAAGCGTGTTCTTTCATTAACATTCCATTCCTTGGAAAGCACACTATTTCCAATTCCTCTAAGAGGTCCTAGCAGAGACAAAGTTGTTCATACTTGAGTCACATGGACCAGCAGTGAAGGCACTGCTTGGACCTTGTCTTTCCTAAATTGCCCCCTCCCTTTCCCAGCTTTTTTCTGTATATATTGGAGAATCAAAAAACAACTGTGCCTGATGATGCAAGCTTGATAGCTAAACATGTCACGTCAATGAAACTTGTGGAAGTGAACAAGAGATTTCTTTTTCATTATCCTGTTCTTTATGATATTAAGGAACTAAATGCATCAACCCTCTTTTTTATGAACCAATATTTACATTTTTATTCCATTGTAATAGTAGTCAGGTAGTAATAAGTACCAACTGAAAACTCTCGGGTAACAAAGTTTCCTTTAGGAACTGATTCTCTCCTCTTTCATTTTCCTGTACTTATCAATTACTTGCTTTATTGCTGGACTAATATTCCCTGAATGCATTCTCTGGAAAATATTGATGTTTAATCATTTTTTACTCAAGTTCAACTATTCAGCTATATGTAATGCTATCATCTGTGAAATTTTTGATAGCTTCATTGCTGTCTTTACCCCTTCAGTCCAGATCTTTTTAAGTACCCTCTTAGTGTCTGAATTTATCTTTAGTATTCTAAAAGTAGAACTATATGTATCTAAATTTAGTACTCCTTATCTCATTTTTGTAATTTATCTTGGACCAATTTTTTCAACTCTCTGTAAATTGTTTTTAATTCAGGTATTGACTTATGGGGGTCGTTCAATAGGTCCTTAGAGAAAGATGGAAGAACAAATTATTTTGTGTAGATTTCTTTAAAAAAATTCGACATAATCTCCTTTTACCTCTGTACACTTTTCCAAGCATTTCCCTAACTTCCCTAACTAAGAAGGATTTTGGAAGGTCCTCAAAATATGCATCTGTTTGGGCAATGACCTCGTTCAACGTGAATCATTGTCTGCTGTCATTTTTTTTCAAGTTTGGAAATATAAAGAAGTGACTGGGGGCCAAATCCAGTGAATATAGTGGATATTTAATAATTCGAACTTCAATTCTGTAATTTTGGCCATCAAAAATGGATGTGCACCCATGCATTATCTTTATTGTACAGGATCTTTTTCCTTTTGAAATGAGGATGTTTTCTTCTTGATTTCCTTGGACAACCAGCCCAATAACAATGCATAATCCTCTACAGTTATCGTTTGACCTTTTTCCAAGTAATCTGTGTAGATGATTTCACGTGTATCCAAAAAACGGTGGTTAATCGCCTTGCTGGACGATTTCACTGTCTTTGCCTTCTTCGGAGCCCATTCACATTCTAAAACCCACTGTTTCAACTCTTGCTTTTTCTCTGGAGTGTAGTAGTGTATCCATGTTTCGCCCACAGTTATGTATCGATGCACAAACTTGTCAGGATTGTAATGGAAAAGTACCAAAATAGCCTCGGAGTCGACCACACGGTTGTGTTTATTCTCCTCTGAGAGCAAGCTGAGATTTTTTTCACTCAATTTTTCATGCGTAATTGGAAACACTGTATCTTGCAATATGGCTGTAGCCTCAACTATTTTACCCTCTGATTTGTTGATCACTCAAAACCCTATGATGGATTCTGTTATTCATTTTGGGGATAGTCTCTTCCATTGGCCATCCTGAACGATATTCATCTTTTGTGGATGTATGGCCACGTTTAAACACATTTACCCAATTGTAAACTGTTGCAAACACAGGATCAGATGTGCCATAAACTTCATCCAACTCTGCTTTGATCTGATTCAGTGTTGAGCCTTTTAAATATAAGTTTTTAGTCACTGCTTGAAACTCCCTTTTTTCCATTTTTCTAAATAAAAGTTTTTTGATTCAATCGACTGCAAAAATGAAAATGTGAAGGATACAACTAATTGTGAGACTTAATAGCTTTCACAGCATCATTACTAATCTGGTTAGTAATGATGCTTACTAAAAACAAACCATTTATGATACTGCAAGTGCCATCTCTTGGATTTTCTAAGGACTTGTTGAACGACCCTTGTAATATTATATGCCTAAAAAGATAATTTCTTAATAACCTTTCATCTAAATTAATTTATGCAATTTTTATGATTTAGATTTTATATGGAATTTTTCAAAATCTTGTAATGTTTTATTCATTTCAGGGACATGATTGATACAGGGCTTTGCATGGAAAATTATAAGAGATTTCTTTCTCTTCTGCTCTTCATAGAGCATCATCAAATGTCTGTAGATATATTGAAGTACAGGCTTACTGACGTTCCTCTTCAGATTGATCGGAACACATCTTTGGTTGCTTTAAATGTAAGTTACTTTATACTATAATTGTATTATTTTTTTAACACTGAAGACAGTATGATATGGTACTCGAAGGTTTAGATATTCAGTAAGATTTAAAATTATGGGAAGAGGGTCAGATTTGGCTCTTTTTGTAAGAGGCTGGTTTATGTTTTAGATTTAATTTTAGAAGAGATTACTTATCCAGAATTTCATATTTGTCATGTCAGTGCGACAACTTTTCTGACTTCATTTGAATTAACACTGACTTAAACAAGACTGATTAACAGGTTTCTAATTATCTTGGATGAAACTATACATTTTACCATTAAGGGGGATTATTGTAATCAAGGGTGGATGAGGGCATTTGTGTCATTGGCCAAAATCAAACTCTTCTTAACAAATGTTTGTCATTAAATTCTGAAGTATCTTGTTAATGATGTGATACAAGTTCATCATTCTTGAGGAACTGTAAGATGGATATGAAATATGCTACGTATCATGGTCTACTAGTCCATAATTTGGTTTCATATACCTTGCCATTGTTTGAAGTTTTTTGAAGGTTGCATAGAATTATTTTTGTAGTGATTATTGCTGAAATAATATATTTCGATTTTAATATCCTTATGAATAATGCTTCTGCACTATCATAAATATGATTATTAAACTAACCAGGAGGAATTCAGTGTGTGCAAGAGTTAGTTACTTTTCATATTCAGGCTGATGTAATAAAAATATTGTAGAAGGGTTCCTATTGCATCTTTCAGAAAGACTCATTCATGATGACTAGGAGGCAGTAAATTTCTTAGCGTTAAGAAAATCAGATCCATTGTAGATAAACAATTCTCATAAATGTGTAGAGTTGCAGATCCTTTTCATGCATTTTATTAAACAGGTTACATTAGGTGTATGCATGTATTTGAATAAGCTCAAGAATAGCTTACTACAGTTCGAGCTCTTACTTCTAGAACTGTTTTGAGGGAAGTATCTATATGATGTGATTATTTACAAGTTTGAGGGAAGTATCTATATGTAGACCAATGGAGGTGAAAATCAGTGGGATTTTTGTATTAAATAGCTTTTACTAGGTGCATCCTGTAAACTTTGAGAAAACTTGAAATGTACCAGAAATATGAGAATTGCTATTTTTTAGTGAATTTGATCTGAAATAGCCTGATTAAAAGACATTAGATTGCTGAGTATTTCGTAACTTCTCCTTAGCATGAAGACTGGTTTTAATTTTCTATAGGGGGTTAATTTTTATCTTATTTAGCCATTGCAATTGTTCGAATACCATAGTTTTACATAACTCTATTTGAATTCAACTTCTTCAACAATCTTCAGAAATTCTTTCTTGCTAGTATTAACTTTATTTCTTTCCTAGGTTCCAGGATTGGCTGAAAAGCGTCCCTCTGTTTTAAAATATGACAGCATTATGATCACTGTGAAGGGGAAGGAAGACATTGAGTATGAAGGAAAAGTGCAGAAAGTCGAAGACACCAGAGTCTTGCTGAAATTCAATACCAAGTAAGTTGTTCAAATTTTAAATTTTTGAACACAGGAAGGAACACAGGAATTTCAGGAAGCTCAACCTTGAGAATTTTAGACATTATGCTCTTTTGTGTAACGGTTTAAAAATCTGAATGTGTAGAATAATCTTACATCTGTGTTACCTCAACATATGAAGACGTACTCAGCCTTCGTCGCTTATTTATCAATGTCATCTTCTGTAATCTTTATTGATGTCACCAAATCATTGTGAGCAAATGCGTCCATCTCATGCCAACATGTCCAACTTTCTCATCTCCAAAGTTTCAGCCAATATGTGATGTACAGCTCTCTTAGAAATGTCTACCATATCTGCTAGCTTGTACACTTTCAGTTGACGGTCATCCAACACCATTTAGTGAATTTTCATTGCCATTTCTGGCATGGACAACTCATTTGGTCAACCGCTGCAGTGTTAGTCTTGGCAGCTCATACAGCTTGGTTTAAACTCTGCCACCCAGTATTGTTGTAAACAAAAGAGCAGTCTCTCCCAGTGTAGAATATGGCCCAGCTTTGATATTGGTTGGACTGAGAACTTTCAAATGAAAGAATTGTATCACAAAACAATGACCAATTATTCCCATGTTTACAAATTCACTGAAAGCATTCACTATTGATGGCTGTCAAACAAATATTAAACAACATAGCATCTTGAAACTTCAAACTTAACCTCTTTAAGGTTGGTAATTTAAATCTTAGTAATTTTTTCAAACAACCATCCCCATCTATACATCAGATCAGTACCTCTGGAACTACCCTCATACCTGTGCCTGGTTGTTTCAACTCTAGCTGCAGGTCAGATGGTCCCAGGTTCAAATCCAAATGATGGCACTTCTGTCTTGTTTTATTAACCATATCTTTTCAAAATAGATCATATTGTAAAATTAGCAGTTTCTGCAATTGATTATTTTTGAATTTTTTGTGTTTTGACAGGACTAGAGATCTTAAATGAATTTTTAAGAATATATCTAAACAACTAATCCTTGCCTCAGATGTGGTACTGCTATGAATTTCTTCGAACAGAAAAAAAGAAATAATTTAATGAGATTATAGTTGAAAATATATACACAATAGAAGTATGTCAGCCAAAATAAGATCTTGCTACAATTAAAGACAAACAGCAGGAAAAAACAGGATGTATCCAATGACCTTTATTAACTTTTTGCATCATTCCCTTTGCCCAACCTGTTGGTGAATTTATGACTCACAGAATTCACTTGTAGGTTCAAATTTGTACTGACTTATAAACATATTATGGAATTTAGTAGATATTTAATTGCTTAACTTATGTTAATATTCAAAATAATTTATCTGACTAACTTTACAGATTTATGGAAATTTTCCTCTCAAATATGAAAGTGGATGTCCGATTTGAGTTTTCCCTTCGTCCTCATAATCTAATGCACAAGGCATTGGAAGTGGTGGTCGAAAGAGGTCTTCTTCCATACATCTGTTTTCCTTCTGAGTGTGGAATGTTTCCAGTAAAACCAACTGAAATAAGGTTAGTGAATGATGAATATTTAAACATTGTTTTATTTAATGAGAAAAATTGTTTTCTTTTTATGATGAATTGATAAGATTTTGATGCAAGCAAGTGATATGATGCTTTTCTTGATGTATTTTCTTGAAATACATCAAGAAAATGCATTCTCAAAACTTGCTAAGTGCTTATTTAGTTGTTATTATGATTTGTAACCCAATTTCTGCTAAACTATTATGTTCAAGTTATTGAATTTTCAGTTTAATTTAGAATTTTTAGGAAAAATTAGTTGTAAGATTGAAGAAATACCCTTGTATGTATAGCTAGTTACAAACTTCTTACTTTAATAGGAATTCTTAAAAGCCATGTGATATATATGACATTATATTGAAATGAAAACCAAAATTTAGGTGGATAAATCGCCTTGTGCAAGAAAATGATCGACAGCGAGTAGCGGTGATGAAAATAGTAATGGGAACTTCCCGGCCAGCTCCATATCTGCTCTTTGGACCTCCTGGCACCGGGAAAACTGTCACTATTGTGGAAGCTATTTTGCAGGTATTTTTCCTTTTTATTACTGTTTTGCTTGTTTTAACATTGATTGTCTTCGTTAGGCTTTGAGATATCTGAAAAATTCCATAGGTGTAGTATTTCTCATGATAAGGTAAAATGGTGTCTCAAAAAGATTTAGTTACATTAGTCAATAACTCTTATGCAATATTTAGCAAAAAAGGGTTAAAGCTCTCTCTTAGCTTAATAAACTATTTCATAACATCTGAGGGAAGCATGCCAGCCAGAGATTGCCCCAAGGTGTATTAGCACTCTCCACAGGAGTCATTCAGAGACCCCCCTATATTATATAGATATTCATACAAGTTTTCTTTTTTCTCTGCTTTTTTATTTTGGCAGAAATAATGAATGATTTTGATTAGAATTCATTTCTTATGCTTTATTTAACAGTGTGATTTCTTTAATAATGCTTTGTTCCTGGTAAGCATAGCACTAAATGTTGGTAAATTTAATTTACATATAAGTATAAAAGAAAAATTAGAACCTTGTAATTTCCACTAGGTATATTTCTAGACTTCTGGTTTTGGTTACAGGCCATCATCTAGTCAAACAGGACCTGATGATGGTTTGTAGCCAAAACTGGTGGTCTTGAAATATACGTAGTGAGAATTACAAAGTGTTTGGTTCTTATTTTTCATCATGTGTTTCCACAAAGTACAGCCAGGAATGATAGATAATATGCAAGTACTTTGAAGGAATCGATCATCACTCAAACAATTTTAATCATAAATGCATCATCTAT
This sequence comes from Ladona fulva, assembly GCA_000376725.2. Classification (NCBI taxonomy): domain Eukaryota; kingdom Metazoa; phylum Arthropoda; class Insecta; order Odonata; family Libellulidae; genus Ladona; species Ladona fulva. Next base: position 46,882 of record KZ308879.1, read on the forward strand.
GATTGCTTGACTTTTTTGTTAATTAATAATTAATTCGATTACCAACTTGTGAGAGCAAAAAAATTCTTAATAAATAAGTTGTCTAATCCCCGTTATGATTTATGTATAAACTGCTCTTTATAATTGTTACCATTGCTTTAATGTTTCTATACACTTAATTTTTTTATAAAATTGATTACATGTATTATTTTGCTATCCTATTGGTTGAATATAATTCAGTAGAGTTTTTTAATTATTAAATGTTATCAAAATGTAAGTTTTGTGTTTTGTCGCTTCTTATAGAAAGTGGTATAAATTGATTTCTTAATACTGTTTCTCATTGTTATGAATGTATAATGAAACTTTCAATGATAGTATTATTTCACATCAAAAATCAAATAATCAAAAAATCGTTTCATAAACTGAAGATGTATTTCTTACAAAGATGTTATACTTCTCAGAGGTAAGATATAATCTTATAATAACAGGGTGTCCGCTAACCTGGAAATCCTGGAAAACTCAGGGAATTCTGTTCTTCTGGAAAACTTGGCCATTATCCTATTATTTAGATCTTCTCTACCAAGGTCCACTCTTTTCGAAGGATCGTTCCATGGATTTAGGCTGTGTATAAGTTTGTTAAAAATTCCCTGAGAAGAAGAAATGACAGTGTTGTGACCAATTTAAAGCTTAAAAGACGTGCTACTTTCTCCTACATATAACATTTTAAGAATGTTGCAAATATGCAATTTGGGATTGTATGAAGTCGCTGTTACCATGGGAAACTAATTTCTGTTTGGGTAATAGAAACAGCTTAGTAAGCATGATAAGAATTTGTTTTCTACTTGAAGGGTGTAGGTCGTTGGTTGACGTTGTAGTTTGTAGCTGAACCTTTCCAGTGAAACTAAAATGATGCTATTCATACCACTGCTGGAACTATTATTTAGGTGTATTATTTTAATGAAACTATACACATCAGTATTTTTTTTGGAATTTGTTCCTTTTTCTAGTAGTTATACTCCTTTACCTTCCTTCTTGTCTTTGTCAAGAGCCGGCTCTGACATCTAAACAATATCATGATGAATCTATCTGCTGTTCGTCACACTTTCTGGTACCTTAAATGGCTAATAATCACCACATGTCTAATATCTGGACAAAATTATACATATTTGTGGACGTGGAACACCCTGGACAACTTGGGAAATTTCTTTATGACTTGATGGTGAAAACCCTTTAAATCTTTGCTCTTTTGTCATTTATATTGTGATTATATTTTGCTCTCCAATTTTTTACAGATATTGAAAACAAATAATGGAGCCAAGGTTCTTGTCACAGCTCCCTCAAATGCTGCTGTTGATGTTATCTCATCCAGATTATTAAAGACCATGCCTCCTTCTCAGTTGATGAGAATCTACTCTCCTTGCAGGGAATGGTAAAAGANTGTATGTATAGCTAGTTACAAACTTCTTACTTTAATAGGAATTCTTAAAAGCCATGTGATATATATGACATTATATTGAAATGAAAACCAAAATTTAGGTGGATAAATCGCCTTGTGCAAGAAAATGATCGACAGCGAGTAGCGGTGATGAAAATAGTAATGGGAACTTCCCGGCCAGCTCCATATCTGCTCTTTGGACCTCCTGGCACCGGGAAAACTGTCACTATTGTGGAAGCTATTTTGCAGGTATTTTTCCTTTTTATTACTGTTTTGCTTGTTTTAACATTGATTGTCTTCGTTAGGCTTTGAGATATCTGAAAAATTCCATAGGTGTAGTATTTCTCATGATAAGGTAAAATGGTGTCTCAAAAAGATTTAGTTACATTAGTCAATAACTCTTATGCAATATTTAGCAAAAAAGGGTTAAAGCTCTCTCTTAGCTTAATAAACTATTTCATAACATCTGAGGGAAGCATGCCAGCCAGAGATTGCCCCAAGGTGTATTAGCACTCTCCACAGGAGTCATTCAGAGACCCCCCTATATTATATAGATATTCATACAAGTTTTCTTTTTTCTCTGCTTTTTTATTTTGGCAGAAATAATGAATGATTTTGATTAGAATTCATTTCTTATGCTTTATTTAACAGTGTGATTTCTTTAATAATGCTTTGTTCCTGGTAAGCATAGCACTAAATGTTGGTAAATTTAATTTACATATAAGTATAAAAGAAAAATTAGAACCTTGTAATTTCCACTAGGTATATTTCTAGACTTCTGGTTTTGGTTACAGGCCATCATCTAGTCAAACAGGACCTGATGATGGTTTGTAGCCAAAACTGGTGGTCTTGAAATATACGTAGTGAGAATTACAAAGTGTTTGGTTCTTATTTTTCATCATGTGTTTCCACAAAGTACAGCCAGGAATGATAGATAATATGCAAGTACTTTGAAGGAATCGATCATCACTCAAACAATTTTAATCATAAATGCATCATCTATGATTGCTTGACTTTTTTGTTAATTAATAATTAATTCGATTACCAACTTGTGAGAGCAAAAAAATTCTTAATAAATAAGTTGTCTAATCCCCGTTATGATTTATGTATAAACTGCTCTTTATAATTGTTACCATTGCTTTAATGTTTCTATACACTTAATTTTTTTATAAAATTGATTACATGTATTATTTTGCTATCCTATTGGTTGAATATAATTCAGTAGAGTTTTTTAATTATTAAATGTTATCAAAATGTAAGTTTTGTGTTTTGTCGCTTCTTATAGAAAGTGGTATAAATTGATTTCTTAATACTGTTTCTCATTGTTATGAATGTATAATGAAACTTTCAATGATAGTATTATTTCACATCAAAAATCAAATAATCAAAAAATCGTTTCATAAACTGAAGATGTATTTCTTACAAAGATGTTATACTTCTCAGAGGTAAGATATAATCTTATAATAACAGGGTGTCCGCTAACCTGGAAATCCTGGAAAACTCAGGGAATTCTGTTCTTCTGGAAAACTTGGCCATTATCCTATTATTTAGATCTTCTCTACCAAGGTCCACTCTTTTCGAAGGATCGTTCCATGGATTTAGGCTGTGTATAAGTTTGTTAAAAATTCCCTGAGAAGAAGAAATGACAGTGTTGTGACCAATTTAAAGCTTAAAAGACGTGCTACTTTCTCCTACATATAACATTTTAAGAATGTTGCAAATATGCAATTTGGGATTGTATGAAGTCGCTGTTACCATGGGAAACTAATTTCTGTTTGGGTAATAGAAACAGCTTAGTAAGCATGATAAGAATTTGTTTTCTACTTGAAGGGTGTAGGTCGTTGGTTGACGTTGTAGTTTGTAGCTGAACCTTTCCAGTGAAACTAAAATGATGCTATTCATACCACTGCTGGAACTATTATTTAGGTGTATTATTTTAATGAAACTATACACATCAGTATTTTTTTTGGAATTTGTTCCTTTTTCTAGTAGTTATACTCCTTTACCTTCCTTCTTGTCTTTGTCAAGAGCCGGCTCTGACATCTAAACAATATCATGATGAATCTATCTGCTGTTCGTCACACTTTCTGGTACCTTAAATGGCTAATAATCACCACATGTCTAATATCTGGACAAAATTATACATATTTGTGGACGTGGAACACCCTGGACAACTTGGGAAATTTCTTTATGACTTGATGGTGAAAACCCTTTAAATCTTTGCTCTTTTGTCATTTATATTGTGATTATATTTTGCTCTCCAATTTTTTACAGATATTGAAAACAAATAATGGAGCCAAGGTTCTTGTCACAGCTCCCTCAAATGCTGCTGTTGATGTTATCTCATCCAGATTATTAAAATACCTATCTCCCACACAGTTGATGAGAATATACTCTTCTTGCAGGGAATGGTAAAAGATAATTTCATTATTTTTTAAACATTTTCATATCATATTGATCGATTCTAATCTTTTCAACTTTTTTAGGTCCCAAATTCCTGAGATTATGAAAGACAGCTGCAATTACGATAGTAAAACTGGAAATTTTGAAATTCCAGAAGGATCAGAAATTATAAAGTATAAAGTTATTGCTGTTACCATGATAACAGCTGGGAGGTGAGTAAAAGAATAGAGAAAAATAGTTTATTCTTGATAATTTAGTGGAGAAATTCATTGTGGTACTAATGGTATTCTAATATATAAATATTTGCAGAAACTATGGTATAGATGACTGATGAATTTGCTAGGAAATTCATGGAGTAATAATGTGCCTTGATAATGCAAGTAGTTACCTAAGTACTTGGTTTGGAAAGAATTTCAAAGTCTTAAAATCCTGAACTATTTAGTGGCTGAACAATTATCATAGAGTTTCATTTTCTATAACTTTTTCTTTCAAATGTGTAAAAGTGACCTAGAATTTCATATCAATAAGATAATTCAGTAAGGGATTTTAGTTAAAATAATAATACCCTCTAAATTACTTAAATTCTATATCACTATCTATTTGCAGTTAATTAAAGAGTAGGTGTTATTGTTTCTAGTTAAGCAATATAATAATTTATTGAAGGCAGCTGTTGTTTATGATAGGTTAGAAAACTTTGTCTGATGAGGTCCAAGTGCGACTTACAAGAACTCTCATAGAAGGGTAGAACCAAAATATAATGCTAAGAAGAAAGCAAAAATATGTGTACTAGTTAACTATAATACGCTCAAATGCCTTCTTTGTGAAATATTCTTTTCATATTTTTGTTTATTTCTTTATTATTTTCAGATTGATTGAGAAAAAAATTCCTCAGAACCATTTTTCTCACATTTTCATTGATGAATGTGCCCAGGGTTTAGAGCCTGAGGCTCTCATTTCAGTTGGTGGACTTCTGGGTTCAGATTCACCAAAGTCACCTCCGAAAAGCCTGTTGGTTCTTTCAGGTGACCCTCTACAACTTGGGCCTGTTTTACGTTCACCAATTGCTAAGAAGTTAGGATTGGGTAGGTTTGAAGGATTGGTTGTTACACTTTTAACATATCAGAGGTTGATCAAGCATCTGTAATTCTCAGAGCACTTGGTAGGGTAATTGTTTTAGAAAATTGAGTGTACAAACTACCCCTCTCGTTTAAATATTATGAATTGAATGCAAAATATATGTAACTGTTGTAAGAGGAATGGAAAAAATCCATCAAGTGATGATCTGAAAGAGAGAAATGCTTGCTATGTATATAGAGTGCAAGGCTTTTAGTAGAAGGATTCTAGAACATATATTAGGGTAATGAAGACACTGTGATAAGATGACATTGTAAATTAAATTTTTGAAAAGTAAAGAAATATTTTCTTGCATTACTTGGAATTTCATATTAAAAAAATTTAAATGACAAAGTCAAAGAAAACACTTCAAATGGGTGTGTTTACCAGTTTTGGTGACCAAGCACCATCAAATGATGACCATCATAATCATTTGATGGTGTTTGGTCACCAAAACCGACAAACCCCTCTTTTGGTGCTGTGGAATTGTACTAGTGTTTTCTTAGACTTTGTCATTAATATTTTCTAAAAAATATTTTCAATTCCAAAAAATATATCTAGAAGCAGTATAGCATTACTTCTAAAAATTTGATAAATAAGGGGCTGCAGTAATAATTTAATATAAAGAAAAAAGTAACTTATTACCAAGATTAAAATTTGGTACCTATTGTATCAAAGCTAGAACTGAGAGACTGTGCAATCACATTGCCAACTCTCCTTGTCTTTAAGCCTTTTCTGCACTGAATAACTGTAATTTTTAGGATAAACATTAGTATAATGAAATAAAGGGAAGTAATTTATTGATTGTATTTTGGGTACTATCTCCTACCAGATTTACCAATATCTGAGATAAAATTTTATAGTGCTACCTTTGTTAGTAACCGAAGTAGTAAAAACTGAAAACATTGTTAGACTCTGATACCATGAAAATCGTGCTGATCTTTCGTGCTTGGTCTTTTCATAATGGTTTAGTAACCCCTCTCTTGTGCAGTGTAAGTAAATTTAAGAGTGGCATTTCTGCATTTTTCAGAAAAGTCCCTTTTAGAACGCCTGATGACATCAGTGGATCTCTATCAGAGAGATGAAGGGAATAATTACAATCCTGATGTGCTAACAAAATTGGTGAAAAATTTTCGCTCTCATCCAGCCATCCTTGATTTGCCAAACAGGCTCTTCTATCAAGGAGAATTGATGGTGAGTTTCTCTAATTTTTACCCATAGCATTCCTACTACACTGAATTTCCTTGTTAACCCTCTGGTTCCATCACTGTTGCAGAGTCATTTAGACCAAATTTTTGTATGATTTATGTATTTCAACTCCATGCATAGTGTTGAGGTATGATCTTATTTCATTTCTAGCCGAAGCACCCAGTCATTCTCAACTTATAGTTTATAAGCAAAGGTAGTGCAAAAAATGGCAAATTATCGTAATGTAAGTAAATGCCCTGCAGTTACTTTTTTTGAAAGGAAACAATTGTATCAGAACCACCTGTACCAATTTAGTGGAATTCATATAAATGTAGTTGGCTTGGTTGAATATTTTGGTATCACTCTTACATATAACTTGAATTGGAGTGCTTATATCCTAGAAGTCTGCAGTACAGCAACTAAAAAGCTTGGTTTTTGAAAGTGTATTATAGGTAGATCTGATTAAAAGGTTAGAAAGCAATGTTATTTCACCTTAGTCAGGCTCCATCTGGAATATGCTGCAAAGTATATGGGATCCAGTGGATTAAATGTATACTTGCAAACTCAAGAAAGGGCTATGCAAAATAATATGATTTGTTAAAAAAGTTCTAATAGAAGAGCAAGTTTTTTGCTAATTCTCTCCGATGCAGGTTAGGAATCCTTGAAAGGAAGGAGATAAGAAGATAGACTGCATTTGCTGATAAATTTAGAGAAAGTACTTAGACTTAATTGGTATTATGCAACCCCCATGCTACTTTGGCCAATCTGACAAGGAGTAATAATAATAGAAATAGATGCAAAGGCAAGTCATTTTAGGGACTCATTCTATTTGCAAATAATGTGACTACAATAAGCTAAAGAGGTAACTCTAACGCTTGGTGTTTACACACCCTATCTCTCACCAAAAGGTGGCTTGCATGGTATTTATGTGGATGTAGGTGAAGATTGGGTGGGTGTAGTGAAAAGGAGATAGTAAGCCGAATTAACCAGGCAAGGTTAGCTTTCAATAAACTAAAGAAACTCTTCACCTCAAAGAACATCAATTTAGAACTTAGATAATACCTTGTGAGGACTTTTGTCTGGAGTGTCCTACTCTATGCCAGTGAGACCTGGACTTTTGAGAAGAGGGAAAGGAGAAAATTGGATGCCTTCGAAATGTGGTGTTATCACAAAATACAGAAAATAAAGGGGTGGACAAATTAACAAACGAGGAGGTACTTTGAAGGATGAGAGAAAACCGTGTCTACTCAATCTGATAAAGAAAAGGAGAAGCACCCTGATTGGCCACATCCTTAGGCATGAAGGGCTTGTTATGACCATTCTGGAAGGCTCAGTAGAAGGGAAGGACTGGAGAGGCAGGCCTAAACTGAACTATTTGGGACAGCTGATGAAAGACTATGGCTGCCAGACATATGTAGAAGTAAAGGGACTGGCCCAGGATCACACAAAATTTATGACTGCTGCAAATCAATCTTAGGATTGTAACGAGAGAAAAAGAAGGTGCAAATTGGGATCCACTTGACTCTCAACAAACCTTAGTTAGTCATTACTACAAGTAGGAGGAAAAAACAGAGGGACATTGAGTTGCTTCATCATTTTGAAATCAAATTGTTGGTTCACCGTCCACTTTATATATTTGGAAAATGCTAATTAAGGATTCTAACTTAGTGTTGAATCTAAAAATGCATAAAGAATGCAGATGTAAATACACACTGTGACTCAACCACTAAATGCACAGAAATTTTCTCTGTGATCTTCTTTTTGCAAAAAAAATTTACTACTATTTTTTCTAATTTAATTCTGCAACAGAAATAAACCCTGCAAATATGAAGTTTGCATGCGTTTCTTATGAAAATACTTCCTCTCATCTGTGGTCAAACCAAGGACAGGTTAATTAATTGTAGCCTATCATATATTTAGGGAAGACATTTAACAATANTCTCGAATAGTAAGAATTTTTTCTAGCTAAACCCATTGATTCTCGACTGGGAAATAAAGATTAATAAGTATCATTCTACTGAAATTTAATGTTCTGAAGAAAAATAGATATGCAATGAATATGGAGTGTAAATAACTATGAACATGGTTAGCACATCCTAATGACAAATAGAATGTTAAAGGTTTTTGAAGAGTGACAGAACCTTTGCTTCAATAATCTGCATGCTTTTGTTTGCAGATAATGGTACTACCTTAACTTCCAGCATCAATTTCTCTCAATGTAGGTTTCTTTAAAAAAAATTGAATAATTTCATTTTACAACAAAAATGTTGCAACTGCATACACAATTATGGCATAAAATATGCACTTCACATTGCATTCTAAGTGGTATCTATATGATAGTAAACATTGTGTGTAGCAGGTCATGAGAAAAGAATATATTATAATACATAAGTGTTCTACCTTTCGGTAAGTCCATGTGCCCTAATATTCCCTATTCATAGCCTTTTTCTTCGTTACCTGGTAACTCACCCCACCTTTTATGTCATATAACATTTTTTTCCTTTGTCTTCCCCTCTGTCTTTTCCCTTGCATTCTACCCTCTATTACATTCTTCAGCAATCCCTCTCCTCTCAATATCTGACCTACCCATTTCTTTTGTCGGGGCTTAATTACTTCAATTAAAATCCTTTCCTCCCCAATAATTTCTAACACCTCTATGTTTGTTTTTCTATCCACCCAGCTCACCTTCTCCATTCTAAGCCACACCCACATCTCAAATGCCTCCTATATTTTGATGTCTTCTTTTTGTAAGGTTCACGTTTCACACCCATACAGCAAAACACTCCATATAAAGGATTTTACCAATCTTTTCCTGATTCCTTCATCGAAACCCTTTGTCATCAATTCCCTTCGCTTCATAAAAGCTTCCTTGGCCAATGCTACTCTTTTTCGAACCTCATCTCCACACCTCCCATCCCAAGATAGAACACTACCCAAGTACGAGAATTTGTCCACCTGCTCTAGTTTTTCCCCATCGACCCTGATCGTTAATTTAGCCTTCTTTCCCTTAGTGAATCTCATTACCTTAGTTTTACTTACGTTAATTTTCATTCCATATTCCCTTGCCTTATCGTTTAGTGCATTTACTAGTATTTGTAAACCCCTTTCGGAATCGCACACAATAGCTTTATCGTCTGCATATCTTACTGACTTTACTACTTTCCCTCCAACTATCACTCCCTTGCTTATTTCTTCCCAAGCTTCATTCACCATTTCCTCTGCATATATATTAAAAAGCGATGGTGATAATGGGCATCCTTGTCTTACCCCTCTCCCTAACTCTGCCCATTCCGACTCTCCTTCAGTTATTCTAACTCGCGCTGTTTGATTTAAGTACAAATTTTGCACCAAACGCCTATCTTTCCAGTCCAACCCAATTTTCTTTAAAATTCCCATTAATTTTGGCCATTGAACTCTATCGAAAGCCTTTTCAAAATCGACAAAACATGCACATATATCCTTTTTAAATTCCAGGCTTCGTTCTACTAGCACCCTCATTACCCCGATTGCATCCCTCGTTCCTTTCCCTTTCTGAAATCCGAACTGGTCTTCTCCTATTTGTTCCTTAATTTTTCCTTCAATTCTTCTATTCAATACTCTTAGAATAACCTTTGCCGCGTGAGATATTAAACTGATTGTACGATAATCCCTACACTCAGAAGCATTATTCTTTTTCTGCAAAGGAATCAGGATTGTCTTAGTAAAATCCTCTGGCCATTCCCCTTCATCATAAATTTTTCTACATAAATTATAGAATTTCCTCTTACCCTTTCCCCTCAGGTTTTTAAGTAGCTCAACTGGTATCTCGTCAATGCCCGTTGCTTTGTTTCCTTTCATATCACGCAAGGCCCTATCAATTTCACTATCTAATATCCCAGGTCCAACATCATCATCCTCCACTTCTTGTTCACTTTCTAACATTATGTTTGTTGGCTTCATGTCCTTCCCATATAGTTCCTCGACATATTCTTTCCACCTTTCCCTTATGCTGGCTGGATCTCGTATAACTTTACCATTATTATCTTTTATTGTGGTTGTTCTGTTTCGTGTTTTATTTCCCGTTAACTGTTTCACCTTTCTATACATTAAATCGACCCTCCCACTTTCGTCCAGCTTTTCTATTTCGTTACATTGTCCCTTCCACCACTGTTCCCTCGCCCTATTTGTTTCCCTTCTCAGTTCGTTGTTGAGAGCCCTATACATTCTACGTCCTTGTTCTGTGTTAACCCTTTTCCATTTCCTTCTTTCCTCCATTTTATCAGCAGGTTATGGTCTGAGTCAACATCTGCACCAGGGTAACTTTTTGAATTTTTAACACTATTTCTAAACCTTTTTAAAATAGTTTTGGTGATAAAGCCAGTAGTCACTTCATTATTGCTGGTGCTGGCTTCACAGCTGCAGTTCATAAAATTATTCACCGATTTTGCATGAAAACTATTTGAGCTAAACAATGAGTATTCTGAGTCATGCTAAGTTGTACATGTTTGAGAGGTGGAAAACCTGAATAAAATAGGTGTCATGATGTTAGATATTTTAGCCTATTTTCCTTGTGTGTTCAGAATCAAATCATGATTTTTCTGTTAAATTGCTTACCAAGGAATTACTTGAAGGTTCTATGGATTTTCTATGAATGCCCCCACATATTATAACTAAGAATAAATTTTTATTCTACATAATCTTTAAAATTGTGATTGCTATCATTTGAAATTGATTTTAATTTTCTATTTTTGCTTAGCCTTCTGGAGAAAGAGGGATAACTCACAGTGCATGCAACTGGGAGTTTTTACCTAAGAAAGGAGTTCCAATTATTTTCCATGGTGTTGAAGGGAAGGAAGAAAGAGATCATCATTCTCCCAGGTAAATTAAACTGTTTTGCAGAGGAGAATTTAACCATCTGGGTAAATTATAAAATCATCGATATTATATATTATTCTTAATTTGCTCAGAATCTTTTCAAATACATTTTTTTTGGTAATTATACTTCATTTGTGTATGATATTCTCTCAAAAATAATCCATTCAAGAGAACTTCTTGCACATTGAAAGCTAATGAACCCTGTCTGTACAAAAATTTTGCAATTGATGTTTTAGTTAGAATGATAAGCCAAGCAATCTAATTTATGCCCATTTGTTCTTTTAGTGGATGGACTATTTTTTAAGTGAATTAAACTTTAATTTTAGAATATCTTTTCCTTGTATTTTTGTCATTACCTCAATTTCATGCATAAGGAGAAATTTTACAGATCATTATACATTCTTAATTATTAACAGCTATAAAATTGAATCATAAATTCTTTAAGGTTGCCAAAAAGATATGGGGCTTTCATTATTGCTTAATATTTAATATTTAAAGATATAGCTCCTATGTATTGTTTTTGGTTAAAAGTTACTAGTAAGTAATTGATTATTGATACAGAATGTTTGATGAAAATTAACTCCCAGTTTTAATGTCATGTTAGAAGCTATTATTTATAACTGTCTAACTTTAATTATTTGTAAAATTGTACATAATGATTTCAGTACTTCACATAATGGGGAATAATGGTCTGGGTAAGATAGTATGTTTTTTTACTGATTTTCCTGTATTGTCACTCTTAACTTGTGAAACTATTTTTCAGTTATTTCAACACCTCAGAAATTCATCAAGTAGTTCGCTACTTGAAAGAAATCTTGGATTCCAAATTCAGTGGGGCCAAAATACCTGAGTCAGAAATAGGTATCATTAGTCCCTATAGGAGACAAGTAAGTTTTGTTACTCCCTCCCCAACATTGTTTGAAGTCTCTATGTCTATAACTCTGGTGGTTGTCTTAATTGTTTGTTAACTGTCCCTGCAGCATTTAAAGTTTGAGAAGTATGAATATGGGTGATTTTTTATTCTTAAATTTATTTCTTTACTCATTGTTCAAATGCATTTTTAGGTACAAAAAATTAGAGCTTCAATATCAAAAAATAGAATCGGAAAAGATGTGTCAGTTGCTTCAGTGGAAGAATTCCAAGGTCAGGAAAGAAGAGTCATTATCATATCGACTGTTCGTTCGGACCCACAGCGGATAAATTTGGACAGAGTCTTCAGATTAGGATTTTTGAGGGAGCCAAAGGTACGGTTTCAAAATACTTGTTGGTTTTGATTTAATGTTGACATTCTATAATAATTATCATGATAGCATAATTTTATAAATTCCACTCATAACAATAATAGACAGTGCTTATTTTCAAGTAAATTTTATATTCAGACATGAATCATGAATTTAATATAACTTCTTTAATGAAAAGAATTCCTTGGCATCTACGTGGTGGAACAAAATGTTTATCATGTCAGATATTTATAGATTTTTGCTGTTATTTTAAATTATGGTAATTGCTAGTAAAATTTTAGATACTAGAACTGTTATTTTAATTTTTTAAGTATGTTTATTTTTTCCTTTCTGCATCTGAAATAGCTACATACACCTACTAAGTGAACGAGTTTGATTGTGAACATTTGAACATGAACATTTTCATGAGATACTGATGCCAGTTCTCTTAAAGGGAGATCTGGATTCATATGTGGCACTTGCCTATTTTGTGTAGCATAAAACTGGTTTGAAAAATTTGAAATAGAATTACTTATTTATGATTCTCCTTCCAACCGCAAAGAAACCTTCAGGAGTTGTTAAGAGAAATAAAGGTACAAATTTTAGAACGTGCAACAAGAGTAGCACTTTGGACAGTTGTCAGGATGGTTTTTCATCGCAAGATACCTGTCACACAAAGCACTTTGTTATTACATGATCAAAGATTAAAGATTTATTCATTGAAGACTGTTTACCTCAAATGATATGTAATTAATTTTTTTATCTGTTTTAGCGCTTTAATGTGGCTGTAACCAGAGCCAAGTCTCTCCTAATTATCATTGGAAATCCTAACATATTACAAGGAGATCCATGCTGGGGAGAGCTACTTAAGTATTGTATAAAACTTGGATGCTACACTGGTGTTCCTTTCAAGTTAGATGAGAGTTTTAGTGATGAAGAGGAAGAGGAGGATGAAGATGATGATGATGACGATGATCTTCCAATTCAACTGAGGAATACTGCCTCTAATCCAGATTTTGGTGTAAATTCTGTAGTAGCAAAAATGGAAAAGCTCTCTGTAAAAGCTAATGGTGAGTTCAAATTGTTTTCACAATATTTACGCAAGTTATTCAATTCTTCCAAAGGATTGCTATTTTTTTGTAGCTTATCGTAGTGCTTCCCAACTGGAGTGCTGTGGCATATCAGTGTGTTGCTAATAAAACATATTTTGTTTAGAGCTCTACATGGAGAGAAGTTAATTCAGCATAATCTTAAATTATTATTATTAGTCAATACTGCCGCAGTTAGACATTTTGTCCGGTGGCGACGTTTATTTACTGTGCATTATAGAACTATTACATACAATATGGCTTAGTTACACAAGCAAATACAGAAAGTTGGTATCTATTTACCCGTCAATTAACTACAATTGTTTAAAAACTACTATAATTACAATTACAACTTCAATTATACTTTTACATCACAACCACTACAAATACTAAAATATATACATTACAATATATACAATACATATACATTAACTGAAAATTACCCCTAAACAGCATTATAGCAACTTGTCGATAGCACTTATCATGTAAGATTTTTCAGGGTTCCTGATAGGCCTTCACGGCTACCGTAGTGGCTACGGGGCCCACGAAGTCCCCACCGTACATCACCCTACCAGGCGATCCCCTACTCGTCTCACACTTCGTCATCGGCAGGCTCACTTGTCATCTTATTAGTTTTACTTATACATTTCATAAAACATTTGACATTTTTTGGGAAAGGCTCAAAGACTTCTGCAGGTAGACTGTTCCATTCCTCGATAGTTCTATTTAAAAAAGAGTATTTCCTATTATCGGTTCTCTGCTTAATGCATCTCACTTTGTATTGGTCGTGCCTACCCTGGTAATCTGCCTCTTTTACTCTATCGCGTATTTCCTTAAACGCAGTTATTCCCACGAATGACTTATAAAATACCGATAATCTCTTTTTCTTCCTCCTGGTTTCTAAACTTTCCCAACTTAATTCTTCTAACATCTGAGAAACACTGCTATGCTTTTCATATCTTCCCAAAACGAACATAGCCGCCTTTCTTTGCACCTTTTCTAATTCTTTTTAACTCCTTTTTGATAAGGATCCCATATACATTCACCGTATTCTAGTATTGGTCTAACCAACAATTTATATGTAGTTTCTTTTATTTTCTTGTTTGACTTTTTGAGAGAGCGTATTACAAAATTTAAACTTTTTATTGGCTTTGCCTATGATATTCTCTGTGTGTGCATTCCATTTTAAATCTCTACTGAAAGTAACTCCCAACTACTTAACCTTATTTTCCTTCACTAAAACATTACCGCCGATATTGTAGGAATAATGAAATTTACTCTTATTAAGGCTAATTACTTTACATTTATCTTTGTTGATATCCAATTTGTTTGAGTTGACCCAATTATTCAATTCATCAATATCACTTTACAAGTCGGTGCAATCGCCGTTCCCTTTTATAACCCTGTAGATTATGCAGTCGTCCGCAAATAATTGTACACAAGATTTTATTACTCTTGGCATATCGTTAATAAGTATTAGGAAGAGTAACAGGCCCAGTACACTACCCTGCGCTACCCCTGAAGTTACTTTAACTGTGTCTGATAGCTTGTCTCCTATTTTTACTCTCTGCGTTCTACTACGAATGAAGACCTCCGTCCATTTCACTATTCTTGGGTCTACCACCATCATACTGATTTTTTGTAGCAACAAACTGTGATCCACCACATCAAAGGCTTTTGCTAAATCCACTACTACAGCATCTACCTGATCTCCCTTGTCCTGTGCTTCTATTAAATCCTGATATAGTCCTAGCCTAATAAGCTATTGGTATTCTATGGAATATCCATTATACATTATGTATAATGTGACATTATTCTCTGAATTACATATGCAGTTTTTAATGAGTTTTCGTTTAATTGGTAGTTGCATTCATGAAAATTAAAATATGTGACTCCACAGTTTATTTTTCGGTATTGATTTAGACAAACTAAAAAGCTGAATTAATAAGTTCTGTGGTAATCCAGTTATATCTTATCCTTGACTCAAACTGATGAACCTTTGATTTGTTTAAGTGCTGTAATACTTAAACTAATATATCAGTGAAAAGGTTGGGAAGCACAGCCTTATGAATGATTCTTTGTATGCAAGTCCTGCAGCTTCAGAGCAAGGTTGGAATGATGGAGAGGGATACTTAATTCTACTCCAAATATTCCTCTACCTCCATTTTCTTAAGATGTTATAAGCATTAGAGAATCATTTGTCTTATTTTATAGTAAAGAACTTAACGTAAAGTTTTATAAGCATCTGAAATTGCAAGCTGATGTTATAATTTCAATTTCTGTCTAATTTGATGTGCAGCAGTTTGTTTAGAAATCTTCCTTCTTGTAAATTCTGAAAATATAATTAGCTTAGCATGGGAATTCTATGTATGCTAAGAGGTGTTATGACTAACATTTAAAAACATCTTTTATTCCTATTGGACCATCATTATATCACCATAAATGTATTTTGTCCTGAAATCACCAGTCATGCCCTTGAAGTCTCCTTGTTAAATTTCCGCTACTCTTTCCTTCCTTAGTGGTTGACATGTTTATGATCATTAGCATTCTGTTTAAATGTTAGCTTCTGTTACTCTATTCTGTTAAAATATGTATTTTTTTATTGTCTATGCAACTGTATTTTCATCCTAACCAATCTTATATTTGATTATGTAAATTCCTAGGAGCAATAGAATTGGTTTTAATTCGTAGGTCTTCATGTGACAGAATTATTCACGTACTCTCTAATTTTACTGTCTTAGTTACCATGAAGTTAATCCTGTTTAATTCATCAACACGGGAGGTAACCTGTTTTTATGTTCTCTCTTGCAGATGTGAGTGCAGTTACTAAGATGATCGACCCTCCATGGGAATCTCACGAATGACTGATGTATTTTTTCAGTGTGCAGCTCTTTTCATTGGCTTTTAAATGTTACTGGATGTTTAATGTGAGATGAAATACATGTGAAAGCCATACTGTTTCCAAGTCTAGGTGATGATGGATATTGGAGAATGTTTGGCCAGCTATCTGATGATTTTATCTTAAAGATGCTTTGTCGTATTCATTTGTTGCACTCTCAAGTTTATATCACATAATAATTGCTATAAAAAAGATTTAATAAAAAATATGAAAGGGTGGGTAAATAAGGATCCCATGTTAAAAAATAACTTAAGTCAGAAGATAGATATGGTTTTAATCTTTGGAATATGAAATGAAGAGTTACATGAAATTGTGATTAAAATGCACAAATTATTTTACAATGCCCATAGATCCTTGTTAATTATTTGTATGTTAGATCAGATGTGGCAATTTATGACATGAATACATCTGTACCTGACTGTAGCTTAAAAAGCCTTTGAATTGCTAGATTAGAATTGTTATATTACTGTGATAATGTCATAGTTATGATAGTGATATTTTGCTATTTTTTTCTAACTTTTTGGCTGCTTTATTTAGTTATTGAAATCACTTCTTTTAAAATTCAATTGAGTCAACATTCTTGAAAATGTTAAAATTTAAATTAGTGTCACACTGAAAGATTCTTATCTCCTTTAAGCATATTTTTATACTTTTAGTAATGACTGTTCAAGAAACCAATTCAGGTACTTTCATTATGAAAGATATATATGTGCCATTATCAAGTTTTCTCTTTATGATCCAACTTTTTCATTTTTTATGTAAATTTTTTATTGCTCTCTGCCAGTTTTTATGCTTCTTTTTGACAATATTTGAGGTTGTTGGACCATATTTCATAAAAACATTTTCCATGAATGTGTTTATTTCACTTTTGAAGCTCATAGTGTATCTAAGAGTCAATTAATAACTGCCTTATGTTTATTTTCTACGAGTCTTTCATGAGTATGATTGTGAAGTTTTAATGTTTTGTGAAGTGACTGGGATTCTGTGATAAAACCAGTATTGCTTTGCATTATCTTATATGTATTGTTAAAGTTTTTAATGAAAGAGTATTTATTATGTATAGTCATTTTGTCAATAAACTTTTCATTGTAAAATTTGCTTTAATGTAGCTAATTACCTTTAATGCAAGTAATTTTAAAACAACATTTAAACAGTAAGAGATTGCAAAGCATTTACTAGAGAAATACCTTGTTATATAAAGTGAGGGATTAGTGTTTAAGTCATAGCCTGGAATGAGACATTCTTTTTTATCACCTCTAGCTAAAAAAAATTATATATGAAGAAAATATAAATTTGTTGAAGTCATGCATATCCATGACTTCTTCATGAAAAGAGTTTTCTCGAATAGTAAGAATTTTTTCTAGCTAAACCCATTGATTCTCGACTGGGAAATAAAGATTAATAAGTATCATTCTACTGAAATTTAATGTTCTGAAGAAAAATAGATATGCAATGAATATGGAGTGTAAATAACTATGAACATGGTTAGCACATCCTAATGACAAATAGAATGTTAAAGGTTTTTGAAGAGTGACAGAACCTTTGCTTCAATAATCTAGTTTTGGCCAATGTGATGTGTTTTTAGGTCATTATAATTTTTGGGCAGCGTTAATGTGACGATTATAATGGTTTGAAATATTTTTCTTTCCTTTCTCTGAATTTACTGCATTTTACTGATAAAGTAGCCTATAATATAAGTACACTTTTTTTGTCAACCATTCCAAACTTGGCAAAATTTAAATTTTAATAAATAGGAAACGGGTAAGGGTGATCTAGTTCAAGACTGTGTGCACCCAGGAAAAATCCCAAGGAAGTCCGGTCCCATCAGACTTTTTTCAAGTCCATTCTTCCTTGGGATTTAAATTTGACTCAGACCTTACCTACGATCAAGAACAGTCCCTGTTAAAACAGTACGTGTGGTTAGCCTCATTACAAATAACTACTCAACAAAAAGCACTTTCAGTTACTGTAATGTTTTGATATCAAGACTTCCTTTACTTCCAAAATTACTTCTCTCACTTCAGGATGTATATATGGAATGCACAAATGAAGAATTCAAGCTGAAGGTAATAAGCAAAGGCAATGACCAAATAAAGAACTAAAAGTATTTAAGATGTAAATCCAGACAATTTTATAAGAGCATACACTTGATGAAATTTTCTCTGTATTCTTCATTTTCATATCAAATTGCCCAAACACCCTGCACTGATAAATACCTTATTATTTCAACTCTTTTACCATAATAAAGCATTACATAACTGTCCTAATGTCCATTAGCAAAATAAGTAGAAGCTACTGAAGAAAAACACTTCTACATGGCAGTCATTATGGTCCTTCTTATTGTTGTTATGAATGCAAATGTCTTGTAATATTTGTCAAAACATTGCCTCCTCTTCCTGTTAGTCTATCTTTTTTTTCTTACCATTACTTCTGTATGGCCTAAAGTTACAATGTAATCTAATAGGAAAATAAATAAGCTCAGATTCAATGATTACATTGGTTGTCTGAGGGACTGGTTGTTAACAACCTCAAAATTCCACAATTTTTGGGTATTTTATGAAGATTCTTGTATTAAAAAATCAGAATAGTTTTCCAACGGTACAATAAAGATCTTTAGTATTTCTCTTCCATTGGCGCTTGTCTCAGCTTTGTAAAACAATTTTTACCAATTTAATTTTGCATAAGAAATAAATCTTGCTAAAGATTAAAGGGAAAGCTTTGGATTGTCTTATGTCAAACTGGAGACGTTTTGGAACATAAAAAGTAGCCTAAAATATATGTAATCTCAATATGTAAGTGTGATTAACATTCATATTTGAAATTTAAAAGTCATGCAAATTTTGGTTCTTAAATTTTAAATGTATGTGCATGCAAAAATATAATACTAGTCTCTTTTATATATGAGATTAACTAACCTCTTTCCAGTGTCCCCACATCATATGTTACTGGCAAAAACTTTCCCATGCTTCAGTGAGCAGGTACTCACTTTGAAATACCAATGTTTTTTCTAGATAAGTTGATTAGATTTCTAGATAATATATCTTGGCAAATACAATTTATCTCCAACTAATTCTCATAGATGAGTGTCTGAGCTTGTAAACAGAGAGTCAATATGTCAGCCTGTGGCAGTTTTTTCTCATACACAAGGGACTTGCATATTGGCCCACTAGCAATTACAGTGAAGCATACCTAGGAAAGTTAGGGAATTAATATTTTAATACATTAAAGGCCAGTAACAAGATATCTTTGATGCTTAGGAAAGGTAAAACAATAAGGAAAAGATTTCTTATTAGTTATTAGCAAATTCATCTCACTACACAAAAAAAGTAACGACATGAGAGGAAAGGAACGCATATGACATAAATTTTAACAATATCACTCAAAGAGTTAGCTCAAATAAATAAATCAATTGGAAGATACATTTTATAAGAAGTACTTACAGCTTTGCTACTGTAATAGTCCAAGTTGGACTGTAGAGAATGAAAGATATTATATCATGGAAATGTGTTCATTATTTTGGAAGAATAACTTTATCAAATATAATTCAGTTGACTGAGAAAAATAATGCAGTAGTATTTCTGCACTGAATTTCCAGTTGAATTGTTAGCTGTGCTCATTTAGCAATGAATGTCTCTATGTTAGAATTAACCTGTTTAAAATTATACTTTTTTCACCGAAATTCATACATTTTATTAGTTGCTGTAGAAAATCTAGTAAAGTATTTTGGGCTAATCATATGCCATAGCTGTAATCTCACTGCAGCATTTATTTCATTTTTTTCTGAAGTTCAGCATAAGAAATCTTATCTCGTAAAAATATGGCAGAGATTTTTATGCAAGTTCTTTTTAAATTCAACAATGAGTATTGCTTTATGTTTCGTATGTACTGCATCATTCATTCCTTCAATGTTGATGCAAATAATTTCTTGTTCTGCTGAGATTCCTGATTCATTAAAGGATTGCTTTTTAACAAGATGCAAGGAGGTTCTTAACACCAATCACCTTGGAGGGTTATGATAATAGCAATTACCTCCTATATATTTGCAATAACATATAAATTGGCTTCCGGACAGCCAAGTGGGCAACGCGTTCGATTACAACAAAAGCTGTCCCGGGTTCGATTCCCGTTGGGGGCCTACGTGCGAAATGACCTAAGCTGTCGAAGCACTTTTAACAATACTACTACTACTACATATAAATTAATATTTATCATAAAGTTTTCATTACAAAGGTTAATCATTATAAATGATATTTTGGTGGTTTAATTTTTATAATTTAATTTTATATATAATANATGATAATATAATTTAATATAAATTTTCCATAATGAGTGCCCAATTGAGTTCCGCATAGTGTATAAAAATTTGTTAATTTTGCCCATATAAACAGGGATAATTATACCCACACCTTGGGTGATTATATCCCAGGTATGGGTATAATTATTCCTGTTTTTGCAACTTTTCCTTCTGCTGAGTTAGCAATAATCAAAGTATGCAATGTAGGCTGTTAATGATAAAACTGTACCCGGCTCAAAGAGTAGAAATGAACATTTTTGAGTTACCAAAGCTCAAGCTACTTGATGAGAGAACATCCTATTATATGTTTAACTAAAACCTAATTCAGAAATTATACACTTTTTATTGAACGTAATTCCTTAGTAGCTTGAAGCAATTGAAATACTTTGTACATTATATCGTTAGTAAAGCAGCTGATATGTTTTGTCAAGAGCTGTATCCATCACTTTTGCCTCTCTTGTTCCTAGTTATAGTTTATAATTACATATTGACTTAGCAACCCCTTAATGGCAATAGCATAAAAATGATTTCTGACAGTGCTTCTGTAAGACATGATTTCGACTGCTAATTGCATTACTATCCACTTAACATTCTTTATTGTTTGGTTACGAAGTCTCATTATTTCAGTAAAATTTATTCTTCCAACAAACTATTATTTTTAAACAAAATCCTGATAGTAATATCAAAATATATTTTATTTGTTAATATACCTTAAACTGTACATGCATATTCCATAAAATGATAAAAGAATCCCTTATATTATGCAATATAAACGAATACTTAACGAAAAATTAAGCTATGGATGCTCCAAGCTTCAGTTTCGAGCGCGTCTAATTTCGAATTGCCCGCCTACCCATAAGCCACCGTGGGAAAAAAAAAGTTGAGAACTCGCCTTGAAGTCAAAGTTTTTGGTGGCTTATTACGGCGAAACGGATGAAGATTTTTCAGCAAATTTTGGTATTTTGCCTTTTCTGGCTATCACTGCACCTGTGGCGTTTCAGCAACCACCAGCCGTACCATTTAGGGCCCTTTTCCTCTTGGACCCTGAGGGTAAAGCACCACTTATTGGGCCTTTGGAGAGAGAGATTTAGATTCAGGGAGTGGTTTTTAAGGAAGAGTATAATAATTTACTTATAAAGAAATTGGGAAGTTGAATTCTGCGACAAATAAGCCAAAAATCACGAAATTACATAAATTAATAGCAGCAGAATTCAATATATAGGCTATGTGAAAAAATCTATTATAATAATCAAGGCATATTTATATTTACAATTGCTCTTTTCATAAGAAGAAGGAAATTTTTTCAGAAACAACATCCCTGATTTTGTCCTTTCCCCCATTCATATCTTGAGTTTGGTAGTCCGAATATGTGGTAATGACCGAACCATGTCCCTTTTTACCACTCTAATTACCTCTCTTTCACGAATTTGTCTTTCGTAGATTTTTCGGGAACATATTCTCCGCCTGTCTGGAGATACTGCAACGGCATTCTTTTGATTGTTTGCTTAGTTTTTCTAGATATTACAAATTATCTCGATCAAATTTACCATTAACTTCTATTTCTTTAATTTTTAATTATCGAAAAAACCATACTTAAGGAATGGCATTGCTATTGCTCCTGGATTATCATAGTGGCGCTAATACTTAAAAATGCATGATTAATGTTTACACTCAATCTCAATGGTAAGGTTATGAACCTAACATAAATAGACAAAAATTCTTGTATTAAGCAACTTGAATGTACCTTAAAAAGAAAAAGTCGAAGAGTTTTCTCAATGATTAGTGAACGGCATAAACCCCAAACATATTTCTGCAAACCATTTACGAAAATTCATATTTCAGCCTCATCAAATCCAATATCATTTTGCACGTTTTATAATTAATGCGTCACTGAAAAAAATTGTAAATGGCACATGATTTTGTTTTACTATTTGTAAACTACTATTTAACATCGCCTTCAATACCGCCTACATCTCTTTCACAACATCCGCTAAAATGCTTTCGGAGTCGTAATGGTATGAGAAATTTGGTATCTAGGCAGAGGAGAAAATATTGGGTAACAACGTAATGACGTTACATTATAGCTCTAATTAACTAATCTTACAATGGGATCGGTTATTTGACACTAGGAATTTTATTCAGGAAATTTTATTATTCATTTAATTTTCTGTATTTGATTAAATTATTATAAACAATTAGGCATTTCAAAGAGGAATGATGAATGTCAATTACGATACTGTAAACAATATCTAGAAATTAATCAACTCTAGTTTTTATTAAATTTAAATATTTTCTCATTAAAACTTACACTGAATACTGGGTTTCATAAATCTCGCAATATTTTATAATTATTTAGGAATCATAGTAATCTTAGTAGTAGTTCCAACCCTCCCCTCCCCTCATTTCCCCTACTGTTCCACCCCTATCCAATGCCTGAACAAAAAAAAGGTTTGCAGGCCACCAATTCGTCCTTTCTTCTGTTGACTGATGAAGGTGCGGTTCTACGCTGCCCGGAGACACCTCTATGCCGTACGAAGGACGTTGCCTAGCGTTGAAGTCATTATCGCAGAAAGTTGGTTGCCTCATTTCGTAAGTCTTATTAAAGATATAAGTATTAAAAGTTTTAAATGTTCCTCATTAGTTTAGGTCGTAGTGTGCTTCAATTTATTTTTACGGTGTATCATCGGTTCCCAATATCTTCGGTGGAATTTGTTAACGTGAGGTAAATAAGATAGCCACGGGATATTTGTCAGTGAAACTGTAATTTCGTTTAGGAGAATATCTTATCGAAGGAACTGTTATTTACGCAATACTATGCAGCCATCGCGAGATGGTTACCCGGACGTTGCAGTTTTATCCTAAAAAATATTTTTTAAATTTTAAAATTTGATAATATTTTCATTCATTGGTTAAATTGCGTTATTCAGATTTCTACGTTTCTAGCATGTTCTGTCTCAATTTGACGCATTTGTTCCGTACAAAACACTTTCGAGAATGAACTGTTCTGTTTAATGGGACATACATTCGACCAGCTGTTCGTTAGAGGAATAGATATTTTAGATTTCACGGATTCACCTAAATTGGAAACAATTTACTTTCAGATTTCAGAGTTAAGGTTCTATGTTCTCAGATGTCTTCTACTTTGATGCATTTAAGTTTGATACAATTAACTGGGTCTAATTTCGGCATCAGCGGTACATTCATCCTGTTATCGACATTATTGTTGTAGATTAATTTCAATTAAGAATTAAATGTATAGTTCGCATTTGAATATTGGGCTTTAGCTATCTTGAACTAGTATTAGGCTCAACCTATATTGAAAAAGCTCTTCTTTTACTTAGTCCTAATTTCCCTCCGGTTCAATGTTGTACTTAAAGCATGTTGGGTGCAAGAACCTACCCTGAAAGGGAGTCTAAAAGCCAGTAGAACTTGTACCAGAGAGCAACCTTAGGCATTAGACGATCACGGGTACTGGAACCTCGTGAATCATAAGCATAGTCATGAGTTAATTTCCTAGACTCCTTTAGCTTACTTCTTGAAAGAGGTTTCAATCAACTAATGTCGAGATATTGTGAATCGACTTCGCACATTTGCAATGAAAAGGTGCGAGGTGATTCCGTAATCAGATTACTTACAACATTTGCTCGCGTAGAGATGGGGTACACCCGAGGAATAGTCTAATTGGTGCTTTTTTGTTCTATGAAGCATTTCAGCGACGCAATTGAACGCGACAGCGAATGTTACGTGACCTCAATATTACCTTACTAGATTGTAAAAAGTATTTTAGATTTTTCTAGAGAAGGCGTAAAAAGAACTAGGTTAACTCAAATTTAGAAATTTGTTCTTTACGTGGGTATTTTCCAAATTTTAATATTTAATGGGTTCTTAATTCGATATTGAAATGCGAAAGCCTCTGTTGAATGTTGCGCCGTGTAGCGGTTCCCTCGCGTGAGCTTCCTGAAACAGGCTCGGGAGATTGTAACGTCTAGAGTTAGTTTATGTAAAGAAAAAAACCATTTGTTGGCATACTGGTAATCCTTTTGTTTAATTTTCATGGAATTTGTATCAATGCTCGGGTCAATTTACTCTGCTCCCACTCTGATGCCGATATATTTGGATATTGAATGTTAGTATAATTTTCTGTAGTGGATGAATTATTTACTCTTAACTGATCTGCTGGAACTTTCGGAAAATTGTATTTATTCAATGTTTATATTGTATCTTTATCGGTAGAAGGTTCAATTAGTGATTTCTAGAAGTTCTCAAACTTATTTTCCACTCTTAGATAGTAGAAATTAAATTGCTTCGAATTTTTCAAGACCTATAAAAATGGCTCTTTATTAAGAATTTATTTTTGAGTAAAATTTCATTTTACCTTGCTGTTGTTGCGGAGTTCAGAAAATCTTTTGTTGTTTCCAGATAAAAATTTGCAAATAAAGTGAAAATGCAATTTTCTTATTAGGCTATGTTCTGAAAAATCTAATTTGTAATTTCAATGACTAAAACTTCTACTGCAGGTTTAACTAAAATGTACTTGGCTGAATTTCTGATGTATGGAGGAATTGTAGCAAAGAAGACACCAGGAGTAGATTTTTGATGTGCTTTATTGTCATTATTTTGAAGTGTACATTTTATTACAGAGATTCAAAATTTAAGGCCTGTAAAATTGGATCTTGTTATTAAGAATTTATTTTGAGTAAATCTTAATCATACCATGTTGAGTTCAGTAAGCCTTTTTGTTAACATCCATTTTCAGATATCAATTTTCCAATTGAAAGTGAAAAAAATGTAATTTTCATATTAGGCTTATTTTTTTCCAAATACTGTTTTGTTAAGTCACTATTTTGTAAACTGTCTAAATCTTCTACTGCAGGTTTAACTAAAATATGTACTTGGCTGAAATTCTGATGTATGGAGGAATTACAGCAAAGAAGACACCAGGATTTTTTAATGTGCTTTTTATTGCGAATATTTTGAAGTGTACATTTTATTACAGAGATCAATAAAAAAATGTCAGAAAGGACCTTTTCAAGTTTCATTGTGAACATGTCCAACTCCTCACCTGCCAAAATTTTTGGCACATTAGGGGACGTCAAACCTGGGCCTTTTGGCACATTAGGGGACGTCAAACCTGGGCCTTTTGGCACATTAGGGGACGTCAAACCTGGGCCTTTTGGCACATTAGGGGACGTCAAACCTGGGCCTTTTGGCACNTATATTTTACATTCTTCTTATATTGTGATTGATCCATTGTGTGATTTGTATTTTTATGATATTTTTTGACAAGTGTCCTTTGACTTTGTACAAGGTAACTGAGTTTCTGAGACCCGTAATCAATTATTATTATTAACTAAGGTAATCTTTGGCATAAAATGTTTTATGGCTTAGAAATACTTGCACTGTCACTGGCTTCAAAGGGTTAAAGCAAAATTTCTAGAATATTCTGGAAACTCTACAAATTCTTTTAGTATATTCACAATTCAAGCTTCATCAAAATTTAACAGTAGATTATAAGAAATAATGAAAAATAATACTTAGAAAATGGAATTCAAGAATAATTGTATGAAATTGAAAAATAAGAATTAAACTACCATGCAATATTTAAGAAATAATAAAAATTATCAAATTAATACTTTCAGAATTGAACTCAAGACGCACATATTAAACATCAAATATTAGACTGAAAATTAGAATTCAAAATAATTACATGAAATTAGAAAAATGAAAACTAGAATTAAAATACCAAGCAATAGTGAAGAACTGAAACAAAATTGAAACATATGAGCAATGCATAATGTAAAGATGAAAATTGCTTTAAAAATGAAAATACGCCATTGCGCAGAGTACTTGAAAATGACAGTCATTTGCCGCCTCTAACAAGAACAATACCATGTAACGACTAATTTATCACTCAAATTTTAAATCGAGACATCTTTAAAAATGTTTTTGAAACACGAACTTAGAAGGATTGTTTTGGAGCTGCTGTGCTCCTATTGCAAAGAGTACTTGATTCAATAAAAAAGTGGTACCTAAACTGAACTAAGAAATACAAAGGGCTTTCAAATCAAAATTTAATTGATAATTATATGAGAAGAAAAAACGTTGCAATACTATTTGAAAGTTAGAATTCAAGAATAAATGCATGAAAATAATGAAAAATTATGAGAAATATAAATAGTTAAACTACCTTGCAAAAGTGAAAAAATAGAATAAATTTCAAGGAATATCATGAGCAATGCTGAATTGGAACATGAAAAAATTGCTACCATAATTTAAGTTAGTTTGCCATTGGGCACAGTATTTGAAAATGATACAGGCCTTAAATATATCACAAATCATGAACTAAATCAAACTAAAATTAAAATAAATAACACCAGTCTCACAAAAACAGGAACTGCAAGGATTAATTTATCACACAAATGTAAAATAAAGACATCTAGAAAAAAATTGAAAGGAGAGGATTGCCTTTGCAGTATTCCTATTCCAAAAAGTACATGACTTGATTAAAATGAGGAACATGAACTGAACTAAGAAATATGAAGGGCTTGAAAACTTTGCAGCCTGTAGTAACACACAGATCCAAAGAAAAATGCAGCAAAACCTCAAACAGAATAGAAGGAAATTTCTATATTAAAGAATGATTAATGAATTACTCCTTAAAGACTTAACTCTACCATTGCTTAAAAATTTAGCCTTCAAACAACATTTTACAATTCACAAGATTTGAAAGAATTATTACAGGGTTTGGGAAAATCGTTATTCAAAAAAATTATTCCAAACTCAGTCTCCCAGATGCTTTTACTTATTAATCATTAGTCCTAATTTAAATTGATTTACAATTGCTTTCAGATCAGTTACACTGCATAATCTGCTATATATACTAAATAAGGTAAGAACACTTAGTAACTTCCACAGATATATTTTATTTCACAGAGGCGACTAGTTTCGTCAAATCGTGCCTGAAGATGTCGATTTGACGAAACTAGTCGCCTCTGTGAAATAAATTATATCTGTGGAAGTTACTAAGTGTTCTTACCTTATTTAGTATGGCTCCCTTCCACAAAGTTGAGCTTGATCATATCAGACTGCTATATATATTTACATAATAATCCTAAATGTAATGAGTGAGGGCTTGGAATAAAATCTTTTCATACATTTATCCCCTAGTCAATCAATATGAACAAATTCATTAGTGCATATAATGTGTACTCCAATTATTGCAGCTTTAAAGGGAGAAATCAAGCAATGGAAAACAAATTTGACCGATTTAGCATAATCAATTTTTTTCATTTTAGAGGTGTTCATAAAAATTGAGATTTTACTGCATTATTCAAACATTATCAAAGAAAACATTGAGACCGAAAGTACTATCAACTCAATAAAAATATACAGGAAATATTATACACCATGGCACATAAAAATACTGCAGTTTCCAAAGCAATTATCACATTAAAACAAGATTTTCTGAAGCCATAAAACAAATCACACCTAAACATCTATATAGATGTGGATCATTAACCATTTTGATGTGGAGATATATCTCCACATCAAAATGGTTAATGATTCTAAGTAAATTTGAATTCAGTGAACAATTTTTCCTCCTTTAATTCTAAACAACAAACTGACATCCTTAAAATACTCTCTAGAATACATTCCTATTTAAAATTCTCTATCAGCAGAGTTAACTGAATCAGTGGTTCTTGACAGTAAATAACACTCAAAAACTTAAAAACTTGAGGATGCCCCTGAAGTATATCCATAATAATGCCACACTAAAAAATCCGAATACTTTTTGTTAACCCATACTTACATTTGAAATCTTTGCTTAAAACATTCTTTTATGGCTGTCTACTCAATTGAAATTGTCCTTTAAATGCAAGTTATCAAATCGACAGCATTCTTGTTTATTGAGCTCACAATGTAGTTTGCACAATCAGATTGTAATATTACTGAATATTTAAACCCTGAATTGAATGATTTGATGGATTTAAGAGGTTATCAACAAACAAATAATAACTCATGTCTACTGAGAACATGACATATTGATGTATGAAGTTAATTGCATCAGAAAATCAGTCCTAAATTATTGATAATATTATTATAATATTAGAATATTGTCTTTTCCTTAAAAATGTTTCTCCAATCCCTGCTTAATTTTTTAAATAAACATAACAATGACAAAAATGATAATGGTTTCCTTGTTATTAATTTTTTCTAAGTAATAAAACTGCCAATTGCAATCAGAGTATCACAATAATAACTCTTTGCAAAAGGGAAGTGGCACCTGGAGAACATTTACACAAGTAAAAAAGTACTTAGGTGATGTTACAAAATAAATACTAATGCACGTTTCTTTTAAAAATTAAATTCATCATGGAATAGAAATAACAATGGAAAAATCTAACAGAAGAGAACTGTTTAATAGCATTGATAATCATTCTAATGGGTTAATCTTTAATCTTAAGACAGACTGACTATTTTAGAAATGGAAACATTACAGAATAAAAGAAGGATATTTGGTGTAATTTTTCTTCAGAAATTACCATTAAATCTCATTGATTCACCTGAATTACTTTCACATATAATAACAATGTTCCTCAAAGAGCTACTAGAAATATAGTTCCTTTCCAGGTTGCATACCACAAACAAAACTTCGTTATTTTACACCATTGTCAAGGTTTATGAGAGATGCAAATGAAGTAGATTTTTACTACTTCAATTCCTCTATTTTTGAACTAAAGAAAAGACTTCACCAATCCTGACCAAATTTTTTGCTTAGTTAGTTTATGTACACTCTTCATAACATTGAGTATTTATACATGTTTCTATCTTTAATTATATCCTTTGTATGCAAACTTTATATATCTGCATTTATAAGTGTTAACATCATTAATTATATGGTTTATCACATACTGTTTATTGATATCCATTATATGACTTGTGTTTTTATTTTAGTATTTTTTTCTTTATATTTTTATATTTAACGAAATGTATTTAAAATTTATATTTTACATTCTTCTTATATTGTGATTGATCCATTGTGTGATTTGTATTTTTATGATATTTTTTGACAAGTGTCCTTTGACTTTGTACAAGGTAACTGAGTTTCTGAGACCCGTAATCAATTATTATTATTAACTAAGGTAATCTTTGGCATAAAATGTTTTATGGCTTAGAAATACTTGCACTGTCATCAAAAACTTAAGTCCCTGAAAAATTGAAGAGAAAGTAATGGAGGAGCAAAAATTAATATTCAAAGAAGGAGGAACAGTACAATACTACAGCAACAGTTTGATTCATCAGATAAATTGAGGGTTACATTCCAATAACGTCACATTTTACCTTTATCAATTGTTACCCCATCCCCGACTAAAAATTAATTTACTTTAATTAAGATCCTGTTTGAAATATCAAATAATTATTAAAATTATAATCCAAATGTGGCTCTGTTGATGTTTACTCAATTACAATTTATCACACAATGATATTCTCAGCACATACCAAACGATAACGAAAATTTGATGATGAAATGGTCAACAGAGATTACCAAACTTACTCTATGATAATCTACCAGTTTCTCAATGGAAATTTCAAATTTAGATAATAGTAGTGGAAATCATTCACAAGTGGATCATTAGCTAAAAAATTAGGGAAATAATAACTGTTTTTTCACATACTTTCCACAAATTTATAGTTAAACTAAGAATGATTTATTATAGTCATATTATAGTATGTTAAATCTTGCAATTTTGAGATGGTGCTCTAATCAAGCACAACTATAACAGTTTTTTTTTAATTTTCAGGATTTGTTGTTACTAATGGCAAGTTCACCAATATTTAAATATGTAAATACACAATGAGAGTAATGTGGCAATGCCTTTTTTCTTTGAATAATTTCAGTTTACGGTTACTTACATAGTTTATGCATCTGAGTGACTGGGAGGGCATCTTATTTAAATTATCCATTATTAAATGAATAAAAATCCATAGTCTATGCCTTCCTCGATTGAAATTCACAAATAATATTTATGCTTATTATGGCATAGCATCAACTCATAACATCACTCACAGCTATTAAATTCATAACAGATTGTTTACTCTTTGCATAAGAACAAAGATAACTTCCAAATCTAATGTTATCATTTATACTAGCCTTGTATTTTGCATTTATTTCCAACCATTATTGAAGGTCACTGTGCATGATTTCCTCTGAATTTTTAAATTAACAACTCCTTTTTTCATACCAGTCAAACGCATGAAATTCCAAAGCAGAATAAATGAATTAAATCAGTATGATGAGGAAAACAGTAAGAATTAGAAATGCTAACTCACAGAAGTAAGGGCTTCCTTCTGAAGACCATATTCCCTCCTTGGAGGTGCTGTAACAGCTGAAACAAAATTTTCCTTTCTTCTTTTTGATGCAGCCATAATAACACAGATGAGATGTTAAACACTATCCACTCACTATGCTTCACCAAACTCCACGTTTTAATTGAGATTCACTAACTAACAATTAAAAGTAAATCATTCTGTAAAATGGGTGCTTTAACCATATGCAGCAAATAATGTCATTTTGCTGCCTAAAAGCATCCCCTTATAACTTGATTCTTCAAAAGCTACTCAGGCTTCTTCCATATTCCAGGTGATGACCTCCATGGACCTTCTCATGAAGTACATTTTTAGTAGACGTGGGGATTGCTGTAACAAATATTCAACATCTTAATGGTGGATTACTGGCATTTCATATTAGCTTAATTATGAGCTATTCATCCAAATTAAATACATCTCATAAGGATTTCTCATTATCACAGGCATTACCATGATATTTCATTCAATACTAAATTATCTTGCCTGTATTTTGTCTCTATATAGGCATAATTCTTACTCAAATACTTCTCTTAATTACTAATTTAAAATATAATAGATTGGAGAAAATGAGTTAAATGCGAGTTTTCAAAGAATATTGATATATTCCAGTCATGTCAACTTTTAAGCATCTCCCACGGTATGTTACAATGATTAGTTGCATGAAATATCCAACCATCGATCCCAATTATGCACTTCAAAGAACCTACAACGTTGTACAACAATATGAAAATCAATACGTTGAAATATGGATATAGTCATAACATTTCCAAGCTACAAACTTTATGATTCCTACAATATTCTAAATAATGGAACTAAATATACATTAAGAACAAAAATCCCTTTCACAATATGAAATGCTACAAATAATGGAATTCCCTTCCCGTAAGTAACGACGAATCGTAATTAATGCATGCAGTCTTCTCCTAAAAAATGGAGTGGTACAAGATTTAAGTAGACATGCATAATTAATTGATTGCATTTACTGATTCCTTAGACCTTAAAAAAAAATCAAACAATCCAATCCCAGCATTTCACGATAAAAGTTGAGTTCCAAATACGACTCATAGAACATAGAGTATTTCACTTTTACTTAAGGAACCGATGACACTAACGATTAGGACATTCTAGCATTAGTAATATAAATAATCTTGCCCAACTTTAGCCTCGTAGCTTCCACTTGCAAAGATTTTAAGGGCACAGAGAATCTGCAGGATTAGGAATCATACGTAAATTACATAAATATATTATTGTCTACATGCATTGCATATCCAGTTTGCTTACCTCCCAATAAAATCAATATTTAATGTATAATAGCAGTAAATGAACTGGAATTCCAGTCCTTGTTGCCAGCTGCCCCAGCTGGGGTGTTAAGGCTTACGTTAAATACGCTACTCTTTCCTGGGGTAACCTAAATTACTCGCGAATGTACTCTGCTGTCTTAGCAAATGGATTTGTAGAATCCCTAAGGGTGCTACGGCTCATCATTTCGTTCTCCTCTTCCAAATCTTTATCGTAGCAGACAGTCGGTCCGCCATGTTTGTTGTTTACATGCTAGATTCCACCTACTTTTTGTAGGTGAGAACAATTCCGGTACAAACGGAATTCAATTCCGTTCCATAATCGGAATTCTCAGTTAAAATGGGGACAATTAATCTAATACCTGGAGTATAATTTGTTTTTTTAGTACAACCTGATAAAAATCCTACAAAGCGGACATAATTTAACTTTACTTGTAAAAAAGCATCATCATTATGGTACTCCCAACATACCAGTGCTCTCTGTAGCTTAGTTTACCACCAAGTTGGCCCTGCAACTTTCCTAAGTTACATAACATTTTGCACAAAGATATGTTAGGTCTAATTTGTTATTTATTGCTTATTAAATTAAATTTTATAAGCAGGCTACTTAAAATTTCTTTGGATAAGGTTTTAAAATGTGCAAATGCAGATAGTGGTTGAAATTTAATGTGATTAAATCAGACCATTCACTCCCACAAGAAAATTCATTGAGAAATCACTTGAGAGTAGTTTTAAGCATAAAATGTACTCCAAATCAAATTTCTGAAGAAATTTAACGACTGTTAGGAATTATGGAGGGCTTAAAAGCAATGAAAATTTTGGCAAAACTGGCAGCATTCCATAAATTATATGTATTTAATTCTCGTAAATATTGGAGATTCAATTAGTTCACATGTACCTATTTCTTACTGTCACTTTGAATCCCTTGTTTGCATATTCTATGCAAACATTTGGAAATGTACAAAATAATCTCAGAAATGTAGTGAAAATAAGTCTAAATGATCTAAAAATAAAGAAAAACTAAATATTCTTTTAATAGAGTGAATAGTTTTTATAGTTATTATCATGTCTAATTCACATCATTGACTGTCTACTTGTTTTTCAAGAACCCATTAAGTCACATTGGGATGATATACATTCGTCTTTATTTCCGTTAAAAATCAATGGGAAATTCAGCTAAAGCAGCTATGATGAAACCATTCTTACTACCTGAGAAACTCTTTCCGTAAAGTAGTAATGAATATGTGTGAATTCAACAAATTAATATATTTTCATTTATAGTTTATTTCATGCCTTTGAAGTGATGAAGTAGACAATATCTCATTCCATGCTATGGCATAAACTCTAATCCCTCATTTCACAGAACAAGGTATTTCTCTGGTAAATGGTTTTCAACTTCTTGTTATTTGTCAGTTGTTTTATATTTCCTTGCATTAAGTGTATTTAGCCATATCAAGGGAAAATTTTACAATGAAAAGTTTACTGACAAAATAACTATACATAATAAATACTTTCATTAAAAACTTTAGCAATACATACTAGATAATGCAAAGCAATACTGGTTTCATCACAGAATCCCAGTCACTTCACAAAATATTAAAACTTCACAATCACACTCATGAAGAACTCATAGAAAATAAACATAAGGCAATTATTAATTGACTCTTAGATACACAATAAGCTTCAAAATTGAAATAAATAAATTCATGGAAAATGTTTTTATGAAATATGGTCCTACAACCTCAATATTGTCAAAAGGAAGCATGAAAACTGGCAGAGAACAATAAAAAATGAAAAAGTTGGATCATAAAGAGAAAACTTGATAATGGCACATATATCTCACATAATGAAAGTACCTGAATTGGTTTCTTGAACAGTCATTACTAAAAGTATAAAAATATGCTTAAAGAAGATGAGAATCTTTCAGTGTAATACTAATTCAAATTTGAACATTTTCAAAAATGTTGACTCAATTGAATTTTAAAAGAAGTGATTTTAATAACTAAATAAAGCAGCCAATGAGTTATGAAAAATAGCTAACACTCACAATTGCATTATTGCAATAATATAGCAATTGCAATCTTGTGATTGAAAAGCTTTTTAAAATAGTCCAGAACATATGTATTCACTACATCAACTGGCACATCTGATCTTACATGCCAATAATTAAATTGAACTCAATTTGAGGGTGATGTGAAATAATATGTGCATTTTAAACACAGTTTCACCAGGTATTCATTCCAAAGTTAGACATAAGTTGATATTTTATAAACTGTGGCCTCATAATTAAGCTCCATGTGATTAATTTTTATATAAACCTTCTTTTGCAACATTTATTGATTTAAACTTGAGAGAGCAAAAAATGGATGTAATGATGCATCTTAAGATAAAATCAAAAAATAACTGGCCAAACTGATTCTTCAATATCCATCAGCATGAAAAGATACATCAATCATTCATAATATTCACTTGGTTGATCAATCATCTTTGTAACTAAGAATAAAAAAGATCAAAAGTGATGCCACATCAATTATTCTACTATGTGTACAATTTACATATTAATAACAATTCCATTTCCTTGATGGATTTATACATCCAAATGTGAGATTTGTTTGGGCTTAAATATTATTTTCATAAAGAAGGAAAACATTATGGAATTTTATTTGAATGATAATTGTAGCAGCATCAACAACATGGAAGGGAATAATAGTTGTAATCTAACAAGGAGTATGTGTACATGATCTGTGAAATCAGGAGAAATCTCAGCTATGGTAATTGAATGTTCTAATAGGATTGAGTGAAAATATTTTTTAAAGTCACAATTCCTCTGGGAATAGAATAGGATGATCAAATTCTATTTTCAGACTATATAAGAAGAGGAAATTCTATACTAACTGTGTTGGTCCAATTACTCAGAAATTGAAAATAAATCTCAGCTTTTGATTCCAGTTGATTATGAAAAGTGGTTTTATGCTCAGTACTTGTCCAAAAAGTAATAATAAAACAATCCTTCATGTTTGTAACACTTAATGAAGATGAAATAAAGGAAATTTTGGTATTGTTCAAATATTGCTTTCCCTCAATATTATTGTGTCATATACTGAAACTGCAGGACATGCATACAAAGAATCTTCTGTAAAGCAGTGCTTCCTAACTTCTTTACTTGCATATTAATTTAAATTTTGCAGTACAAACACAAATCTGTAGTTTGTCAATATTGGCCAAGGATTAAAAATATGTTGATTTTCACAGAATTTATTCATATAGATTTTCATTTTGTCTAAATAAAAATTGAGACCTAAATTACTCGCGAATGTACTCTGCTGTCTTAGCAAATGGATTTGTAGAATCCCTAATGGTGCTACGGCTCATCATTTCGTTCTCCTCTTCCAAATCTTTATCGTAGCAGACAGTCGGTCCGCCATGTTTGTTGTTTACATGCTAGATTCCACNTGTAGTTTGTCAATATTGGCCAAGGATTAAAAATATGTTGATTTTCACAGAATTTATTCATATAGATTTTCATTTTGTCTAAATAAAAATTGAGAAAAGAAAATGCCAACCATGGAATCATATATTTCAGTTTTTACCAAAGAAAATTGTTAAACATAAAGTATTTAGCCAATGGTACTGCATGCTTAATGCAAAGAAAATGTACAACATAAATTACTCTATGGCACACACAGAGATTAAAACATACTGATGTGTCACAGCACTCCACATCAGGTTGGGAAGTACTGATGTAAGGTATAAAAATGGCATCCCTTTTGAAGCATCAATTTAACTAGTATCAAAAGGATATGATGATAATTGGAACTAAACATTAACTTTCATAGAGAGCTTTTCCAATGTTGCTTTAACAGAAATTAGACCAAGATCTGTAATAGCAAAAGCATCCTCAAGTAAAAATTGGGAGGTCATCATCACCATCTCCATCTACCTCTTCATCATTTAAACTATTATTTAAAGTGAAAGGAACACCAGTATAACATCCACGTTCCACACAATACTGAAGTAGCTTTCCCCAACATGGATCTCCACGTAATATGTAAGGGTTTCCAATGATTATAAGAAGGGATTTAGCTCTTGTTACAGCCACATTGAAGCGCTAAAATAAATTAATAAAATTCATCACATATTATTAAAGATAAGCAATCTTCAATAAATAGATCTTGCATCTGAAATTATGTTTTAAGAAAATGATTTGTAATGCTAAAATGTTGTAATTAACAACCTTTCTGGCAATCATCATTCATCCAAGGCACAATTAGATGATTCATAGTAAGTGTTCTTACAGGGTATGAAATACAATATGCCTTACCTAAGATTCCTGCCAGATACTGAAGGTGCCTTCAAAAATGTGGTGACCCCAAGGGAGGATCATAGAAGTTATATTAAATTTATTTAAATCAAAGGTTGTTTTATAACCTTAGCATCTTAATGTAAGTTTCACTTGGAAACAAGCAATGACTATTATTTACATGGGAGGCATTAACCAAATCATGCCTGGAAGTTAAATATTAAAGATAACAAAGTTAAATCAAAACCAACAAGTATTTTGAAACCCTACCTTTGGTTCCTTTAAAAATCCTAATCTGGAATTTCTGTCCAAACTTATCCGCTGTTGGTCCGAACGAACAGTTGATATGATAATAACTCTTCTTTCTTGACCCTGGAATTCTTCCACTGAAGCAACTGACACATATTTTCCAATTCTATTTTTTGATAACAAAGCTTTAATTTTTTCTACCTAAAAATGCATTTGAACAATGAGTAAAAACATAAATTTAAGAATAAGTACATCACCCATATACATACTTCTAAAATTTTAAATGCTGCAGAAACAAATAATTCTCAATCAAGACAACCATGAAAGTTATCTACATATAGACTTCAAAGCAATGTGGGGAGGGAGTAATAATAACTTACTTGTCTCCTGTAGGGACTAATAATACCTATTTCTGACTCAAGTATTTTGGTACCTCTGAATTTGGAATCCAAAATTTCTTTCAGGTAGAAAATTACTTGATCAATTTCTGTGGTGTTAAAATAACTGAAAAATAGTTTCAAGAGTTAAGAGTGGGTTAAGAAAGACAATAAGCAAAATATCAAGTATGTCTGAACCTTATTTGCCATTATGTTAAGTACTGATATTATCATCATGTACAATACGAAAAATAATTAAAGTAGGAGTTATAAATTTATGAATATCTGCTTCTTACATTACATTCAAACTGGGAGTTAATTTTTCTCAAACATTTTGTATCAATAATTTATTAATAAATACTAACCAAAAACAATAAAGACGATTGAAATTTTTGAAGTATTGTATTTATTATTGATTATGTGTTATTAGTATTGATTTTGAAGTATTCAATATTTATTATACAAATCAACAAATGATAAGAATAATCTGGTGTTTTCTTGGCAAAGATGATGCACAAAGTTTTCTCCAGATATCACCTGGGTCACTGTTTCGAAGTTTGTCAATGTTTCAACGCCTTCCCCTGATGCCATCTACAGGATGAAGCATTGAGTGTAGTAAAAGTTTGGGTTTATATACATCCATTGGGAACCCCCCACTTCCTCAACTCTTCTCCCACATTTCATATTGGATGACATCCTTATAAAGAACTAATTAATGCCCAAAACAATATCATTAAAACTATGTACAACTCCTTTGAGTCAAACGTGAAAACCAAAATCAGAGAAATGTACAATTCTTTGGGAATATTACCACTTGATAAATTGTTTAAATATGCGATTATTACAGAAAATTACTTTAATAATGTATACAAGAAACTGAAGATGAAGGAACATTGTATGGAAAGCCGAAATCAAGCAACCTACTGCATACCACACCATAGCAACCATTATGGTAAAAATAATTTAGATGTTCAAGTGCCAATATTATTCAATGCTTTACCAAATAATCTTAAATCACTAAAAAAAAATTGGGAGAAGTAAAGTTAAAAATCAAGAGATACCTTCAAAATGAAACTGTTTAAATAGATAAGTAAATTAATCAGATATGTTGTTGCTCTAAACATGCAGTATTTGTATCTTGCCATTGTATTTGTTTTTATCTTTTCTAGTTATTTTATTTGTATGAAACTTTTTACTGACTCTCCTGTTGTTATGATTTTAACTACATGTAGTATCTAATATGATCTATGTTTTGTTTACATTTCACAATATTGTAGCATATTACTGGTGTTATAGTGATGATTTATAAGTAGTTTATCTCTGATAATTGTATATGTTATTCTTAATTTTGTAGTATTTTATGTAATTTGTTTGTGGATTTTTCTTTGTTTATACTATATTTTGTCTTTGTAGTAAAATTGAGCACCTCCTGACAAGTCTACCCAGACTCAGGACTAGAAGGTTTCTATTATTGTAATAGGTTTTCTTAATTATGTTAAATAAACTTTCTTTAACATTAAGGTAAAAAAAATCAGAATTATATTATTTTTATAACAGTCAATCGCATGTCTCCCATCCCCTTTTGGGTTAATGATTGGTCCTCATTCTGTCCAATTGTGGCATTCCTACTTCTGATATTCTGGAGGATGGGTCTTGATGTATAGTGCAGGGCATAGCCTTCTTCTCTGTTTATGTTATTTTTCTCAAGTTGATCTTGATCAATTTCTTCATTACTCTATCACAAAATTTTGGAGCATAGCATAGAACTTTGCTGTTTACAAAATTTATTTTGTGCCCTTGGGCTATTGCATACTGGGCTATTGCTGACTTCTCCAGCTGCATTTAATAGATGTTTTGTCAATGCTTGATCCTAGTTTCTATAGTACATCCTGTCTGTTTGACTACACTAAACACCTCATCCTGATGATGGAACCAGAGGAAGGTGTTGAAATGTCGGCGAACTTCAAAGCAGTGACCCAGCTGATATCCCAAGAAAACTTCATGTACAAATGATAACCTTAAAAACAACAACCCAAGAAAAGTTAATGAAGAAAGTTCTAGTTATGAGAGGATTTCAGCAACAATATACAAAGAGAGTGCAAGATTTACGTAACATGTTCACTGCAGATCACTCCACCGTTTTATAGTTATATAACTAAAATTTTCTCTTTAGGCAGAAAATTGCTGTAGGGAAAAACACCAGGCAAAAGGTCCCCTTGAGGTAAACTCTAGTTCACTTACACAATTGCTCATCCAGTTATGGAGCAATTAACCATTTACGGCATACATTTGATTATCAAGCTTATTATTCTTAACAAGATATCAAATGCATAATTTTTTTCTCAGACAGGTACCATAAGCTTCCAGTTTACATGGTGTTCTCTTGAAAAGACCATTCTTAATATAATGACATGCATTAATAACATAATTATAAATAATAGTGTGTATTTGAAAAGATTTGACTAAATTGACAAATAATTATTGATAATATATATAAAATAATTTTACTATTAATCCAGATGGTTGAATTCTCCTTTACAAACCAGTTAATTTACCTGGGAGATTGATGATCTATCTCTTCTTTTCCTTCAAGACCATG
This sequence comes from Ladona fulva, assembly GCA_000376725.2. Taxonomy (NCBI): domain Eukaryota; kingdom Metazoa; phylum Arthropoda; class Insecta; order Odonata; family Libellulidae; genus Ladona; species Ladona fulva. The sequence continues at coordinate 86,546 of KZ308879.1, forward strand.
GAAAATAATTGGAACTCCTTTTTTTGGCAAATACTTCCAGTTGCATACACTGTGGGTGATATACGATTCTCCTGCAGGCTAAGCAAAAATGATAAAATAAAATCAATAATATTAATAATTTATTTCAGCCAATGATATGTAAAAGTCATACATAGGCAGGGTCAAAGAGATTACATTAAAATAGGAATCCCAATATCAATTACAAAAATAAACGGTATAAGGATAATAACAGGCTTTAATGCAAAAGTATGCAAGGCTATTGTTCATATTTTCATATTCATGTTCATATTTTCTGAAACAAATTAAATGTGGTATTTGACCAAATACATTCATGTTTCATAATTAAATTTAGAAAAGTACTCAAGTGTTTTGACTTGTTTGGGAAGTTAGTTGTAAAGAGTACTTCTTACACCTTGTAAATTTACATGATTAAATTAGGAGTAAATTAGTAGTATTACGATTATTTTTAATATTGTTGTTTGTTCAATTTCTGTGTCTTTGATTCAACAAAAGTTTGAATCCTTCATTTGAATAGTCTTACAATATATGTGATTTTAAAATAACAAAGTGGCTAAATGTCCTTTTGTTTTTACGTCCAATTCCTTACTTTGGCTATCTAACATTTTATTGAGAGTCTAGTAGGTCCAAATATGTATTGATATATTGATATGTATATATTGATAGTTAATTCCAAAATTAGAATTAACGGGCACTTCAGCTTGTAATTAAATAAGATAATGAAAAACCAACACCATATACTGAATTGACTGAGATAAGTTGTACAAAAATTGGGTCTGATTGATGCTTGCATGATGATGGAATGAGAGGATTAACTAGGAAATGTGGTGTAGTAGGAATGCTACAGGAATAACTAGAGAAACTCACAATCAATTCTCCTTGATAGAAGAGCCTGTTTGGCAGATCCAGAATGGCTGGATGAGAACGATAATTCTTCACCAATTTTGTTAGCACATCAGGATTATAATTTTTCCCTTCGCCTCTTTGATATAGTTCCACTGACATCATCAAACGCTCTAAAAGAGACTTTCCTGAAAAACAGAAATGCCATTCATAAATTAACTTATGCTGAACAAGAGAGGTTATTTCTCAAATTTGAAATAATTAAAATGAACATCAAAGCTTATCAGCATGAATTTCATTGTACCAGTCTTACAAGTTTTCCAGTTTCTTTACATCTAACAAGGGTAGGACTGTAAAATTTTATCTCAGGTTTTGGACAATTTGGTAAGAGATAGTATTCAAAATACCATCAACAAATTACCCCTCTAAAGTACATAAAAGACTGAACAGGTTACTTTTTTCTTGTCATTATATTAATTCTTCGGTGCTATTGATTTTTTCAGAAGAAATATTATGCAGCAACTAAATATTATTTGTCCTTGAATTGAGGATACTTTTTAAAAATTTACATTTACACAGTCATATTATCGATGTCTTCATTGTATTACCGTAATCTTTGTGCTAGAATTCTTTTACTCAAATCCTTGTATTTTATGTGCATAGCAAGCTTCTTTACTCTTTCAGATCAACTGTTTATGCATTTATTATTTTTTAAATTCCTCTTATTATAGTTACATACATGTACAATTCATAATACGCAAACAAGAGGGGTTGTTTGTCGACTCAATATTTGAAACAATCATCCTACCAAGTGCTCTCAAAATAACAGATGCATGGTACACTATTTACCTGCTAAAAGTGTTACAACTAAGCTTTCAAACCTACCCAATCCATACTTTTTAGCAAATGGAGAATGTAAAACAGGCCCAAGCTGTAGAGGATCACCTGAGAGAACCAACAGGCTTTTTGGAGGTGAACCTGATAAAAACGAACCCAAAAAACCACAAACTGAAATGAGAGCCTCAGGTTCTAAAGCCTGGCCACATTCATCAATGAAAATGTGTGAAAAATGGTCCTGGAGAATTTTTTTCTTTATCAGTCTGGAAAGTATGAGTAAACAATTATGAACAGAAAATTTTACAAAACAGTCAGAGAAGTATAATATAATTTTTGCCTTTTTCTGGGCAATATTTTGGTTCTCCTTTTCTATATGAGTTTTAATAAATGGCACTAGGACCTCATCAGACCATAAATTTTTCTAAGATATCATAAACAACAACTACTTTCAATAAATCATTCTCTAATTAACTGGAGACAACCAATACCTACTCTTTGACTGTTTGCCAATTAGTGAAATAGAGTTTAAGTATTGCTTTAATTAACATGCAGCCATGGTGGCAAGGTGGTTAGGGTAGTTAGGTCAGATTTTTCTGGTTGTGGAATGGCTGTGTGTTTGTCTGTTGTAATTGTTTATGCCCACCATTGTAATTGTCCTGTCAATGGATGTTTTTGTGGCATTGGGATGAAAATAGATAAATAGATATTTTTTTTTAATATCCATTAAGGAATTGGTGATTTTAATGAAATGAAAATTCTTGTCACTTTTAAAAAAACATTTGAAGGAAAAATTTATAGAAGTATGAAACTCCATCTTATGATAATTGTTCAACCACAAAATAGTTCAAGATTTTTAGACTTTAAAATTCTTTCCCAACCAATGAAATGCAGATAATTAGCCAAGAAGCAACTTTGAAGCAATGCCAGTTTATTTTATAATTTAAAGTCTTATGAAAGTAATTAATATGAGAAAATTATATATTCATCATCATATTCTACAGAAAAATTATCTTTGTGATAATAGTAAACTATTAAGGCACATTATAACTCCATAAATTTCCTAACAAATTTGTCAGTTATCTATACCATAGTATCTGCAAATATTTATTGATATATGAGAATATCATTAGTACCATGATGGCTTTCTGCAGTGAATTATGCAGAATAAACGTTTTTATGTTTTTTTACTTACCTCCCAGCTGTTATCATCGTAACAGCAATTACTTTATACTTCATCATTTTTGAACTTTCTGGAATTTCAAAATCTCCAGTTTTTTTATTGTAACAGCAGCTGTCTTTCAGAATCTCAGGAATTTGGGACCTAAAAAAGTTGAAAAGATTAGAATCGATCAATATGATATGAAAATGTTTAAAAAATAATGAAATTATCTTTTACCATTCCCTGCAAGAAGAGTATATTCTCATCAACTGTGTGGGAGATAGGTATTTTAATAATCTGGATGAGATAACATCAACAGCAGAATTTGATGGAGCAGTGACAAGAACCTTGGCTTCATTATTTGTTTTCAATATCTGTAAAAAATGGAGAGTAAAACTCATTCATAACATACATGACAAAGAAGTATTATTCAAAATAGTGCTAATTATAAGGAATTGTGAGATATTATAAATTAGAAAAGGAAGTATAACTATCTTTATACAAACTATAACTTCAAACTTTCAAATGATTCTCTGGTTGCTTATGATTCTCTGATTGATTTATGTTGAATAGAAATAATACAATGTTTATTACACTGTTAAATTGAATTTGGAAACATATTATGACACCTCCTGCTAGAAGCAAACAAACATGCAATATTCATATTTTGATAAAAGATTATAATTATAAAACTGTTCTGAAACTATAATTATTCAGCAATATTTACTGTTAATACCCACATAAATGAAAAAGTTTTTCACAAAAAATTTAGGTTAAAAAGCTGGGAGTATCTCAATAAACATTGTATGTTTAGAAGAGCTAAAAAATAAAGATCTCTGCAATGTTAACCTCCTTTAAATGATAAAAGCAAAGGAAGCTTTCTGGGAAGGAAAATGCCAAGAAATCGAAGAACATATGAAACGAAATGAATTGGATTCATTGTGTGAAATAATGAAATAATTTTTTGGAATTCATAAAATTAGGTCTATGGGATGAAAATGTTAAGATAATTTATGAAGAAGAGGAATTATAAAACATGTGCAAACAATACATTGAGATATTATACTATGGACACAAAACAGTTAGCACAAGTACAGGGCTGGAGAACCCATGGAAAGTTAATCCTGCAGTGCATGAAGCCAGTATACTGAGGGGAGTTTGAAAAAGCACCATCAAAACTAATAAAGCAACTGGCGTAAAAGATATATCAGCAGAACTCCACAAGATGGCTGGAGAGGAAATATATAATACGTTGTATCAATTAGCAAGTGAGGTTTATGAAACTGGTGACATTCCCTCAGACTACCAAAAGTGTATAATGATGCCAATACCATAGAAAAAATCAGCCAATAGATGTGAACAATATCATACATTGAACTTTGTCTCACATGTATCTTAAATACTGACTAACATTGTATTCGGCAGGATTGAGAATAAGGTTGAAACTTTTCTCAGTGAAGAACAATTTGGATTTGGGAAAGGCCAAGGGACCAGGGAAGCAATACTTGCCATTAGAATAATATTAGAAGAAACTCTGAGTAAAGACAAGAACATAAGCATAAAGCAAAACAGGAATACCAGTGCAGATAAATTTTGGGTAATAAAAACCTGGACAATGTAGAAAAATTAACCTTTTTAGAAAGTAAGAGAACTGCTGACAGCAGGTGCATAAGAAAGGTTAGCAATAGAATACACCAGGAAAAATATCTTTCAACGAGAAGAGAAAGCTGTTTCTATAAAAAAAAATAGAACATAAGGATGAATCTATTCAAGACTTTGCATGGAGCACAATGCTACATGGTAGTAAAATGAGGACAATAGGAGCAGCAGATAAAAAAAGGATTGAAGCTTTTGAGTTATGGTGCTACTATAGAATGTTAAGAATATCATGGGTAGACAGAGTTACATATGAAGAAGTACTGGTACGATTGGGAGTGAAAGCAGACCTATGGAACACTCTAAGAGGAAAAATAAATGGATTAGACATATACTAAGGCATGATGGAATGGTAAAGACAATTTTGGAAGGCAGAGTGGAAGGAAACAATAGCAGAGAATGACCTAGGCTGAAGTACATACATTACCCAAGTGATAAAGAACAAAGGTTGCAACAGTTATAAAGAGCTGGAAAGACAAAATGAAGGCAGAACACACTGGAGAATGGCTATTACAAACCAACATAGAGGTTGATCACTGAAGAGAGAGAACCTCTTAAACTCCTGGCACCCAACCATCACTTTCTCCTTTGAAATTGAAACTGGCCACTCTCTTAACTCTCTAGATCTTATTATTACCATTTCCAATAATAGACATGAAAAATACCTGTAAAATAGCTTCCACAAGCGCCACAGTTTTTCCTGTGCCAGGTGGTCCAAAGAGCAGATATGGAGCTGGTCGGGAAGTTCCCATTACTATTCTCCTCACAGCCACTCTCTGTCGATCGTTTTCTTGCACAAGGGGATTTATCCACCTAAATTTTGGTTTTCATTAAGTTCTTTCATGACATAAATACCAAAAGGAATTAAAGAATGTCTTCTAAAGTAAGAAGTTTGTAACTAGCTATACATACATGTGCATTTCTTTCATCTTAAAACCAATTTCTCCTAGTGATACTTTGCATATACATATCGATCTCAAGTATCTACCAAATTTTTGCTTAAAAACATTTAGTAGATACTTGAGAGGTTTTTATTTATATTGAAAAAAAGGTGGGTACATATTATGAAATTCCATTGGCAGAAGGAACCATCCACTCTAATTTACCCAGTATAACTTTAAGTTATATTGGGTAAATGATCTTTAAGTTATACTGATAATATGATCTACCATCTCCAGCTTTCTAAATTCAACACCTGGGTGTAATGGAAACTAATTCCACAAACATAAATAATCAAATGTGCAATTAAATGTAAAGAGGATGATTTATTTAAGAAAAATTAAAGAAAGAAAATGTGCTCAATATTCTCATAAAGAAATGTTATCATTATTAGTTTAAGAAGAACCAGCATAAAATGTGCATAGTGCAATAGGGGAGACCATGGTTGCACTAAATAAATAAATAGAGGTCCCTTGGAAAGCAGTAAATGGTATGTCTATTGGAATGGTAACATAGATATTGCCATTTATGCGAAGGAAAATTAAGTTGCAATTTCAAAAATTCTGAATGAATCTGAAAAATCAATAAGTTGAACATAATAGTTCACTCAAGATCTTCAGATCCATCCAGCTCAAAGATTACAGTAACTGATAAAAGGCATGTCAGTACATAAATAAAATACAGAAGTGGAAAGATGTTTTACATTAAAATGTCATTGATAGTGCAAGGACATTTATTTACCAGAAAGTTCCATAAATTATTTTTTAATTGTTCATATTACAATTTTCTTACATCATCAGGTAACTTGTTATAATGTTTTATACCTACAGCACCTGGACTATTTTGCACAGCCTTGAAATTAGTTCTATGCCTCTGGAGATCTTGAGAGCCACATGTATTGTGTTCATGAACCATAGAATTTTCGGTAAAACAAGGTAGGTTGCATTTTACACATATTAGTATATGCAGATAAATAGCATTGTTAACAATCTTCATTCTTTAAAATAGTTTCATAACTTTAAGATATTACAGAAATTGTAAGGCCAGGTATAAGTAATGTAAAATTGAATTTTAAATAGTGAATGAAAAACCTCTTTAACATAAAAATTATTTTCATAACAAGGAATTCATTATTTTAAAATTAGTTACAATGCCATTTTGAAGTTTCTTGAGAAAAATATAATAAAATGCTAGAAATTTTATATATTTGCATTAGCTGTAAAGTCTTACTAATTCACCATAAAAAGAGAAACATTTTTATGCCTTAAATGTCAAATAATATGAGGATATATTTCATGTACTTACGTTATTTCAACTGGTTTTACAGGGAAAATGCCATACTGAGAAGGAAAACAGATGTATGGAAGAAGACCTCTTCTAACCACCACTTCCAATCCCTCTTGCATTAAATTATGAGACCGATGGGAAATCAAAAATCGGACATTCACTTTCATATTAGGGCAGAAAATTCTCCTAAATCTGTAAAGGTAAAATCCAATAAATTATTGAGAAGATTAGCTTATGTGAATTAAGCACATAAATCACTAGGGTAAGGAAAAGTACAAATATTTAAAGGACTATACAAAATTGAACCAGAAAGAGCATAATTGCATGATGTGAGTCTTAAATTCACCCGCAGATAAGGCTATGGGAACATTAACATTACAATTTATTTGACCAAAGGATACAATATACAAGTTTGTTTGTTCATGAAACATCTTAAAGTAGAAAACGATCATAAATTGCAAGAAGACAGTAGTTACAAACATATTTTACAAGAAAATGTCCTTATCAGAGCTTAAATATTCTGTAAAAACAGTGATAGATTGAAAATTTAAAAATGAGATATTTTTAAATCACATAATTTTTTTCATTTTAAATGGTATCAGGTAAGAGATTAAATAGATTTATTGTCACTGCTCTAAGTTCCCTTAAAGACACTCAGAAATATATATTTATACATTTCTTTCAATTCTCTCTTTTCTGAGCTTCTCGTTGGCATGTTACCCCTACGTACTGAATGATGTCTCTGTTCCATCGGTGCTTTGGTCTTCTTTTTGGTATCTATGATGTCTGTCACTCCTGTCATCCTCCTAACCCAGGTGTTGCGTTTCCTTTCTCTTCTTGTGATTCCAAGCATACATAGTTCCATAAATCTTTGAGTAGTCTGAAGTTGGAGTGTTCTTGCTGCATTTAACACTCATGTCTCACTTCCATATGCCAAAACTGGTAGAATGCATTGGTTGAAGACCTTTCTCTTAAAGAACATTGGCATTTTTGACTTCAGAATATGGTTGTTCCTTCCGAAAGCACTTCATCCTAGTTTTATTCTTCGATTCACTTCATTGATCCTGTTTTTCTCTCCTTTCGTAACCAGTTGTCCCAGGTAAGTGTACTCTGGAAAAACATCAAGGGGTACCTCTTGTAGTAGGATTGGCATTTGTGCTGCAAAAGAATTATAAATTGCCTTAGTTTTTGACAAGTTTATCCTGAGTCCTATTTTCTGTCCCGCCGTGTTCAGTACTTGAAGTCTCAATGCTAAATCTTCACCGTTGGTTATGAAGAGTACTATATCATCAAATGATTGATATACTCTCCATTATTTCGTAGGCCTCTTTCCTCCCAGTCTAAGGATTTAAAAACTTCTTCCAGAACGGTTATAAAAAAAATTGGTAAAGGCAGTGGCCTTGTCTCACTCCCTTCTCAATCTGGAATTCCTTTGTTTCTTCATGCAGCATTACAGAGGCTGTGGCATCCTTGTAGATGCTGTGTAAAAGTTGGATGTACTTGTTATGTATTCCTTGTTTTCCCAGTGCTTCCAGTGTGGAGGAGGTACTTACCGAGTCAAAGGCTTGTTCTCTGGGCTGGGCAGCTGCCAGGGACGTCTTCAGATGTGCAGCTATTACTCTCATGAACATTTTGAAAATAACAGGAAGGAGGCTGATGATGTGGTAGTTCTTCAAACCTTCCTCGCTTCCCTTCTTGTGCAAAAGGACAATCTTTGCATGGTTCCATTCCTTCGGAATTCTCCCTTGTCTAAGGCAATTAGTGAATAACTGCGCTAGGACAGGAGAAATTTCTGTAACACCAAGTTTCAGATATTCTGCTAAAACTCCATCAGCTCCTCCTGCCTTTCCATTCTTCATCTTCTTGATGGCATCTGTTACTTCTTCTGGAAGAGAGAGGGAATTTTCTGAGTTGTTTGTTTCTACTTGGTTTTCTTCTTCAACATTTTATGTCATCTTGTATAAGTTGGTGAAGTATTCTGCTACTGTCCTCAGTATTGCTTGTATATTGGATGTTTTTGTGCCATCTTCTTTTTAGACGACCAAGATTTGTTTCTTTCTCATTGCTAGGCATTGTCTGACCCTCTTCATGCTCTTGTTGTTCTCTATAACCTCTTGCACAATTCTTTCATTAGAATTCCTCACATCTTCCCTTATTGCCACTCTGATAGACTTGCATAGCTTGACACATTCGATATTTTCCTTTGGCAAGTCTGAGTGCTTCAGTTGCTTTCGCTGTTTCATCATTTACCTGATTCTGTTGCTGAACTTCTTATCCTTTTGTCTTTTCGGTGCACTTGCTACTTCTTCTGCCACTTCCTTCACAACTTCCATGGCGTTGGCTTCCAGTTCTACTTCTTGATGTGCTGTAAACCTATTTCTAAGTTCCAGCTGGAAATCTTTCAGATTTTCTTCCAATTTTGCAATATTTACCTCCTGTTTCCCACTTAAGACCAACTTCTTGCGCTCTATTCTGATGTTAATCTTCATTATGCATCTTACTATCCTGTCGTCACTTCCTGTGTTGAAGTTGTTTAAAACTTCAAAAATTTGTAATTGTCTAGAATTTGTTAGCCAATATGTAGTCTATTTGGTTTTTTACTCCATTAGGACCTCTCCAAGTCCACTTCCTTGTAGAATTCTTCTTGAACTATGTTATGTATTTGTTACGTACATATTGGTGCACTCTGCAAACTCTACCAGGCGGTGACCTCGTTCATTTCTCTGTCTTAGTCGATGTTTTCCTGTGACAGCATCATCTGCTTCTTGCTTACCTACACGAGCGTTAAAATCGCCCATGATGATTTTATAATAGTGATCTTCCTTGTCATGTTCCGTGGCGTGAGTCTGGTAGAAATTTTCAATTTCATCTTCGCTGCTTGCTGCTGTTGGTGCATAAACTTGGATGATTTGATGTACAGTTTTGACATATGGAAATATGGCATGGGTGTTAAATGCAGCAATAACCCAGTGACTTCAGACTACACAAAGAAGTATGGAACAATGTACGCTTGGAATCACAAGAAGAGACAGGAAATGCAACAACTGGGTTAGGAAGATGACAGACATCATAGATAAGGTAAGATCACTGAAATGGATGTGGGCAAGGCATGTTGCAAGAAGAATGGCCAACCAATGGACATCAGCAGTTCTGAACTGGATACCAATAGATGTGAAGAAGAAGACCAAAGGACAGATGGAACAGAAACATCATTAAGTATTTAGGGGTAACATGACAATAAGAGGCTCAGAATAGAGAGAATTGGAAAGCGCTTGGGAAGGCCTACATCCGACGTTGGATTGAAAATGGCTGAGGATGATCATATATACACACACACAGCACTATTAATATGCCCAATCTTTCAAATAGAAGACAGTAGTGAGCTCTAAAATACTGATTACACATTAATCAGGCAATTATTTAAAAAATTTTTAAGTACATGACAGGAGGAACCCCATAATACAATGCCAAATGCAACTCTAGAGATGAAGACACTATGGTAAAATGTTAACAAAACTTCTAGCTTTACATCGTGTTTTTACACTAAGATAAGATAGGAGATGGTATTCAGTTTTGTACAATATGTCTTATATGATGGTCCCACTTGAGATTTGAGTCACTATTCAGTCCAAGGAATTTTAGAGTATCCAAAATGGTACAATCACCTGATGCAAGATTTAGCTCATTGGGCATGTCTAATAAATACTTTTCACTGGAGGAAAAAAATATCGATAGAGTTTTAGTTTTATTTAAGATAAGATTATTACTCTTGCACCATTTTGTCATGGACTGAATGGGTGTGTCTAAATTAAAGAGAGTACTAGATATCGTGTCTAAGGTCAATATACTTACATAATTAGCATATATTATGCTTTTATTGTTGGTATAACAATTAAAATTTGTTGCTAAATTGTTAATACATAGCAAAAATAGTTAGGGGTCCAAAATTGACCCATGGATAACCTTTGCTTATTAATTTGGGCACTGACTTGTGAGCATTCCCATATACTATTATAACCATCTGCTACCGGTTTGTGAGATAAGTTTTTAGCCAATTCAATGGCTACACCAAATAATTTATAAATATGTTGTATACCATGAGCCACAGAATTTTTTGGGTTCTGAAGTAGTAGAAGAAGCAAAAGAGTACCTTTAGCATTGATTTTAAAGTTTTAACACCAATCGAGAATTAAGTTGAAAAAATCTTAAGGCTGAGCTCTCTGAAATGATTGTATCTGAGGAACATCTGCAACTTGAAAATTGAAAATTTGAATAACTTACTGGGAATGGAATTGCAAAAGGACTCTGGTGCCTTTAACTTTTTTCACCTCTCCTTCATACTCAAAATCTGCCTTGCCTTCAACAGTTATACTTAATCTATCATATTTTAAAACAGAAGGACGTTTTACAGCTAATCCTGGAACCTAGAAAGAAATAAATTTAATATTAGCAAGTAAGAATTTCTAAAATTTCAAATCGGATTAAAATTATGTAAAGCAATTACAATTATGTAAAGCAACAGGATTAGAATAATTGCATAGGCTAAATATGATAAAATTAAATTGACTACAGAAAATTAAAGCCAGTCTTCATGCTAAGAAATTATGAAATACTCAGTAATCTAATGACTTTCAATCAAACTATTTCAAACTAAAATGCACCAAAAAATTATAATTCTCATATTTCAAGTTTTCTCCAAATTCCCAGGATGTACATACTTATTGATAGCTTATTAATGGAAAAATCTCGCTGATTTTCACCTCCATTGGTAACATATAGTTACTTTCCTCAAAGCAGCTTTAGAAATAAGAGCTAAAACTGAAGTAAGCTATTCTTGAGATGAGCTAATTCAAATACACCCAACATAACCTTACTGTTAAATAAAATGCATGAAGAGGATCTGCAAATCTAGTTTTATGTGAATTGTTCAGGTATGATTTTCTTAACTTTAAGAAATTGCTGCCTCCTAGTCATCATGAATGAGTCTTTCTGAAAGATGCAATAGGAACCCTTTTACAATATTCTTATTACATCAACCTGAATATGAAAAGTAACCAACTCTTGTACACACTGACTATCTCCTATTTGTTTAATAATCATATTTATGATAGTGCANGAAAAATTATCTTTGTGATAATAGTAAACTATTAAGGCACATTATAACTCCATAAATTTCCTAACAAATTTGTCAGTTATCTATACCATAGTATCTGCAAATATTTATTGATATATGAGAATATCATTAGTACCATGATGGCTTTCTGCAGTGAATTATGCAGAATAAACGTTTTTATGTTTTTTTACTTACCTCCCAGCTGTTATCATCGTAACAGCAATTACTTTATACTTCATCATTTTTGAACTTTCTGGAATTTCAAAATCTCCAGTTTTTTTATTGTAACAGCAGCTGTCTTTCAGAATCTCAGGAATTTGGGACCTAAAAAATGTGTTAAGTTTGTAATCAATTGATATCACATGGAAATATTAAAACAAATTAAATTATCTTTTACCATTCCCTGCAAGGAGAGTAGATTCTCATCAACTGAGAAGGAGGCATGGTCTTTAATAGTCTGGATGAGATAACATCAACAGCAGCATTTGAGGGAGCTGTGACAAGAACCTTGGCTCCATTATTTGTTTTCAATATCTGTAAAAAATTGGAGAGCAAAATATAATCACAATATAAATGACAAAAGAGCAAAGATTTAAAGGGTTTTCACCATCAAGTCATAAAGAAATTTCCCAAGTTGTCCAGGGTGTTCCACGTCCACAAATATGTATAATTTTGTCCAGATATTAGACATGTGGTGATTATTAGCCATTTAAGGTACCAGAAAGTGTGACGAACAGCAGATAGATTCATCATGATATTGTTTAGATGTCAGAGCCGGCTCTTGACAAAGACAAGAAGGAAGGTAAAGGAGTATAACTACTAGAAAAAGGAACAAATTCCAAAAAAAATACTGATGTGTATAGTTTCATTAAAATAATACACCTAAATAATAGTTCCAGCAGTGGTATGAATAGCATCATTTTAGTTTCACTGGAAAGGTTCAGCTACAAACTACAACGTCAACCAACGACCTACACCCTTCAAGTAGAAAACAAATTCTTATCATGCTTACTAAGCTGTTTCTATTACCCAAACAGAAATTAGTTTCCCATGGTAACAGCGACTTCATACAATCCCAAATTGCATATTTGCAACATTCTTAAAATGTTATATGTAGGAGAAAGTAGCACGTCTTTTAAGCTTTAAATTGGTCACAACACTGTCATTTCTTCTTCTCAGGGAATTTTTAACAAACTTATACACNCTGCCTCCTAGTCATCATGAATGAGTCTTTCTGAAAGATGCAATAGGAACCCTTTTACAATATTCTTATTACATCAACCTGAATATGAAAAGTAACCAACTCTTGTACACACTGACTATCTCCTATTTGTTTAATAATCATATTTATGATAGTGCAGAAGCATTATTCATAAGGATATTAAAATCGAAATATATTATTTCAGCAATAATCACTACAAAAATAATTCTATGCAACCTTCAAAAAACTTCAAACAATGGCAAGGTATATGAAACCAAATTATGGACTAGTAGACCATGATACGTAGCATATTTCATATCCATCTTACAGTTCCTCAAGAATGATGAACTTGTATCACATCATTAACAAGATACTTCAGAATTTAATGACAAACATTTGTTAAGAAGAGTTTGATTTTGGCCAATGACACAAATGCCCTCATCCACCCTTGATTACAATAATCCCCCTTAATGGTAAAATGTATAGTTTCATCCAAGATAATTAGAAACCAGTTAATCCATCTCTTTTAAGCTGGAGAGTTACTAATTAAAACAAAGCTAAACAATTACTCAATCTTAAATAATGACAAACACAAAATTACAGACAAGAATCTTCTAAAGTTCAATCTATAACATAATTCAGTCTCTCACAAAAAGAGCTAATCCGAACCTCTTCCCTTAGTTTTAAATCTCACTGAGATCTTACAGCTCTGAGTCCCTGATCATCTTGTCTTCAGTGTTATAAAATATTACAATCATATAATAAATTAACTTACATTTAAAATGAACAAAGATGTCATCTCATCTTCCTGAAGAGGAACATTGTAAAGCCTGTACTTCAATTTCTCCACAGACATTTGATGAAGTTCAAGAAAGAGCAGAAGAGAAAAAAAATCCTTATAATTTCCTATGCAAAGTCCTGTTTCAATCATGTCTCTGAAATAAATTATAATTTACAAGAAACTAAAATTTTTTATCTAATCTAAACCATAAAAAATATCCTAAATTGATTATGGTGAAAGTTTATAGGAAACTATCTCTTTAGGTAGGCATCTACTTTGAATTTTACACTTGAACTAAAAACAATTCACTAAGTTTGAAACGATTGATCTTAGATGAATTCTAAGAATGAGATAAGGAAAACCAGATTCAGTTGTTATATTTTTAGTAAGCTAATGGTAATTTCAGACTATTTAAAAGGGTATTTAAAAACCCCATCTAGATGAAAGGCATTAAAACAGCAATGAAGTTATAAAAAAGTCACATAATATTAAAAATAGTTGAATGGATGATTTTGAGTAAAGAAAACTATTGAACATTAACATTTTCCAGGGACAATGCATTCAGGGAATATCAAAGCAACAATAAAATAAGTATTTAATAATTAATGAAAATTGAAAGAGGGGAAAAAACACTTCCCCGAAGAAACTTACTTGGGTACTACTAGACTATATCTAAGGAATAAACATGTAAATATTGATTCCTCACAAGAACTACATGAAAGAGGGGCAATGATTGATTTTTCTCTTAATAATATTACATTTTAAGGGTTACTATAGATTATTTCTAATGGAAAAGTTCATCCTGTGGACATGAAGAGCATAAAACATAAATAGTTCTTTTCAATCATGCAATGATATAATTTTTTTATTAAGGGACAATTGAGGCAACAAAAATAAATTTACCCCATACATCTGGAGAAGAGTGAATTATCCATAAAAATTAGGAAAATGTGAGCTACTTTGCCTAGAAAAGCCATGTGGCTCCCAAGTGCAACCCAAGGAGTAACAGGTGTGAAAAATATCGACATGAGTGGAACTTGGACCCAAGTCTCCCACTTTCTGGGCAGGTATCCTAGCCACTGAACTACCATGCTGTGTCTCTTCCACACACTGCTTTTTGGAATGCTTTGGGAGGCAGGAAGGGAAAACCCATAAGATTCAGGCCAAAATAAGGAAATACAACTTTCATTCCTTTTTCGTACTACACTGCTAAAATAGTAAAAAGCAGCACTAAATTTTAACAAGGTTTTATGTTCATAATAATGATACAAAAGCGTTCAACGAATTTCACAATGATTTAAAGAGGCAAAGTGTTTCACTCAGCTCCCTCCTTCCAACAACAAATAAAAAGTGAAGAAAATTTTAGACTTGCTTTCTCCATGCTTCACGCTAGTTATGCAGGTTGTATCTAAGGTGGTAAGATTTATGTGTAACTCGGAGTACATAAGGTATTTCACTCTTTAGAAACATAGCCAATTTCAGATGTTTTAACTTCAATCCACTATAATAAATCATCATATCATAATTATCTCTCTGAGAATTTATTTTCTAAGTAACCTTACAGCATATCTTTCCTTAGTTCCTTTTCAGTTTGAGTCATTCCATGAAATGGCTTCAATCCATTCTTCACCAAATTGGTCAAATGAAGAGGTATTGTGTAGTCATGATGTCTTTTTTTCACAGCAAACCTAGAACAATACATGTATAAATTAATAAAATCTACATCTTTTCTTTCCAAAACTAAGGTTGATAGCCATACCAAGTGGTCTCAATTATAAGCCCTCAAAACTTTCAGCTGACGTCACTGAGTTCCCAACACTATTTACGATGTTAGGAACAGTGGCATGATGAAATGTTATAAAAAACAATATTTCATACATTAAATAGTGATACTGGTGCCCAAGATGTTTGAGACACCAATAAAATCATGAAGGGATTATCTCATTAACTATATTTTGTAGATTTAAATTTAAACCATTCAATGAATTATTTTAATGAAACTCTTTCAAAACAAAATGACGAAAATTAATCAATGAAATGTAATATTTGCCCCTTTCAAACATGTATCTGATTGATAATTTATACAGGTTACATTAGTTCACTGAAAAAGAACCCCACAGTTTAAAACAAATTAGAAAAATTACAGCAAATTTCTAAACTAGATTTTTAAATGTACTGAGAAATGTAAAAGGTATCTTCAGTCAGCATTAATGTTCATGGTTTTTGCCAAAAGGAAATATTAGGCTCTTATTTAAAGGAGACAGATTAAACACATTTTATAAGATTGTAAATTATGCATTATGATGCAAACTACAGCTATTAGACCACAATTAGACAGTAATAACCATAACAGCTTCATAAATATAACATTCCCAGTAATAATACTGTATCTATGCTATATCTCACAACTGTGCAATATAATTTTAGAAGATATAAACAAATGTTACTCAATTATAAAAAAAGTGGCATTTGATAATGAGACTATCTGTGAACGAGCAAGTTACCTTATTCTTCTCGGTGCTTCCAGTCTCACACTCTTCCTTGAAGCAGATTTAAATTTTGCTTTTCTTGGCTTCTTGTTAATTGGTGTAAGAGTCAAGTACTGAGGAGGCTCAAATGCAGTGAAGTCACTCTCCAAAGCAATGTACTGTCAGAGTAATAATTAAAATAAAAAAAAGATGGTCAGAACTCAGTCAGTAATATTGAAAAAGACACATTTATCCTTCATAGAATTTAGAATTTAACTATTTATATAATGTATCAATTGCTGTGTATCTTCAAAACATTCGAATATCGCCTGTGCACTTGCTCTGTGCGAGCCTTCATGATCATTTGTTCTTTTGAGTATATATGGCTGTGCAGTGCACGCTCTCTCTGTAGCTGTAAGCAGAGGAAGAAGTTTCTTGTATTAAAGTGTTGTCGTTTCCAAGCACGTGTTCTGATCGAAGACATATCATGCATTACACTGAGTAGCTAAATAATCAATTAATTCAACTGACTATCCACTGGTTATTTATTTAATTAATGCAATACCCTGGTGAATCAATAAACATTACACATTTTTTAGCATCTGAATATTTGAGTCATCAATGTCATCAATTTGGTTATTTCTCACTGCTGATAATATAAAAATCACAAGATGTACATTAATTGTTACATTTCACACAAATCAACACAAAGTGAGGAAAACTTACCAATTTTTTCATGATAAAGAAAAACTGCCCTGATTTGTAGATTTTAAAGAAAACAAAACACTCATTGGTCCCCACGGATGCCATTGATATTCTTACTTCAATCATGGTGGATTCTCCTAAATGAAAAATTAAATGCCTGAATAAAGAACATAGTTAAAAATTTTCATAATGCTACAATGAATCAAGAAACTGACCTCTAGGAAGCTGTTTTGGCAACACACAAGGCATGATATACAAGCTGTCACTCTGACTCTGCTCTAACATGCTCTGAATCTCAAAACCTTCGTGAATCTTGAGAATGTTACATAAAATTACATCCTCATCATAGCAATTCAAGATACTAAATTGCAATGTTCCGGTAACTTCACCTTTTCCCAATACATATAGAACTTCATGTTCTTCTGTTTCATATTTGGCATTGGGAAATAATGGTTCCCTTCTCAGTTCAGTTGTGTTCTCACCAGAGGTATAGAAACTCATTGTCTGGATTTGTAGTTTTGTTTCCACCAAATCTTTCCTAAATAAGCATAGAAATGAATTGCATGTGATACAACATAGTGTTTCCATTACATTTCAAAACCACAGAAAACAATGATACAACAATAATAGTGGTATTGCTAAAAAAAGCTTTGACAGCTGTGGTTATTTCTGGCAAATGGTCTTCCACAGGAAATTAATCAAGGGTTTCATCAAAATCATACTTACTACCCTCTTGGCTATCTGTGAGCCCCCAAAAGCTGCAATATTTACATAATCTACTTAAATACTCATTAAATAGTACCATGAAGAATACAAATGACAAGGGTTGTCACATTCCGAATTCCCATTTTTATTAAAAAGAATGGTATTTTCAAAACTATCGGAGTCTCAATTAATACAAAATATCACCAAAGCATACTTTCCTCACTACTTATATAAATTTGACCATTGGATGTGCAGCAGAGAAATGAATGAAGTATTCTTTAGGTATGATACCATTAAATACAGCAACCAGGGACAAAGACACATTGTCTATGGGGAGGATTTTCAGAGCCATTGAGTTGGATAACCTCTGCCCACAGCCAAATGAAAATTGAAACACATATTTTTCTAAATTTTGATTAATGAGCATCTTTTTGCACCCTGCAATTATTGCTAGATTTTACCATTTTTTTTACATTAAGACGCGAGAAGTAAACAGTTACATTGAGGTTTGATAAAGACCATAGCAAAAGAAGATTCCTTTACTACACAGCTGCAATTGCAAATATTTAAAATGAAATCAGATGAGAGAATCTCCAAGATCAAAGCTTTGTGGACTTTGTGTTTATATTGAATTTTTTTCATTTATTCTCTTTATGGAAATAATGTTTTCATAAAATTCATTCATTATTAAATAAGGTGGTATACTACTAGTAGTATTTTCATATACCATTAACAAATACAATTAAAAACGGTTTCAAATGGAAGAAAGAATATCTAAGAATTGACTACCTCAAGTAAACAATATTTTCACCTCTACAAGGGAAAAGTATAGTGTAGTATAAATTTTTCATTTTCAATCAAACATTTGTTTGATGGAAAAAAGTTAACATTTTGAAAAATTGGGGTCTTTGACTAGCTTACAACAATATAAATATATTAAAAAAAGTAATTTATACTCATACAATTAGTGATTAATGAATTCAAACTTTCAAAAGCAAGCACCTTGTTTACTTTAGTTGAGGCCCTGCAAATGATCATTAATTCTTTGATATCACTATTTTTCAGCGAAAAATTATTTCACTAAATATAAGTTTGGATATTTTAAAGAATTTTTACTAGGCAACAGAACAAATTCATAGTAATA
Source organism: Ladona fulva (assembly GCA_000376725.2). Taxonomy (NCBI): domain Eukaryota; kingdom Metazoa; phylum Arthropoda; class Insecta; order Odonata; family Libellulidae; genus Ladona; species Ladona fulva. The sequence continues at coordinate 105,402 of KZ308879.1, forward strand.
ATTTTTCTATTTATATTTATCGATCAACAATCGTAAAGTTAAAAGAATTTTTGACTGTCATTGGAAGATATTTAAATCAGGCATTAAAAAATATTATTTTAGCACATGTCATTCTATCAAGTTATTTATTTTGCTTATTTTTCGATTTTAATAATGGGGATTTTCTTTTTGTGAAAATAAAACGGTAGGTAAATTTTATATTTTGTAACTGCCACATATACAGGATTAATGACATCCTTTACAAAGCTCTTGAGCTTATTTCCAGCCATACAACCTATGAAAATCAAACTACCTTTAGAGGATGTTGAAGAAGTATTAACTGTAAACCCTTTATCATATTGAAAAATGGTTAAAAATGGCAAGACTATAAACGATTTCCTCTACCTTCCCAATTGTTCATTTGTATTTTAGACAACTATGCAACAGAAGAAGAAATTGAAAGAGAAAAAGTCTGCCGCAACCGGGAATCGAACCCGGATCTCCCACTTATCCGGGCAGGTGCTCTGTCCTCTAAGCTACCACGACAAAACAATCCCTCCTTCAATTTCGTGGGCTATGATGGGACTCGGTGTACTGCGGAGGGTTCATCGAAGATGGCTCCGAACTCCTGTGCACACGTGGGACATCAAAGATGCCACCTCACCATCATAGCAACTTCCTTGAGGCCAGGAAAAGGGCGAAGTAGAAAAGCGATGAGATATGCATGGTACACATGCTTTGAATTTAGAAGAAGAAATTGAAAGAGAAATTTTCTCTTTCGATTTCTTCTTCTAAATTCAAAGCATGTGTACCATGCGTATCTCATCGCTTTTCAACTATGCAACAGGCTATAACAAAGATCACCAAAGGTCAAATATTCTGAAAGCCAGAATTTATTTTGATCATTTCTGTACAACATGTCAAGATCAAGAGAAGTCAAGTCAAGATAAATTTCCATCGAATTAAAGTATTTTTCTTAGTCTCTAAACTCATTTCAGACACAATTAGGAAAACTATCTTTTACTCAAACATACTCTGGCTCATACTTTTGTTCCTCCCTGGAATAATTACATCTTCCTGGTTTATGCAAAATGTTCTGAGAAGGAATTTTCTCTGAGGCAAACAATAAGTATTCCTCAGTCCACACAAAGGTCCCCGATGTCAAAATGCAGCCAATTCATGTAAGATTGTAATTTATTTGGATTTTAAATGTTCCAAAAAATAAAAATAAGATCGAGTGCTAAGGCATGGAGCTAATGGGGGTTTTTGTCCCATACACATGTCACCTCCATTATTTTGTATCACACTATCACACACACACTGTATTCACAACTATATGTGAATATGTAAAGACTACCAAGTATGTGAACAATTCCGATTAGATTCTCATGCATTCGGAAGTTATTGACGGGGGCTCCTTTCTTACCGTTTTTCGATACTTCGAGACTCTCCCTTGCCAATGAAGTGCCTCTGCTTAGGGACTTAAACATGGCAATGGAGTGAAAAGCCGATGAAATCAAATTATTGCAATGGATTTCTTCAACGATTGACATTTTATTCATCATTATAATGTCTTAAAAAACGGAGGAACTTTTCAAAAAAAATCTAGACGATTTATGAGATAAAATTGAGAATAAAGGCAACTAAGAATTGGTCACGGTTCAATTACCTAATCTCATTAACAAATTATGTAGCTTCGTGATTATTCTTGAAAACGCTGCCTAAAAAACTTCCTTCGAACTTTGAATGTTATTCTTCTCCACTAAAACGAAATGTGTAGTTCCAAATAGCTCCAGCAAAAAAGCATCACACCCACTAAAGTCATTGACATGCATATCTTGAAGCAGCTCATGTTGTTGAGGATTTCGTTATGGTAAAAAATTGCGGTATCACTCACGAAAGGCAATGAATTGTATTGTGTATTTTATGTACGCTCTTATCAACTCCCGATGACATTTTAAGAATCGAGAATCAACTCTTCGTCTTCTTAAAGGATGCATAGGAAAGGTAAGAGTCCTCACCACAATATCTAGGGGTTGGTAGAGAGATCTCAAGGCCATGTGCTACTAAGCATTTAAAAAGAACGTTGGATTTTATAGTTAAACCTCAAAGTGCTTCAATATCTCAAACTGATGTAACTATTAGCAGGAACTCAATTTTCAGGCTGAAGTGATAACTACAGGCAACTCAACTCGTTGGCTATTTTATTTTGACCACCCAGTCGGAATAACAAGGGCGCACAGTTCCTAAAATCGAGATGTTGATTAAATAGGAATAGACGATCCATAATTACTTACAAATTTTCAACGCTACTGATAGAGATACATATTTACGTATGTACCAAACGGGTCACCAACACCGTGTGCAACTAAATATTCACATTTTTGTTGTTTTTCGATAATTCGATGAATGAGCATCCCGTTGCAAGACAAAATTTTAATGCAATAACACGATATTCTTGCGTTATTTTGACTTAAGGAATTAAGATTTCCAAAGAAAATAAATTCGCCATTTTCTCCCTAGTCTAATTGGGCGAAAAATAACAGGCGACTGCTTTCTTCAATGTCTTCTGCCAAAAACCCTAGACTTGTATTCTATCGACATTTTCCTCGAAAACTTTTGACTGCAACGGTGGCAGTAAAACGGAAAATAAATTGAAGTAGAATTCGCTGCTAAAAATGCAGATCATTCAATTACAGAACTAAAGGCCGTTCAAACAAAACGATCTGATTCTCGCGTTTCTTAGAAATATAACTCTTCGTTTTTCTGCGATTATATTAGTAATTGACGTAAAATAAAACACGCTGTTATGATCAATGTTAGCATCACTTTACCCAACACTGAAAAATATTTAAACAATTTCGCTGCCTACCTTTATTTATTTACGCAAATGTCGCTACAACGCCAGTTTCTTCTACAAGAAATGCACTCATTAATGCATTTTAAATAATTCCTTCATAAAGGTGGATAAAATAGCAACCTGTTACTAACTAGCATTCAGTAGCTATTTCTCGCTAATTTCACATACAATGTTTCACACTGATTTTAAGAATCAAACACAATAAATGGTTGTAAATCATAGTTGGTTTAATGTTTTGCAAACCTTTTTCTTGAGAACATTACGTCAAATTTGTATTTCAGCTAACTGAAAATTCGGAGATAATCAATAACAGTTTTTGGTATCGGTTGAGGCTCAATAATTTCAATTTTTCGGTTCTGTTTTCACTACACCAAAAAAGACATTTCTTTTCAGTTTTGGTTGGATACCCTGCAAACGATACACATTGAATTTGGCAACATTTGAGTTCCCATTCTTATTACGTAAGTAAAGTTAAGCTTCCAAAAGTATTAAAAAACCTATTAAAAGGCATTACCATAAACTACAAAAAACAAAACAAAACCTAACTTGATGATCATGACCATTGGATTAGCAACTGTAAACTCAAGCCCAAGATTGTCTAGCAAAACATAGATGGTTATCGACCTCACCTAGTATTCTGATAGATGAATCTGATTCGATGTTGATCCTTTGAGATATGGTCCATCAAAGCCATCTCTGATGGGAAGTTTTTGTTACACGTTTCACAATGATTTACATTCTTCCTCAAATTCCGCGTTTGATATCCAAGCTTTTCACTTGATTTGAAAGCAAACCTCTGACCTACGGATTTTCTTGTTCTATGCTCTGCACTCTTCCTTTCTTGATAACTTCCTATATTTAAAGGAATGAAACGTGGTGAATTAGATCAGCATTGTGCTTCCGCTAATAATATTCGTAAAAAATTAATATCCATTATTTGACAGTTAAACTTTAAATACAAGATTCCACTGCGTTAATTTCAAAGGAGGTCTTACTTTTGATATTCCGACGAGACATCGTTAGAATATAACCTTTCGATGTTAAGTCAGTTTCATAACTGACGTCATGTTTGCCGGTCTCACTACAACCTACGATTCCCCAGAGGTATCCCTGAGACTGTCAGCGCCAATCAAATCGGATCTTTTCCTTATCTCTGCATTATCGCATTGCTCAGCCCTCACTCTATGCAAAAACGGCACCACCCAATCTCCATTCTGCTAACGTAGGGGAATCCCACCCAAACTCGCTAACCGTTCAGCTGCATGGATACTCAACATATCGAAAGTTAGTACTTTCAAGCTAAATAAACTACCTCTACTGACGCTCCAACCACCTCTACTTTTATGAAACAGTACATATATGACGCTCCGACAACTTTTCATTTATTGTATACTATCTTTAGCATTCCTTAGATATGTACCTAGAATTTCAAGTATGGCATCGGCTACATGTATTTATCAACTTTGTCGTTCAGTAAAGAGAAGGGCTTTTGAAGTACAGTTGTGCTAGCACAGGTCAATGTAACGCTCACGAGCGTTGACGAAAACCTCATCGGAATGTCTTTCTGCTATTTAAAATTTTATTAGTCTTGACATAATGATTCATTAAGTGAAATCTCTGGAAAACCCTGAAGTCGCTACTTGAATAATCAGCATCCTTTCAAAAGAAGAATCTTGAATTAGAAAGAAGAGTTAAAATAGCACAACAGCGAATAAAATTCACTTCCTGTCGGAGAACTTTAGTATACGCCTCTTGACTCGGGTCTTATAAGGTATTTTGGATATGTTTTAATTTTCAGTAGTATCTTTTGGTTAATGGGCAGAGAGAGGTGTTATGCGAGTACTATGGTACTCCTCAGTGACTTAGCCAGGGGTTCCTGGACCCGCCCCTTAGGTCCTGATTAACGGCTGACTTGGAAAATCTTCTTCTTTGTACTACGTTTTTCCCGCGACTTGTTCATTTAACGATATTATCTCGAATAAAAACATTATTCTACGACCAAAATAAGGAACTCCATCCAACTGGTCTTCCTTCGTGCTTGGTCCAAATTCGTAGAACCATTATTATTTTTATTTAAATATTGTAAAAGGATAAAAGCCTGCAGGGGATAAAAAAAGTTTTTCTTGAATGGAATAATATTCGATTTACCAGAATTAATACTCAGGATTCTTTTATCAATGAATTTTAATAGTCATTTAGATCCTCTTACGATTCTTTTAATCTGATACATCTCTCTTTTCGGTAACAGCAGTATATTACTTTTCCAATTTGTTTCTCAGTGCATTTTCCTTAGGAGTTACCGATATCGAATGGATAAATACAGAGAAACCTGTTTAAGATGCTCCCGCTAATACACGGTTTTCTTTCTGTTCCCGTCCCTGTCACACGAAACAGATTAGTCAACCAAGTGTCAACAAGGTGGTTTATTTCTCGCTCGTTCGTCTGCAGCCTGAGTATTGCTGCGCGGTGTGGAATCTACATGAGAAGGGATAGATCTTGGAGACAGTGCACGTACATACATCGCTGAGCGGCTCATTTCGTTAAGGGAGTCTATAGATTCGATAGCAGTGTATCAGAACTGGTCAAAACCCGGGGCTGAGAATCTCTAAAGGATAGAAGAACCGAGTATTACATTAACATTAGAACTCCGCAAGCCGCCTTATGGCGTATGGCAGGGGGTGTGTGACCGACTGTTCCAGAAATTTTTAAGTACCGATCTGCACAATGAAATACGCGATATCGTGATTCCCGTACTCAGCGAGCGCGATTTTCGAGACGACAAAGAGATTGGGCGAGATTATAGCGAGGACGGATTGCTATTACTGTCTCTTTTTTCTAGTAACCCCAGGAATACCAATCACGTAGCTAATTAGAAGTTGTGATGTTTCCACACCCCCTGCCGCACGCTGTAAGGGTTCCGGGACTGATTGAGCGCGTCTCACTACTAACCTTAACGTAAAACAATGTTAAATTAATTTATGAAAATCTAACAAATAGCATAATTTGTAGAACACTGTTATAGTTGGATATATCTCTGTTCAACCACCGATGACGGCAGTATTTCGTTTAAACTTCGGCGATAGCATTTCTGTTCACTCCTACATATATATTACAAAAATTCAATTTTCTTGAATTTGAAAGACCTTCGAATCACATGTAATAGTAATTTGACATTCTAATTTTACGTGAACGTTGTTTATGCCAAACAACATTTATATTTACAAAGTTGTAGACCAATTGAGCGCTGCGACAATTGAGGACGTCTTACTTGGACTCACTACTTAACCGAACGTAAAACTATGTTATATAAATTTCTGACAATCTGAGGAATAGCATAACTTGTCGAATACTGTTATAGTTATACATCTCTTTATTTACGAGATCTAACTATAACAACATACTACAAATTTATTAATTTTTTATATTTGTCAGATTGTCAGAAATTAATATAACATACTTTTACGTTAGGTTTGGTGGTGAGACGCGCTCAATTGTCCGGACACGCCGCTATATGCGGCTTGCTGGGTACATATGTAAATGTGAACACACGGTAAAAATACCGCTTTAGACGCTCTGCTAACCACTTCAAAGGTAGATTTTCCCAGCCTTCAGATGTACTGCGACACTCTTTAGCATATCGTAGTCCTCATTTGATAGCCCAGAAGTTATTTCCAAGCGGCGATTGATTCCGTGATGAGAAAATGAAGGTATTTATAGCGAAACAGAACAATCTTCATCCCACGGTCGGAGTCGATTCTACCTGTGAGATGGAGTGAGACCCTTCCTATCAGTCTTGTCTCAGGGGTAAACTCCACATGAAAAGTCGCTTTATGGTGTCTTCTTTCGTAGCAATCTCAGCTATAAAAATATCAAATTAATCAGTGTTTCAGAGCAGTTTTGTGGGCTGCTAAGCGTAGTCGAGGAGAGATGGTGCTCACAACTACAACCACTGCTGTTAAACAACTCGTCATTCATTCCTAATTGTCTGATAATAAGTTGCTTCATATGATGAAAAATTGCCAAAATCTTATTTATAAAGTAGAAAGTTTGTGTGTGCGTATGTTCGCCTAAAACTCGAGAACCAGATGTCGCACAACTTTCAAACTTTGAAGATTGTTAATGTCTTCCCCGCACAGGTAATAGGATACTTATTATTCACATAATTGTCCCTGGTTCGACTCCAGACGTAAAAAACTGTTTCCATAAGAAATGCATTCAAATCTAACTCATTTCTTGCAGGGTTTATTTTATTCGCAAAATTAAATCAGGCGCAATAGCCGCATGATATCGAGACAATTATCAAAAGAAGGGAAATTTTATGAAAATTCTTATTTTGGCCGTGGAACATAGCTTTCGATTTGAAATTGCGAGAATTTTGATAAATTATTCAAACATTTCACCTGTAAATCACACAACGTCAGAATCTAATAGCACCTCACACTCTTCTTCTTCAGTTCCTAATAGATTTTCAATTCCTTCTTCGCTCAGAAAAGAATGGCACTTATTAGACCACATAGCAAAATTTTCACGAAAAAAATCTCTTGCACTTCCACTCGTCACGAAAGAAACCATCAATCTGAGAGTAAGGCGCAACCTGAAGTAATAAGGATTGGCACAAAACAGATGCCAAAGATAAACAAATGTGGAGGAAATGAATCTCCTTAAGAATGCCGACCAACGCAATCGACCCAAGGAGATTGAGAGAGATTTTTGTTTCTCTTTTTTGTTTTGCTTAGAAAGTGGTGTTCCGTGTATCAGCAGTGGATGATTACGAAGAGCAATCTTTGCAAAGGCCAGCAAAAGACAGCTACTCAGAGATCGCTGCAACCCAGGAGAAAAAAAATCAAATCGGAAAAATAGCAAGGAAAAGTATGGCATAGGGAGATCGCGAATGCGGCACGTCGTACGGATACGGACAACTCGAATGTGTATTTTAAACGACAACTGAAGAGGATTCTTAAGCATTTATATTGACTTACTAATTCTAACGTTGCGTCACTACTAAAAAATTGTGATATCACTACTGATGGTGTGATAGGGGATTTGGCTTAAATTACGGTTCAGCGAGCGGGTCATACTCATTGCTATACATTTTTCTACGTTCAAACCGAGATACCTAATTTCATACTTTTTAATTAGAAATAACGTCCAGGTTGCGATGTTGTATGAAGATATCTTCCGCATTTTGAATTTTCCTGTATATAAGAGTGTAGCCTGCGAAGAGCCTCACATTACTCTTTATATTGTCTACTATATCGTTTATGTAAATTAGGAACGAAATCGGCCCGAAAACTCTGCCCTGAGGAACTCCTAGAAACACTTCTACTTTGTCGGTGAAAAACGTCATCTAAAATCTGGAATAACTCATAAGTTTAGCCAATAATTAAGATAAGTTATAAGTTTTGATTTCTCTTATTTGCCAATGGGCCAGGCAGCGAGGAAAGAGCTTACAGTGCCTCTCCAGGGGAGTACCAAATTTTCAGCAATTCTTCAATTGGCACCCTTACAGATGTAGTGGAGAAGAAAGAGAAAGTGCAAGACTGGAAATCCCAGGATATGAAAATTCCCAAAGCCATTAGAAACTGACAAGGCTGGAGATGATGAATGGTACCCTGCATCCCTCCCTAGTTGTACTATGGATGAATATATGTCGCAGATTCTTTCTTAAGAGTTTTTCCATCATTTTAGGAGAACACGACCAGTATATCCTTGGAATTCTCCACATTAGCATTGGGTCATCCATATCGTTACGGACTTACCTGAAAGTACCTCATACATCTAAAGAATATGGCTGCGGGTTACAGTTGGTATTCGCTACCCAGAAGATAACTTTCTAGAGGATAAATTTTCCGTGCGACTTTGAATAAACGGAAAAGATCTACCAAAGGATATGTTTTATCCCCTTGGAAACCCATACAGATAAGATGGAGTTTGTAGAAACAGGCCATAAGGCAGCATCTCCCAAGCAAATATCCAAGGGTGACGTTTTCTCCAAATTTTGCAATAAGAATGCAAAAAGAAGCTAAGAATGAACGACGTTCTTTATACGAAATCGTAATTTCTTAACATGTCATTCTTTTAGGGACGCCATACACTTTATTTTGCGAGATATTTGTTCGTTTATAAGGGTCTCGGTATGATTACACTTAATTCTTTCATTTCATGCTTTCACATCTTTCAATTTGAATTTTGGATGAAACTGACACACGTGCTGTTTGTTGAGGCGCAGTGTTAGGCCTGACACATGGGCCGCGGAAGTTTCGGAAGCAACGCTTATATCTATCGGAAAATATCTCGCTCACATTTCCCTTACTCTGAGTTTACAAGCAGTAGAGGTATTTCATGTGGAATCGACTTTAGCTAGAAGAGTTCTACAGAATTCACATTCGCATACTAAATTCGAGTTGCTTAGTTTGCTTCTTCACGGCCATATCCAATTAGAACTTGCGAGGGAAACATTGACATTTTGCCGTTAAAACTTCTCGTTTTAGTTTCCGAATAGTTTTCGCGTTTGGCAACGCATATAGCAAAAATGTAAGAGAGACTGCAATTGCATCTTCCATCCACATCTTTGGAAAGATATCTTACGCGTTGAAAGTAATAAAATGTGATTCGAGTTCTTTCAGATTTTAAGGACAAAGCGGGGGATCTCAAAAGCTCTGACCACTTTAGCCTGATTTAGTTGATTGAACATGAAAATCCCAGGAGAATCTTTAAAGCTAGGGATGTTTTCTTTGATGAAAATCAGCTCATTTCAGATCTTCCAGAGCCCACAAGATTGGATGGAGGTGTTCTGGATTTAGAAGGGTCCTCAGCTGAAGTCAACCTGGATGAGATGACACAACCTCAAGAGCCAACAAATGCAGATGACTCAACACTCAGTTGAGTTAGATAGGATTTACGAGATTAAGTCATTGGTTTACAAAGAAAGTAATTCTACGGTTAGCAATTTTAATAAGTTTATATGCAAATCTATTTCTGAAATTGATTTTTGACGAGATGATTGTTTAGGAGCTGCCGTAGTTAACCTTTGGAGCAGGCTTGTAGACTTTAAGTGAGGTCACTTAAAAATATTGAACGTTGCCGGTGTATATAAATTTGGAGATCCCAGGAATTGATTGATGAATCAGAAGTTCATTTAAGGATCACAGTTAATCACAGGATCTATATATGTAAATATGAATGTTTTAATTTTTAGTACAGATGTAGGAGAAAAATTTTCCAGCCCCTAGATTGTAGGCAATTTCGCATTTACTCAATTGATCTCAGGACCCCCCTAGACAAATCCTGGCTACGCAAACAATTATTTTACTGAATGTAAGTTTGGAATAAATCTCTCAGGTTCTACAGATGTTAGATAAAAGGAAAATTTTAGGAATGACCAATGACAGTGACCAATATCTGCTGTATTATTCATTTATTTATTGATTTTTATAAACCAGTTATTGTTGGGAAGAATTCAGGAGAGTTAAAAATGTATAATATAGTAATAACGCCATTGATTAGTTTTATATTATTAATTTAAATAATGAAAAACTACAGTTAAGAGCTAATACATTGTCGAAATAATTTGAGACATTAATCTAATATTAAAATATACCATCCGTTCTTAAAGAGAATGAAATTTAAAATGCACATTGTTTTTAAAGGACATTATTTAAATGCATAAATATAAATTCCAATGAAGAATATTTATTTGGAAAATGTTTTGAATAACGTAAAATTATAAGTAAAACTTTTTAACAATAAGTATTTCACGATCGTCAACCGTAAAGTTTGACTGATATTGGAAGGTATTTAAATCGGGCATTAAAAGATATTATTTTAGCACATATCATTCTATGAAGTAATTTCTTTTGCTTATTTTTACATTTCAATAAGGGAGGTTTCCCGACTAATAATTTGTAATACTTCCGTTACACTATTTTCTTGTTTATATTTTCGTAATATATATCTAGCAGCTTTTCGTTGCACTTTTTCGATCTTTTTAACATTAATTATATCATGCGGATCCCATAGATAAACGCAGAACCGCGCTTACAGCACGGTGGGTGGACCTCACTCTGGCGTCTTCTAAAGTAGGACACCTTACAGCCAAAGTATTCCTCGCGAAACTTATTCTTTAGGCGCCAGAGACGCATATTGCACCTGGGCGCTAAGGACCCTAGGGGAGGCTATGGATGAAAGCCGGTGAAATTCATAAGAGGAGACGGAAGAGATGAGGTCACCGAAGGAACCGCCTCTACAAGTTTCCGTTAGGACATCGAACTTTAGTGCACATTCCGGGCGGAAAAACCCGAAGCTACGTCTGTACCATTGATACAGCCTTTGCATTTCTTGAGATAAGGAAATGCCGAAGACTGACGCATCTTCCTCCTTCCCGCACAGATCTATCAAATCAGTTTTATTCTGCCATTGGACGGAGCAGGACCGCTCCTAAGTTAGTGCTTCAGGGATTGGTCCCAGGTCCAGATGTATTGGAGAGAGAAAGGTGAGTGTTGGTTCTTTTAAACAGAGGGAAGCAAAATCTTCCTGTTCGAAAAAATGTTAGTTTACCGTATTTTGGAATAAAAAGCAGTTTTATAATCAAATTCCTTCTCACTTTATGGATTAGGATTTTTGGTTGTTCTTCCTTCAAACTTCACAGCCATCTCAACCTTCCTCTACGGATATTCTTGCCAATATTAACATTAATGTTTTTCACTTTTGTACCCGACATGTTCTGTTTTACGGTTATCTTTGGAGAAAATAAATAACTCCTTCCACGTATATTTTATTTACTGTACAGATTGATAGGCGCACTGTTTTAAAAACTGAACTACGCATTTTTCTTTACTGTCCTCTCATCCTTTTTAATTTGCGGGCCTTTTTCTGCTATCGAAATAATGTTGATTTTCCTCAGAGCAAATTATTTAAGCTCTTGAACCAAAAAATAATTCTTTTTTTCCTTCTTCCTTATTCAGTCAAAAACGTTTCATAAAATATACAGATGAAGATTTTGCGGAACTTCATAACGGATAGAAAGTTCACAATGTGAAAATTTCACATAACATACTTTAATTACAGGTTTCGGCCAGTTCAGTTGCATGATGAACTGAACAACTCGAAACAGATCGCGTATTAAAGTGAGATAAGTGGAATTTTAACATTGTGAGCTTTAATTTGTACCTTTCATTTACTTTAATCTCAGTCTTACTCATGCCGATGATAACATAAAAGCTACTGTAGTAAACCTGATGCTAAACGTATGCAATCGTTTCAGTTAATCACTTTTAAATGCAATTAAAAGTGCTTTTTAAATGATTGTTGTGCTACATTTGCGTGGAGGTTCTCGTAGAATGCTGCATCAGTGAGGAAAGTAAGGAGAAACTACCTCACTACTTATCTTGTCAAGAAAGCCTAATTTACTCTCTCCAAGTCTGTTGCTAATGGTAATGGGACGAGAATCAAACCCGCCTATGGGCTGACTAATTTAAAGAAAATCAACAATTGGAAAGTGTGTTTTTGTTTAAAAAAATAACGTTTGGGGAGTAGGAATTCCAAGCTGCAGTAAAATACTCCTAGAGATGGGATTTGAAAACAATGCAAAAATGAAACCTGTTGAAGGCAACGAAAAAGCAAGAAGAAAAGCTACTTCGTGAGAAATCAAAAAAATAAACATCAAATTTTCAAAGAAGGGAATGGCTTCACGGAGCATCGTTGACCTTGGTCTGTACATATGTAAATCACCGAGCAAAGGGAATTAAAGGATTTCAGATATAATTGCGATTCGTTCAGAAGATATGGTTGGTTAGTATTTTTTGTTATCGCTGGCCACTGCCAAAATCACTACCGTGTACTAATGTTTACTTAATCATGTTCTATCATTTACAGGAGGAATTCTTAAAAATTCTGTAATGAAAACCCCCCTACACGCTTACTCTCTACCCTCTTCAGAATAATTTGTTGTTAAGGATTCAGAAAAGGTGTAGCACTTTGCTCCATGAAGTCGTACGGCTGATCCCAAAGGAATAACAAGTGTGAAAAATAGCGACATGACTGGAACCCGAACCCACGTCTCTCACTTTCCGGGCAGGTATTCTAACCACTGAACTACCATAAACTACTGCACTATTCTTCCACGCTGTTATGGGAATGCTTTGTGAGCAAGGTGCGTAGCCTTCACAAAGTGGCACAAACCGATCAGAGGGTCCTCACTGAATAATAGGCATGCCATGGTAGTTCAGTGGTTAGAATACCTGCCTGGAAAGTGGGAGACCTGGGTTCGAGTCTCAGGCATATAGCTAATTTTCACACTTGTTATTCCTTTAATTTGTTGTTAATTATCAAATTTTCGCGACCCCATCTCAATCGTTTCTAATCCCCTTCAGACCTTCAACGGTTTCAGAAATCCTGATTGAGCAGTGTTTCCCAACTGGTGTCTCCAATCGCACTTTCCATCTCTTCGAAACTGCCAAGTCCCACAAAGGACGAAAAATTTGTTTTCCTAATAGTGGTAATTTTATGCATACGAAGTTTTAGTGGCCAATAGCAGTAGGATTCTTCGAGGAATTGGTGGTAATGAAGCAAAATATTTTTTTAAATTGCAAAAATCAATTAAATAAAACGATATCCACCAGTTTGAGTCTACCTAATAGGATCGAAAGTCCCACTAGTGGGACGTGTCCCACCAGTAGGGAAACACTGATTTAGAAAAATTACGACCAAAATATGGAATAAGGACCGTATCCGGATCGCCGCATGCTTTCATATGGTCCACATATATGTAAGGAGTGTAAGTGATCATTTCAGCGACAGCAATTTTCTTAAAAATCCGTGATACTTAAATAGCATTTGCTTATTTAAAGACCAAGTAGTCTTACAATAAGCTACATTAGGTATATTGAAGTTGATAAGGGAGAGAATTTTCGAAAAATATTACATACTCCTGAAATGCACGGACTTAACTTTAGCCCCGCGACCCCGTTTAATAATCTATATGGCCAACGAGTAACAATTAGGCACTATTACTTTAGGGTTTCACCTCATTCTATGTATGTAAGAAGAAACTAATTAGTCTCAATCTCGCCCATATATAAAGACGATTTATTACTATTATTAGGTGCGTATAGACCCTCGTTGGATCACTCAAAGCATTCTGACTCATTTTTTACTGTTCTTTCTGACCTTCCAAACTTCTCTCATTCTTTCCCCGTGCATTCTTTTCCTCTCTTCCGTCCACTTTTTTTTTCCCTGGTTTCTTTGGGATTTCATTCTCTGATGTCACGTTCCACTTGTTTACCTTGTTTCTATCTTCAATTTCTATTGAGTCTATTCGCGCCCTTTCTAGATCACTTCTAACTTGTACCATCCATTGTATTGTGGATTTGACACCTTGTATGTATGTAACTACTTTCTTGGTTAGTCTTGTCGATGGGAGTCTACTGATGTGTCCGTAAAATTTTAACCTTCTTTTTCTGATGTCTGCTGCTAGGTTGGACATCTTCTCTGTGGTTTTCCTAGAGTGTAGTCTGTATCCCTCCTCTGTTAATTTTGGGCCGAGAATTTTCCTCATGATTTTGCGTTCTTCTTTTAGAATGTTTTCCATGTCGCCTTTTCTGTGGAGTGTAAGTGTCTCACTTGCGTATAGTACCTCTGGTTTGATTACTGTGTTGTAGTGCCTGGTCTTTGTGTGTATGGACATGCATTTCTTGTTGTATATATTGTGTGTCTTGCCGTATGCCCTCTTCATTTTCTGTAGTCGAGTCTTCTGTGCAATCTTCTCTCCTCCTGTAGGTTCGAGGATCTCATCTAGATATTTGAAGTGTGTGACTCTGTATATCTCACCGTATTTTGTGTTCAATGACGATTTATTATTATTATTAATATTATCCTTACTTCACTTCACTATAAAACTTCACAATGGCTGTTGTTAATTATATTAACGAATATATTAATTGGGGATCCCGGAAAGACAAGTTGGTTGCACATTCGCTTTGGTAAATGATATCCTGGGCTTGATTCCCGATGGGAGCTCATAAGTGCGATAAAATACCTCAGCTATCAAAGGACTTTTGACAATGCCCCTACTATATTACTACTGACTAGTTAAAATGTGAGTTCAGAGATGACGCAATACAAACGCGAAGGGAGTAACACGTGCTCGTTTAACCCTTGAAAGCGCAGTGGGATCTATACTTCCCACCCCCCCTGCTGAGGAAATTCTTTGGGTTAATTTTTTCTATTGTCATGTGTTTTTATTATGGAGCGATATTAATTACGTTTTTCCTCCTATCTTAGTTTAAAAAAAATTTTATGCATAAAAAAATAAGAATTTCATTAATGCTCGACGGGTTGCATACCACCCGAATTTCCAAAAATTCCTTTTTTTCACCTGTAGCAATAAATAAACCCAAAATCGCATTCCTCGTGGCTGTTGGTGCAAAGAGATTTCATTTTCAGCGTCCCCTTTCCATTGTTCCATAATAGTAATTGAGATAATTAAGAAATAAATCGATGATTCCTCTACCACTTCCATTATTCTCTCATGATTTTTTTTGCGTTGATATTTTAAAATTTGTACTCATAATTATTATGAAAATATATAGAAAAAGGAAACATTTTTGTAATCTGTCTTTTTTTAACAGCTGTTGCGTTGAATCACTTGAGGGAGACGTCTCACTCTTAGGCCATTTCAAGTGGCTTGGTCTCAGAACAGTTCAAGTGGATGGAGGGAGATATTCGGACATCCGAATATCCCCACTAACTCTCCTTCTCGCTTATCCTCTATTTATATGCCCGGCCGCCATAATGTGTTGCACCGGACATGTTCATACAGCTGACCGTCCTGGAAGGACGGTCAGCTGAATCAAGGAGGAGCACCTCCTTTATTACAGGGTTAGATGTAAGAAGAGACTTGTTAGTCTCAATCTCGCCCTGAATAAAGTCCTTTATTATTATTATTATTACATGAAGAATCATGTCTACAATATTATCATTGAAGTTGGAATGCCAGCGTTCCGCGGAGCATAGTTAGAGAAGCGCTGCTTTAATTAGAGCGTAGCAAGCATCTTGGTCACCTTGTGAGAATTTTCCACGTCTGTCAACGATACACTAACACTTTCGCCTAAAATAATTTAAGAGCTGATACGTTTCCGCATTTGGAGCTATCTTTTCCGAGAGAGCGGATCCATCGATACCATCCAGTTACGCAGGAGTTCTGCGAATATTCGTTCTGCCATACGGTCGCAGCCTCTTCAAGGTCTCCCAGGTGACCTTCCTACCCCTGTTCCTTTGCCACTCTCTTGAGGCCCTCTTCCTGTTATTCTGACTAGGCGGAGTTCCTTTTCCATTTACTCCTCCCATTCTAAACCCATTCCATCACCAACCTTGAACTGCCTGGTCAGATACATGCATCCACGCTCGTCGACGTGGTTCGATGGTAATCGAAGGGGATTTCAGTCGCAATTAAAACGCAGGAAACATTTTCCCCAAAGTGAAACAATATACCCGATTTATAAAGATTGAAAATGCTGAGTTCATCGATAATACAAGGATTTATTTAATGTTGTATACTCAATTCGGGATCGTGTTTGTTTGATCTATTTGTAGAATTCTGAAATAACGATCAAGTCAATTAGATCGATCACAACTGATATTCATAATAATTTTATGACGGTAGAACATTAGAAACGTTTACACTTACATTAGTACCCCGCAAATCACAAAGTGGGCTATGGATGGGGGTGTGGAAATACCGAACCTGTTAATCAGTTACCTGATTGTTATTCCTAGTACTAACAGGGAAAAGAGACCAGAAATAGTTATCCGTTCTCGCTATAATATCGCGAAATCTCTTTGTCGTCTGGTTTCGGAGATCGCGCTCTATGAGAACGGGAATCACGATATCGCGTATTTGTGGCGCAAATCAGTACTTAAAAATTTCTGGAACAGCTTGTGCTTACGCTAACTTATACTGCCATGTGTTCATCAGATGACGGAACCTTTCTCCCAAACCCGGTCTTTTCCTACAATCTACCACGGTAAAATTAAGGTAAAAGTTAATATAAAGATCAAATGCGTTGTTTACTACGTTACGTCTGCTGTGGGATTTTAATCATTGACACTGATTATTTGATCGTTTACAAATCACCCTCCCAAGTTCTTATTAAATTGCGAGAGGCGGAATCGGTTCAATCATAAAAATATTTATTGTGGAATACCGGTAATAAATCTCCTCAAGTAGTTTCCACGCTTATAGTGTTGATGAAAAGACCCATATTTAAATTGCCCTCACTAGAAAAGGGGTTTAGGTAACTTGGCACGATAAGGCGTGCACCTAGGAAAATTCCCAAGGAGAAACGGAGATGAAAAGAGTCTTACGGAACCGGGACTCGAACCCGAATTGCCGGTTGGTTGCTTTATCCATTGAGCTATCCCACCAAAACATTTCTCTATGCCGTTTGGGAGACTTTGTAGGCAATCGGCCTTTTAGGAAGACTGAAATGGGTAAAGCTTTGATATGTCCTATCCTTTATGAATAAAATAATACAAAACAGAGTCCAATAATGGCGTATGTTCATTGGCTCTCTTGACTTTTCTACAGAGGAATTTCGCAATTGTTTTCCTTCGGCTTGTTATGGCCTAATTTGTGGAGAAAGTAATTTTAGGTTTCTCAGCATGAACTTGGGGGTATTCTATTTAATTACAATCAAGGTAGCGATGCTATTATAATACTGCAGTTCATCTTTTCGCGGTAAGGAATCAACTGATGTTGTGTTTACGTTCCCCCCTAACATCTCGAATCAAAGGTTTTAAATTTCGTTCGCCGATTAGCCAACCGCATGCGACCACAAGAACGTATTTATGTGACTGCCTACGTAATCGAATATAAACCATTGCCTAAATGAAACTACAGTGTACCGCGGTTAGCGACGAGCTGCTTTTAAAAAAATGCATTGGGTAACAACGTAAGCTTTCGTTGTCGACGCTTCATATATCATACATCTTATCCTAATTCAACGTACGCACATATCGTACATATTATCCTAACTGGGCAGGTGGCACAGTATTATTACTGGCATGATATTATATTAATTTATTAGAGTTAAAGAGTTAGTTAATTTCCATGCTAATCAATCATATACGTACATAGAAGATTAACTGTAATCTTCATTTCAACTCTAGCAAAAGATTATAATACAGTGCCGTAGTCCGCCATCAACCGGCAAAATAATGACTCATTTGTATAATAAATAAAGTACTAATCAACGAATATCTCTGAATATTAGATAAGTGCTATGATTATGAGGAGACGTAATCGATATATAATAAGTATAATATAATATCGATTCCTTATTACATCTTATTTGGAATCGCGCCTTGCAAAACGACTGTAATTATCGTCGTTAACTTAGTTACCACATTCAGAGGCGTAGGCAAAGGGGTAGTTTTGGGGGTTCAAACCCCCCATGAGAAATAAACCAACGATACACGAAAACGTGCGAGATATGCCATACAAAGACCGATGGAGACTCGCAGGGTAAACATGCCAATATAATCGAGAGTCGCCAAAACTCAAAAAGCCATCGAATACCAACGAGAAACCAAATGCGCATTTCACTCCCCAAGAGTGCATCATCTCCTCCCAAGAGAGCATCCCCATCCCATTCTTCTCTCAAGAGAGCACCTTCAGGGTGACTTCTTCAGGTGGCTCAGTCACCTTTTGACCAATGCGCATTTCACTCCCCCAAGAGAACATCTTCAGGGGCAAAAGGTGTTTCAGTCACCTTTTGCCCCTGAAGATGCTCTCTTGGGAGGTGACTCAGTCACCTTTTGCCCCTGAAGATACTCTCTTGGGTGAGTGAAATGCGCATTGGATTTCTCGTTGGTATTTGATGGCTTTTGGAGTTTTGGTGATTCTTGATCAATTTTTCCATCAGCGGTTTGCCTCACTTGATGTCAACATAACTCTTTCCATTTTCATTTGAAACGGGAAGTATTCCTTCCCCTGGATAGTAGGCAATGCAGTGTTAAGTTCATGGCTCTAAAAACCCCTCTCATAGACAAATCCAGGCTACAGCCCTGACCGCATCGTTTCTCTCAGAGGTAACTTTTTCCCATAGCAGATAGGATTGCATAAGATATTTTCTGAACATGCATTTCTAAGAAAATTATTCTTCCAGGTAGATCCCTCTGGAATTAGTGGCACCAATCAATAAGCTACCTTGTTTATAAATCGATTGAGGAACACGTAAAAATTTGTTGCAAGTTGTGCTCATTAAAAACTTTAGAGGCCCTAAATTCCGTTCGTTTTCCCCAAATGACAACAAAACAGTGAACTGTAGACCACAATCCTTGGTCAATTTCACTGTGTCTCCTTTCACACCTAGATATGAAAATCAAATAAGCCCCCAACCTCGTTTTATAAGCATATGCAGGAGTGAAAGCATCCTTTTAAAGGGAAAAATTAGAAGAGAACCTGAGCACAGTGAATTTGTAATCCAATTTTTCTCCTTTTTGAACGATTTTCAGCCCAAGGTTATTCTGCTTCGCGCCTCTACCATCTAAATAAATATGAAATCATTAAATACATTTTCTTTACAAGCTCTCTTTCTTTTCAGCACTTATGGCAACCAATGCTATATATATATATATATATATATATATAGCGGAAGAGTTATTTCTGCCGTCAATCGCGAATCAAGCTTCTAAATATATCTCTCATTATTAATTCTTTTCCGGTTCTTGGAGAAGTTTGTCGTGTTAATCTACCCATCAAGTTTTGAGAGTGTGTGCGAAAACTATGTTTTTTTCCTTCGCCGCCTTCAAATCTCTTGCTAGTAAAAGGATTCACTGCATTTGTAGAGGGCGACCTTGCCAAAGACGTACGTGACTATCGCGACTTCCGGATTTTTGGCCAATTAGCGTCTACGTTGCCGTTTAGACTCTTTCACCTTGAGATTCTTCTACCTATAAAATCTGGCCGATCAGATATATATAATGTTTCTAAAATGACCGCACCCACAACCAACTGGAAAAACATTTCTTCCCATTTCCGTGATACATCCAAATGTATCGATAACAGTCGTCTAAAAGAACTTTTACTTTGGATAAGGATAGTTGTGGAAATCGTCAAGAGAATAAAATTATATTTTGCTCTCCACACATCCTTTCTAGAAATACGGGGAAAGGAAAACCATGATAAATAAAAAATAACGTAAACATCTTAACAAATATACAATATGCAAACGTGAAAACTATAACTGGAAATAATAACTTAAGTATGCAAGCAATAATTTAAATATGCAAGCAATCAATAAAACAAGTAAACAATAATGCAGAAATGTAAACAATAGTATGGGTTTGTTGACAATAATTTAAATATGCATGAAATTATCTAAAAATAATGTTTATACAAAGAAAATATATGGTTAATGTTATCTGCATGAATTATAAATTATCAATGAGAAATTCCGTAGATTTATTTTGGTAAAAGAAGTGTATATATAAGATAGTGCTTAATATATACTTCCTAATTTCCTCGTAATTTTTATAACTCAAGACTTAACTGCACTTGGCGAGTTTACTAGCTGTTCGTCGGCGAGTAAATTAGCNGCTTTCAGAAAACCCGCTAGACCGTTTCTATTAGCTCTTAAGATCAGTCCATATTCTTGAGAGTTTTGAGCATTAGTGATTCGCAGATTAAAACCGGTCATGAAGAAAAGCCGCTCCTTTACTGCTTCTACGTCAGCATACGGAATATGCGTAATTAATGGATGTTTTGTGACCAATGTAAGCTGGGGAACGTAGTCGTCTAACGAGGGTAATTGAGTCTTTATATTTTGCAATGGATTGCGATTAATGCTTATTCTACAATTTCTATAGGCTTCTTCATAACTTTGTAAGTAATTATTTTTTTTGTTTACATTCTAAAAATCACCTTCCTTTGACTAAGAATTTCCTTATAACTTCTTAACTTGTATTTGTGTGTAAATAATGTCTTTCTCGACAAACTCTTTAGAGTATGTGAACTACAAATTGGTAATTTCTTTGGCTAAAATTTGTAAATTTCTTTTGTTCTCACAACTCCTTTTTTCTTTCATATCATTAATTTAATACTTTAATGACTTTCATGTCATTAATTGTCTTCTACATAACTTATTTTCTATATTTGTATTGGAAGACATGGCTCCCCATTCTCAATTTCGCTGAATTAAATCCTTTGTCTGACTGTTTTTAAATTACAAAAGGTGATAAGAACTTCGGCACTATATTTCACATACTTAATCCGTTAAAAATGCAGGATGAGTTGCTTTCTATATGCTTCTTCCGCATCCGGTAAGTAATTACTGTTGTTTCATGCAATTTAATCAGGGTACAATTAATCAGTTACCAAAGGGGGCTGCAATGTCTTTCGGGGCTTCATTCTTACAGATATATCGTTTACTATCTGAAAATAGAAAATAAACTTCATGACCCTGGATGCTAGGCATAGATAGCCCGGAGTCCCACCCTTTAGACCAGCACTGAATGTAATGTAACTGAGAACAAAGCCGTTATCTATAAGTTTACTTTTGCAAGTCAGGTTTAAAAATTCTATGCATTGGAAAGAGATCCGATGTTAAGGTTAAGTCATTGGACTTATCAAAACTGTTTAATGTCGACAGCTTTAACTGTTGTTAAAGCAATTGTGCGAGTTTAATGATAATGCTCTGCTTTCGGGAGGCTTAATTTGTGTTTTCTTCCTGCGAAAACTAGGCTGCATTTTGACAATTTTCTGTTATTTTGCAACTCTTTTTCATGAAACTGATAACATTCAAACAATACCCTTTTATAGACTAAATGTTCCTCAAGTGTAACCTCCAGCTTACTGATAATAATTTTTGAGATGGTGATTTTTCATACTTACCCGCCATTTCATACTTCCCTTTCTTCGGACATCCGTACCTCTCTCCACCTTTCATTCCTCGAGCTGCTTTTACTCCTTTTATCGAATAGCTAATTAATCATGCTCAGCCACAGAACCACGCCGTCCTATGGGTGCATGGCGGCATCGAAAGGGCGGTAGGAGGAGCGTAGCAAACCATTATTATTGATATTACAACTACATTATCTATCACTCTCTGCGTGGGGAAAGATTATAGTAAGAATTCAAAGATTGGCAAATATTTAGAGGAAAAGATTATGGATAATTAAAGACGAGAAAGGAATATTAGATAGGATTTAATCGAAATTATCAAGTCGAAATAGAATTTTAATTAGAGAAGTTCATATGTAGTTGCGATAAACATTAGATAATTACAATTTACTACACCAGCATACGGAATCTACGTAATAAATTGCTAGTAATTGATGTTTTCTGACCAATGTAAGCTGGGGAACGAAGTCATAAAACACTGGTTTATCAGTCTTACAAAACTATTTCCTGATTTACTGACGAAAAGATCAGTAAATCAGGAAATGGATGTCGTATTTAATTTTAAGGGGCGGCAAATGATGTTTGCATCCGGTCGGCAGATTTCAGCTGGGCGCGGCTCTGCTCATCCACCTTCTCTCGGTCTTTCTATCACATTGGGTGCAATGTAATTTCCGTCGTACACCACGATTTTATTCGGTCTCATGTAAAAGTTGCCAAAAATCGCTGCGAAATAATTTAGCACACACAAGCCTGATAACATCATAAAATATTTCCAAAATGTTATTAGTACAATTATTAAAACACTGCTTGATTGCAAAGGTAATAATGAACACAGTTACATTCCTTTTTGTGGGAACAAGGTAAGGTTAACTTAATAAAATCCACAAGTGTTTATTATCATGACAGGTTTCGGCTACACAGCCATCACCAGGTAAAAATGTTAGAAATGCATTCACTTATACACTAAGCAAGATTGGAGGGGAAGGGTTGAGGAAGGTGAGCTCATTCGCTGGGCTTCCTGCACGGGTTATCTCAATGATTTCCATGGCATCCAACTTCATCTCCTTAGGCTGCCTGTGGAGAAGATTCGTCAAAATTCGCGAAAAAACATACGCTAAAAGATTTTATCGATGAAGTGGGGTAAAGTAAGATGGAATCTGTTCCTTTTTGTTATGAATTATATAGGGAGAATGAATGTCAGCGGAATGACAAGGATTTTATTCTTTCTTTCTTATGACACCTAGAACATGCATTCATAAGACAATTACAACGGGGGATCTAATACTGGACGGATACTAAAAATCCACTTCTTAGCCAGAAATAGCTGGGACCATTCCGCAGCGGAAAGCAGCAAGAAATAAAAGGATTAAATGCGTAGTACATTTACAAAGGATGAATAATGATATTATATGATGAGATATGAGGCGACTAAAGGGGAAGAGACCGTTAAAAAGCTGACTGAAATTGGATGAGATCCCAAGAAGGCAAAGTGCGTTGCTTAACGATGAAACGCTTGTCAGTGAAAGTAAAACTATGGGAGGAAGGAAGACCAAGAGAAAGCAGGTTTAATGTGATGGGCGATGCGCTGAAGATGCACGTAGTTTAACGATTAAAAGCGAATGTTTGAGCCTGTAAGATGTTTGCAAGCAGAACCGCACCGTCCTATGGGTGCATCGCACCCGGGCGGCGGTATCTAAAGGGCGGCAACAGAAGCGTAGCCAACCATTATTATTATTAAAACAACAGTATTTGTTGTTTCCTGTGTTATACACTTATATAGGAAAGATTATAATGTGTCATTAAAGATTGGCGAACATTTAGAGGAAAGAATTATGGATAACTCAAGACGAGAAAAGAATCTGAACAATGACTACCACCTGGCCTGGTGCCTATTAGCAGTCTTAAAGAATATAAATAAAAAACTATTCGTGCAAAGGATTTATTCGAAGGAATGGAATTAATGAAAGATTTTCTGGTACCAAGAATAAAACCACTTCAGGTTTCGGAATATACCTTCACTAGATTTGGTCCGAGTCTTTCCTAATTTGCAAATAGCTTTGCGTGTTTTATTGACGTTTCCGAAGGCTGCTGCTTCTAAGATAATGATATTCAATAGTAATTAACAGTATTAATTCATATTGACCATACACTACGTCAGCATACGGAATATGCGTAATTAATGGATGTTTTGTGACCAATGTAAGCTGGGGAACGTAGTCGTCTAACGATGGCTTTTATAAGTATTACAAAATATTTTTACTTGCAAATTAGGAAATGTATAATTTTGGTATGTGATTTTTAGGGATGGAATATCGCACCCGGGCGGCAGATAGGCCGGGCGCGGCTCTGTTTGCAAGGATAGAAAAGTAAGGAGAATAGTGGACAAGCCAAGAAATTACGTGCTTAACCCAAAAGGGAGCAGCGCGAGTTCGGTGAGAGAATATCGGTGCGTTCAAATTAAATTGAAAGAAAAGTTCTTCAGGATTCTTTATTTTCACTCGATTTTACAGTAACTGATTCTTAATTTTCCTAGGACATTTTTCTGTCTCCAAACTTTTGAGAAGTTCACAGAAAGATCTAGGCGGTTCGGATCCTGAAGCTCTACATTATTAAAAGTCTTCAAATAAATAACCTATCGTGCTTAAAGAGGAGGGAATTAGGTTTCACATATAAGAATACATATTATTTAAATGCACCCGGAATGGTCGAAAATAACAAAGTAAGAATATTAAGCGCCTCACTATGACGGTGTACAGTATAAAATCCAATTAGCTCGCGGACCACATTGAAACGGGCCGCGGGTCGTATTTTGGAAACTTCAGCTCTTAAGTGTGGACTGAAATGCACTGGAAACTAATGTTGGAGAGAAAAAAGAAATCGGAAGCATTGCAATTCTGAACAGGAGCACCCATGACCTCCAAAATATCTCGAGGATGCGTTCCCAGAATCACTGACGTATACAGGAAATGACTTTTCAGAAGACTAAATATCCGGAAGATGAGTACTTACATAGTGATGCTATGCGTTCTTGGAATGTTCCAGGCTGTAAGAAATCATTTTGACTGAAGTATTTTAGCAATAAGCGCATGAGAGAGAAAGTATGTATACTTTTCTACACTAAATTGTATACAGCTCTTAGAACAATACATCTGATACCAAAGGATGTATTCTTTTCCACACTAAATTCTTTTTTCATGGATTATCTCAACATCTCGGCCGCCCCCATAATTTTATGTGATGCTCATGCGCTAACTGAATAAGCAAGGGAGTTTGGTAGAAAATAAAAGTCAGAAAACTAAAGTAATGAGATTTACCAAAGGAGAGAAAGGTAAGTTGACAATCAGGGTTGATGTTCCCTATAAAATAAATCTTACGTGCATTGGTTATAAAGTTTTTAACTATAATTACCACTGGGAAAAAAGCAAAGTTAACAATCACGGTTGACAAGGAAGGTATGTAATACAGGTGCATCAACCCCCACTTTGATACTGTCTTCTCTTAAGATGGAAGGTGAAGACAAAGAAGCTTTTATGAAGGCAAAAGAACTGATAATGGGAATTGAAGTTGGAACCAGGAAAAGATTTGATAATCCTAACTCTGGAGCGTTTAGCTATATCGATGTGAAACGTGGATTCTAGGAAGATATCAAAATATTGGAGGTCTTTGAGAAGCAGGTGTTGTTTTGTATGTAATAAGTTTGGTCATAGAAAAACGAACACGGACTGCTAGAGACGAGTCTTCTTATGAATAAAGCATCAACTGAGGATTGGTAAAATAAGATGGGTCAAAGAAATAGATGGATTTTAAGAAAATCATAGAAGGTTGAAAAAGGAGTGCGAGGGAAAAGACTAAGGCGAACCCGAAGACAAAAGAAATTGGCTGATATAAAGGACGGAGAACCAAGTAAGCAGGAAAGGGTGTTAAATAGGAAACAAAAACTGATTTTCTTTCTGGATACTTTCTTTTTAATTTCTTTACAAAATTATAAATCTGATATTACGATCTCGTATTACAACTTGGTATTTTATCGAAAATACCAAGTTGTATATATTATAACAAGACATTTGATACCCAAAAACTATTTTTCAAATCTGGTCACTCTTTCGGAGTGGAATAAAATTTTTTAGCATTATCACAAACACAGGTCGCTTAAGAGTAATAATTTTCGTACAATATAGCTCACGTAAAATGTAAATTAAAGAATGACTCTCCTTCGGATAATACGCGGTACACACCAAGGTCTTACTCGAAGCAACCCAGCTCGAAGCACCGTTATTCACACTTTGCTGTAAAAAAATATTTTCTTGGGCCGCAAATTACCCCAAAGATGAACCTAGGATTCATCTTTGATCACACTGCAATATTTTCTAATGTTTACAATCATTCCCATGTTATTATAGATTGTAGTCGTATCATTTATAGTAGTATTTTTGAAAATCCTTCGACAGCTGAGGTAATTTCGCACAAATGGACGAACCAGGAATCAAACCCGGTACCGCTTCCACCAAAGGCGAACTTTCTACCCACTTGGCTATCCGGAAGCTAGATTCAATTAATAACTGGAGTAGCAATGTAACTTTAGAAATAAAGCAAAGACTGATCTGCAGATATCACAAAAATAGGATTTATTTTTCCTTAGGAACCGCTAACTAATCCGTCAACAATCATTAGGGTTATTACATAAATAATCTTGCCAGCAGCTGAAGTATATTAATTGCTTTATGTCATATAATTCGTAAAAAAATTTGACAATTCCCTCCCTGCACTCTTGGGAGGCGAATTACTTTGTTGCAATAAAGATCTCATTTTTAGAAACTCCGCACACGAGTTTCGGTTCATTGAAACATTCTTTCTTCCGAATCAATTCGTTGAGGAGATAAATCTTCGAAATCTCGAAAGAACTTTGTCACCACTTTTCGAGTTTTTCCTGTGCATGTCTTTCGTCTGGCGATCCTGGCACCGCTAGTGATCATAATCAGATACCTCGTCCATCTCCACTTTGATATCCGTAGTGAATTCTGAATACTCATCCTCGCCTTCATCTACGGGTTCAATTTTAACTTCGACAACGTCATTAGCAGTAAATCCGAATCCTGTTTCATCAGTACCGTCATCGTTGTTCGCTTGTCGAGGGACAACAGCTTTTCTTCCGTACATGAGCTCAAACGGAGTTAAGCCAGTGGATTCCTGAAGTGAAGTCCGGTGCGCGAAAAGAATACCTTGGAGATGATGCAGCCATCGTTCCTCATGATCTGAGAGGGCTTTCAGAAAACCCGCTAGACCGTTTCTATTAGCTCTTAAGATCAGTCCATATTCTTGAGAGTTTTGAGCATTAGTGATTCGCAGATTAAAACCTGTCATGAAGAAAAGCCGCTCCTTTACTGCTTCCGCAAATTCTCGGTTTCGATCGTTGATTTGAATACGAGGATAGCTATAGCGGCAAATTAACTCGTGTAGAAAATCGGCCACCTCAATGTGAGACACAACTTTATAAGGCTTGGCTTCCACCCATTTTGAGAAGCGGTCCCAAACGATTAATA
Organism: Ladona fulva; assembly: GCA_000376725.2. Lineage (NCBI taxonomy): Eukaryota > Metazoa > Arthropoda > Insecta > Odonata > Libellulidae > Ladona > Ladona fulva. Next base: position 132,679 of record KZ308879.1, read on the forward strand.
TCCCTCTGTAGCCTTCGGAAGTTTCCATCAATTGATACGTATCTACTTCCACATGTTCCCAGACACTCCGACTTACTGGGCCGGATTGAATCTCATTTGTCGATAAATCCAAATAGGTGTCTCCTTTTCGACAAAATGAGCAAGTCTTTACAAAATGTCGGACGTCTTTATTCATATCAGGCCAAAACACCCCCGCCTCGATCAGCTTAGCGTGCGTTTTGTCGCGGCCAAGGTGACTCCCTACGGTTTCTGCCGGGGCCGACGTCCCGGCTACTTCGTGTGTGGCTTGCAGCAGTTCCAATCTCTCAGATACGTCCTTTATGACCCTAAGTAGTTCGGGAGATTTTACTTTTCGGGTTAGGGCATATTTATACATCAATTTACCATCCGAGTAAGCATACGGCTTGGCAGCACGTCGAAAATTTGACTTATCTCCCCGGTTAGTACTGATGTCGGCAGGATATTTCCCAGTTTTCAGGTAGTATTCGATCCTATCAAGCTGTTTCGCCATCGTGTCACTGTTGAGAGGAAATACATACATATAAAACTTTGAATGATAAATAAAATATAATCCAATCAAACATGGCAAGCGTTTCCAAAGTGTCATTTAAGAAATCATTTTGGCACGAAGATCTGTGACGGAGCCATCCTTGTTACATATTATCCACTTAAAGAACCAATGCAAAAGATTTGTAAAATCTGTTTATTAACGAAGTTAATTAGTAATTGATTTTTCAATAGAAACATCGTAAGTGCATTACTGACATAATAACATTGTCGATGTGAGCATATCAAGATATGGTTTGGCACTAGAACAGCAGGCAAGTGTTTCATTTTATCAAAGATGGCACTCTTCCGAAAAAAGGTTTGCCACCGCTGGACTTTGCCGCCAAATCCTTCTTAACATAATTGGAATTTCTAATTTAAAATTACTTTGCATATACAACGTAAAAGCGGTGGTTGCCTTCACTTTAATCCACAACTTATAGTGTACTAGTACTACTACCAGTAGTATAGTACACTATACGCGTATACCTATAATGTACTACTGCCAGTAACTAAGAGGCCCGAAAAAAGCTTCAATGGGAATAAATTTACATTTCTATTCCCCAATCCACCAGTAGAGAATGGCAGGGGGTGTATAATCAGCAACATCCCTTTCAAATCTACCATATTAGCTTCTATACTTCCTTACGAAAAAATCGACCAGACTGCTATATCGATTTGTAGCTTGAATATGGTAAAATCATTTTTATCAAGATCTATGAACGGTCATTGGAGAAGGCAACCGCTTGGCGAGGAGAGAAACAAGCAATGATGTTTCTTCATATTATACTTACAGAAAATCAGAGCAAGAAGTATTTGTTTACCTTCTGATATATTTAATAATACACTGATCTGTATGTGAAGGTTACACAAAATATTTTTGTAGATTGTGAAATGTCAAATGATACTGTTTATTTATTAAACAATTCCAACAGATTGTATCAAGTTGAATCTTAGCAACACCAAACCAGATGCAAACCACCTTGTGGGCAATTTTCTGTACCAAGAAGTGTAATTGCAGAGTGACTTCTGAGGATAAGCAAAATTATAGAGAAATGAAAAGGTATCTCCTTTTCCCTCTTATATCAAACCATATAAATATAGAAAGAAGCGGTCAATGTGGACCTAACTCATGCAATTCGTTATATTTTACAGAAACTGTCAATAATCTTGAAAATGAAAGCTCAATAGAATTAGGATAAGAGCATTCTTAATCCATTAATTCATTGTTCTATATCTTGAAATGAGTAAGCGTAATTCGATTGGATGATTTATTAGGTCCGCATTAACAGGTTTTAGAAGCTTTCCAGTTGTTGAATGATACATCAACAGAGAATTCGAAAGAATTTTATCACAAACAGAAAATTACAAACAAGTTTAAATGCAAAACTAATGTTTCAACGTGCACTTAGTAAGAATTTGAAGTAAAAACTGAATTGCTGTAATTGCCTGGTACATTAAACCCACAACAAAAGTTTGTCGTATAAGTCATCATGTTATTGAATCGATCGTGCAAAAAAACTCGTTAAACAATTTTGTTATCTCATGCTTGGGATTTTTGACCACTCAAGTTCACAGAGGATATGTTTCTATCTCTATATGAAAGCATAAAAGTTCCCTATAGGTCTTGCAAACTCCATTTTTAACCACGAAATGTTAAAATTTATATATAAATTCACTAAATCATTGGCAAATCAATGTTTTCAGAACTAAACATATTTAATTTACATTTCTTTAATAAAAAAGAAGATTCAGGGAACTCCCGATTATCTGTGGGCGGATTATGCGTTCTTATGTATTTTTTCAATTCTTCGTCGATAATTTCTGCGGTCTTGTTGAAAATATTCAACACAGAAAAGATAATTATTTTATACGCGGGAATCACGCAAGACCTTTATCGTGGATCAGTATGAATACGACTACAATGACATTATCGCTGTTAAAAGATGAGTCACGAGTCCATGAAACAATAAAAAATAACGGAATGTGCTCGCCACAAACGATAATTTGTTTATTTACTAAAACAACGAACATTATAAGAAAGAAAAGGGAAAGTTTGGATTCTCTGAGCATTTGCATATCCTCTCTCCATCATTACCCCGGATAATCGAGAGCACACAGTACCTACGATGATGAATGAGCTTCTGGAAAAGCCTACGGACAAACCAACTCCGTCATTTCTCATTTTCTATTTCCAGACCATGCACAGAAAAATCAATGAAATATTTTAATATTGATAAGTCTTTCTTATTCTACATCCAGCATATTCATTCTCATAAACATAATTTATTTTCTCGTGAACAAAGTTCATTAAATTTAGAGAACTTTTATGAAAAACATTGACAAAAAAGGTGGACACCAGTAGTGCGCTCATTAATTTCCGCTATTTTAATTTCACATAGAATATTTTTATACATTACCTGTTTTAGAACCGTAATATTTAAAATTCATAATATTCTCTTTTCTGTTTACTTTTTACGATAAGTTATTCCTAGTTGTTTTGTCTATAAATAATAATAAAAATTTCTATACATAATAATATAAGCCTTGGCAGTAATGTGCTTGTACCATTTTGTTTGCCTTTCAGATCTGATTATTCTTGCCTTTTCCTTAAACTATCGTTTGCTATCAGTAGGTTTCGCAGGTTTTCTTCTTGCGGGTATTTTCCTGCTGTAGTGCATTTTTCCTAAGTACAGACTTAGAAACAAAGTAGTTTTTCTGTGCACTTTTTCAAGCTATCTCTTTGAAAATTCAGATGACGAAGGGTTAGATGTAAGAAGAGACTTGATAGTATCAATCTCGCTTGATTATTATAAACAAAGTCCTCATGCCCATCTCAAGACGGCTGTACATGCCACTGGGTACTTTGCGCCAACGCGTGAGGAATCTCCAAGGATCGAACAATCCAACGCCGTACTAACAATAAGCTTAAAGGCAATGAAACATTCTTCGATAACTTTCTCCACGGCCGAAGGCTCGTCTTGACATTGAAATGATACATCAAATGGGTAAATAGGTTCAGGCTATGGCAGAAGGTGAGAATGGAGACATTCCTGGCATCACTCACGCACGCATTATGCTAGATAAGAGTAGAGTCAAGAATCCTTCAAGGAATTCCCGCACCTCTCGATATGATCATTCATTGACGGCACATACGAGATCCATACCTGTTGACCCCTTCGGCTAAAGTGCTCACTTCCCACGCGGTTCGCCTATTTAAAAAGATATATCCACATGCCGCTGATTAAGTTGCGTAAAACAACCTTTAGAGATTTTTCCATGCTGGAAATTAGCACACTGGAAAGCAATTTTCTAACGGATGTCGTCACAAGCGCGGTTCAGTCACAGAATCCACGCTCCTCTTTCTTTTTTTCCTTGAGGAAAAACGTGTAGAATATAGGGTAGCATAACCAGACGGCCTATCGGCTTACTTTTACTTACACATCTGAGTCGTCGGGATCCAGATCGAAAATGAAATCCGTTCTTGGAAAACACGTCACTGAAAAAAGTTACGCAGCGCGATGAATAATCCCACAAAAAATCCATTTTTGTACAAAAATCTTTTTGAGCGTAAATTATAGTCATCGAATGTCAACTTAACATTAGCGAATAGCGGAGAGTACGCTTTACTGCGAAAAATTAATGGTTTGCAGATGTTCCTCCAAAAAACCTTCAACGTATAATCCGGGTCGAGATTTACATTCGAAAAACTAACAAATGAGGACGAGTTTTTTCGTTTCCATCTAATTTTCATGACTCAATTCCTCCGCTTATTTGATCCTTGAAAGGTCAGTTATGATTAAAGACACAACGATGAACATTTCGATATATTTTCATCCAGCTCACCCACTGTGTTTTTTCTTTGTCATCCTTAAGTTGCAAAGGCCTTTTCCCACAACATTCCCTTTCCCTTTGTTTTTTAATTAATATCTGTTCTTATAATAACAACATACGAGGTTAGGTGGAAGAGAAGCCCAATTAGGCCTAACCTCGCCAATAAAGAGTCTATCTATCGAATGCTATAAAAATGGTATTCATAAAGTCATTAATTGCATTCGGATTCCGTTATGATGGGTTAAGAACCTCACTCCTCATCTTAGTCGCCTCATCCCTTTTCCAAAACTCTTTTTATTAAGACTGAAAGGGTTAAAAACCAACAGCCTTCGAGGTGATGACTTCCAGATTCGACAGGAACAGATGCAATTATTACATCATTATTCATTATCATCATAATCACAATATATGCATCACTCATACCTCAGTAGCTTTCGTATAATCACCGTCATGAGCAAAGCGGGGACATGAGAGAAATAAAAGATATATTACCCACTATCCTTCACCAAAAGACATCTAAAAATATTTCATTCGTCAAGATATTGCAGGAATACAAACTAATGATGCGTAGTAGTATTTTAAGTAAGCTACAACGGCAAAGGTCGTTTCTTTCACATGGGCTCCACAGGAAATCGAACCCGGGGCCGCTTTCGCCAAAGGCGAACGCGCTACCCACTGGGCTATTAATAGCTGTCTTTTCTTTGAAACGAATCACGATGCCAACAATTAATCTGAGTCACACCAGTGGAGCGTCAACTATTTGCGATATCTCATGCGAGTCGGATTTAGGAGTCAACATCTCGCGAAGAATAAACCGATCGTTAACCCATACAAGCGGAGGAATCTTAACAAAGTGATTAGACAGAGCTACATTTGACTTATACGCGATCAAATACCTAAGGATGATATGAGGTTCTACTCACGCAACGAGAGGAATGTTTATTAATCGAGAAGCACAATTCAGCACCACCTCTTGGTGTCCTTCGCTGGGGTGCCGTTATTGACCCCTTAAGATATTTCGTAAGAGAAATCATAACCATCTTATCACGAATAGTTGTTTACGGACTTCTGCTAACATTAGAATCTGCGGTAACCCGCGAAATTTAATCCACATTAAGGAGGTAAAAAAATTCTTAGGAGAGAATTAAGAAGAATGAATGAGCTGAAGACAGTGAACATATAAAGAAATGCACCATTAGATTAGAAAACGTATGTCATGGAGTGGTCTCTCTTTCATACGTTTTCTCTTAAAAATTCACTTCCTTATAGTGAGCGTTAATTATGGTGTTTCTGCAATTTAAATTATGGTAAATATATAAATAATTGTATCTGTTTTCGATTGTAACGTTATCTTACATCTTAAACCAGATCATTAAATTTAAATAATAATAAAAAGAATTTATTAGGGCGAGATTGAGACTATCAAGTCTCTTCTTTCATCTAACCCCTCGTCATACGAAATTTAAAAGACATATCTTGAAAAAAGTGCACAGAAAATAACTACTTTGCGGGTTTAGAAAACTAAGTTAGAACTTAAGAAAAAATACACCACAGCAGCAAAACACCCACAAGAAGGAGAATGTGAAAAACATGTCAAATATACTCATAGTTAACTAAGTTTTGAGGAAAAGGCAGATTTAATCACGTCTGAAAAGCAAACGAAATGGTACAGATACATTATTTCATAGACATAACATATAGAAACAAATTTTCATAGAAAATACCAGAAAAAATAACTGTATTAAGTACAAATATTACGGATCCAAAACAGGTGAAGTTAGCAATTAAAGTACTAAGTGTGGTGAATAATATCGAATAATGGTGAGTGCGTTTTCTAATTGAAGGTTATCACGCATCTGAAGTCAATTTACTAGAAGAGCAAGATCGGGAAGTCACCACCTATTATTTTACTTTCCTAACTTTAGATTTTTATTTTTTTGCACATACCTTCTGTATTTGTATTTTCAATTCATAAATTTGCGTTTTGTGTTTTTACAAAATTTACGGGTTTTTTTCACCCCCTTATCTGCTGATATTTTCCGCACTGTTGCCTTTATAATGTGCCTTTGTATTCTGTTGCCTGTTTCTACCCTTATGCTGCAAAGATATCTTTCAACAACACTACTCTTCCCTTTTCTAATTTGTAAAATATTAAAGGGCTTAAGAAGTTACGTGGAAGAGAAGCCAAATCAGGCAAAACTTGGTGAAATAAACGGTCAATTACCTAATCTAATTTATTATCAAATTATTTTGATTAAATATTCAATTATAAATTCGATATTGGAAGGCATGACTTCGTGGAAAGACATTACAGAATAAAAACACTTTGTATTTTTCCACAGGAACTTTTAATTGGCGACCGGTTTCATACGCGTTCTTACATCTTCAGGCTGAAGATCTCATCCTGAAGATGTTAGCACGCTTATGAAACCGGTCGCCTATTATAAGTTCCTGTGGAAAAATACAAAGTGTTTTCATTCTAAAATATTCAATTGTTTACCGTTTTACGATGCGGTATAAAGAAGCATTCGAAAAATCTCGTTTATAACTCCTAAGATGATAATCTCAGCAAGCATATCAGATTATACAAATGTATATTTGTTCGATTCAAAAAATAGGCTGATTCATGAACATTATGAAGGAAATTTGAATCTTCACCTCTACGTTTCACCAACGTCACAGCCACAATCAAAGTGAATAAATAATTACCCCTCCCATACACATCTTGCCGGAAAAGAATTATTTGCTAATATTTTTTATCACATATATAAAAGTCAGACGGCTATTTCGGAGTCTATGCACTGACCACTAGTAACAATAAATGCCACTTGGCTAGGCTACACCCCTCGTGGGCAAGCCGCACCATGGACTTTACTTACGATCGCTGCTATTTTGGCTGATGAAATATTTAAGCTAGTTTTCCCTCCATCAAGACAATGAAATTTCCGCAGATTTTTGTCATCTATTCTATGCTTTCTATTACACGAGGGAAATGTTCGCACATCAATACCTTCCATCACTAGCACAATAAAAAAAACTCTTGATTATTTTCTTTATAACGAATTGAATGAAACAGTCGCAAAAGAGGGGGAATTAAGAACTTCAAAAATAGATGACCCATCCATCACGTAATTTTGCGTGAGATGAGACGAAAATGGTCGAATAATAATAACAACGATAAAACGACTTTATATCAGGGCGAGATTGACATTAGTTAGTCTCTTCTTACAGAGATTTTCTAAAATTGGTACTAGTTTCACCTTTCTTCCCCGTTTCTCCTTTAAAGGACTCGCTCGGGGTAGTTAGTCTCTTAATACATCTAACCTAATAGAAAGTCATCATAGTCACACCATGCCGTACGTGTTTAAGCTATGCCGTATCTATCTCTTTCTTTTACTTCTACAAAGGCTAAGGGTTAGATTTAGAAAAGTAGACTAATAAATTTCAATCTCGCCCGTAATAAAGACGCTTAATCACTACTATGACTACATAGCGATCATCATAACGAGGTAGAAGTAAGAATTTCGAATTGCTACTTAAAAAAAAATATTTTCGCATGTATGGATAAAATAGTAAGGGAGAAAGTAAATCAATGTTTAATTAGGCAATCGTCGTCGATTTTCCGCACGTCACTCTCAGCTATCCTGCGATGAAACGTCTTCACGATGCGATACCATCTTGCATTTTGTTTCATACAACGAGTAAAAGTAGACGGTAGAAGTTAGCCCTAATTTATAATCTGGTCTACGACATAATCCCTAAGCGGTGGCGAACCGAAGAATCTGGTGGCCATTCTGCAACAAATTATATACAGGCCTTAAGGCCATCCAAACGGATTAATTAAGAACTGACAACGAAATCAAGGGGCCAAATCCCGTTTACCAGCAAGAGAAAACGATAGTTTTTCCCAGTAACTGCGGGATTCGAAGCTTCTACTAGAGGCATATGGGGGTTCTCCCACAGCAAAGCACTGAGGGTTCTAGATGGAAGCAATTGGAGGTCCTAATCCCCGAGGCCCACCATCTCGCATTTTTGGGCCTATCAGTACCCCTATCTCTATATAGTTACTCCATGTTGCTTTGGCAGCAAACAAACAATCCACCGACTGCTTTAACGCTCTTCGGTTGGAAACCTGGAACAACAAGAAAGGAAACATCGAATCCGTAATGACAGACAGATCACGATTGCTCCTCAGACTGAGAAATCGCACCACCCGAAGACCGAGCAACCCACCCACCCGGCGGACAGGTTGTTTTCTTTTCCACAATCGGCGTTTCCGACGCCACAAGGCCACAATCACTTGTTTTTATTTCGTAGTTCGAATTTCTCGAGAGGCATGGCGCCACTGGTTCAACACGTAAAAAAACCACTAATTCTCAGTTCCTGCCGGAGCGGAGATTGACGCTAGAGGTGAAGAAGAAGACGGGTCTGCTATATAACGAGTCCAGTTCGGTTCCCTTCCGGTGAGTACAATTTTTCACTGCGGAAAGAAAGTTCGGGTTGGTATTTCTAGGAGTCGATTGAGTAGAGTAGTTATGACTCCGGCCGCAAACGGTTTACAGTACAGAGCCGCGAAAAGTCCTTACATTCCATCTCGCTATGATAAAAAATTGTGTAAATACTAAGTCGACCGCGAGCGTCTTAAGCAAAGCGTCTTGGGTACGAGTCGCAACACGGTAATGCTTTTCCGCCAGATGGAAACGTCCGCAGCACAGCATCCGCTGACGTATCTGAAGACGTTGAGATGCAAGGGTTTTGCGACCTGAAGCGATTTCTGAGCGCCGAAAGAGAATTTGGCGAACTGTGTTACGAAACTCGGCGCGGTATGGGCCCGAAAACTCATAAGTTTTCGCAAAGATGTTTCCTTTTAAATGTGCTTTCTCTCCTATTCGCAACCTCGCAGACTTTCACCCGAGAGGAAAAGGTTCAGTGACATGGACGTGATGAGAAGGCGCAAAGTTTTCGCGGGGAAGGGACGGCGTCTACACCGGTTTCGCTGCGGAACGCAGTTAGGTCAAGTATTTCAGGCACGCCTATGTTGTCTGAGAGAGCCTTTCGAAAAATTGGCAGGTGTGAAGGATTAATTTGGTTCATGTTTCTGAAAGCATCGATTATGCGAGCAATTTATGGTGGTGGGTTTTCGGAGCTATTATCGCTGAAATGACGCGAGAGGTTGGCTAATCTAAAGGTGCTAATTTTTGGAGCGCTCTAAATTTAAATTCGACCAACCCAGTCAACCAAGAGAATTTAATGAAAATTGAATAAACGAAAATGCCCATTTTTCTTTAAAAAATATTCTAGAAAGTGTTTTCGAACGAGACATATCTTGTTTGTTATATTTGGTTTGGGAATGGTTGTTTGTGTGCGTTCTACGAATCGTAAGATATGTCTCGTTTGACTGATTTATAATAGACAAATTATTATTATCAATTGAATATGGGCTTATTCTTCGAAAACACTTTCTAGAATATTTTTTAAAGAAAACTGGGAATTTTCATTAATTCAATTTCCATTAAATTCTCTTGGTTGACTGGGTTGGTCGAATTTAAATTTAGAGCGCTCCAAAAATTAGCACCTTTAGATTAGCCAACCTCTCGCGTCATTTCAGCGATAATAGCTCCGAAAACCCGCCACCATAAATTGCTCGCATAATCGATGCTTTCAGAAACATGAACCAAATTAATCCTTCACACCTGCCAATTTTTCGAAAGGCTCTCTCAGACAACATAGGCGTGCCTGAAATACTTGACCTAACTGCGTTCCGCAGCGAAACCGGTGTAGACGCCGTCCCTTCCCCGCGAAAACTTTGCGCCTTCTCATCACGTCCATGTCACTGAACCTTTTCCTCTCGGGTGAAAGTCTGCGAGGTTGCGAATAGGAGAGAAAGCACATTTAAAAGGAAACATCTTTGCGAAAACTTATGAGTTTTCGGGCCCATACCGCGCCGAGTTTCGTAACACAGTTCGCCAAATTCTCTTTCGGCTCTCAGAAATCGCTTCAGGTCGCAAAACCCTTGCATCTCAACGTCTTCAGATACGTCAGCGGATGCTGTGCTGCGGNGAAAGTTCGAATCCATCGATTGCAAAACCAAATATATTTGTGGAAAAGTAAAAGTTATATTTAATTTATAATGGAATTCCTCCAACTCTCGCTAGAGATAATTAATGTTAAAATTTATTTTGAAAAACAAACAACTATGCTTCCTCTAAACTTTTAACTTCAAATAAAATCAACTTTACTAACTTTACATATACACTCTCTATTCTTTTAACTTTTTGAAGATTTGAGGACCTGCTTATTTGAGAGTGAGCTGAGTCTAGGGTGGGTAGGTCTAGGTCGTTGAAATTAATAAAAAAAATACAACGGCGACACCAACGCTAAATGTTTAGCTGACCCAAAAACTGACATATTTAGTGAATATATCAATTTAGGTTTATTTTAGCAACCAAATTTCCCCTATCCAGACTAAGTTCAAGAAAATAACTTTTCTTCGAACCATCAAAATACCGGTAAAAGGTTTCGCCGTAGTAGAATAAAGTTTTCGAAACATGGGAATCCATATATTTTTTTTCCTAAATATCCAAGACTAGGAAGGAAGCTTCAGTATTCTTTTCCATTCTTTGTTAATTTACCTCATTTTTAGAAAGTCAGCTTTAGAAAGTCTAGCTACATTCTCATACAACAAAAGAATGATGAAGGAAAAGGTAGAACCACATGATTCCTTTCCAATCCAGGTTTCGATTTCATTTTTTTGCATCCACCACATTGATTCGCGAGTGTTTTGTACTGCTAACATAACTTGATAAAAGGAATCAATTTATTTCTTGGTATAGGATAGAGGAATATGTATCTTTCTTTAACTTATTTTGTCTCAGCCTCTTTCACGGCTACAATGATATGAAAGCTACTGAGGATTGAGTGATGGAAAATAATTGCATTTCCTGATTAGTCTAATTGAATGCTATGAAAAGTGTTATTCGTCGGGTCTCTATGCTGCTCCCAAATATTTTCCACTGTCACCATTCAGGCAAAGAGAGGTAAGCAAGAAAAAACTACCTCACTTCTCATCTAGCCTTATATGCCTCATTTCCTCATTAGAGATTTTGGTACCTAATGGTTAAATAAGGCTTTAGGCTAAATACTTTACAGATACCTCATGAACATTTGCTAAGAGCTCGTTGACGTCATGAAACGACATGAAAATTGAATTCTCATGCCCCTCTATCAATACTGAAAATTTCTACAGCGTAGGTTCTTAAACTTTTCAGAAAACGGCATCTCATTAATTCCTAAGATTAACTCCCAAACACAAGCTGCAAACTTAATGTATTGGAACTCCAAATCCTACGTAGCAAGAAATTAATCATTTGTTTGTTTCCACAACTGCTCAATGTGTTGTTAAGCTAAAGCGATGTTACAAAAAATACTTAGTACCTTCAAAAACACTTTCTGCAGCCGCAAGGGTTCATGTACCCCTGGATGAGAATTAATTTTCTTAAGAGTAAAAACGTGAGCGCGGTGTCACGCATAGAAAATTTTGAAAAATGAAAATGTTCGCATACAGCAGAATTTGGCACACCCACCGATAAAACTGACATAAAACTCACGATAAATTCGTGATTTATCGCAAATATTTTGTTCGTCCTGTCGTTAAGGAAAATTTGTGGCAAAACCTGAAGTCTGAAGAAGAGAGTCAGTAGTGACTGAGTAATCAATGAATGTGGGCTGAATGAAAGGCTAGGTTACCGGCTAGATTTTTTTTCAAAGTTGGATTGGATAACGCGAATCATAGAATGGAATTAAAATGATAAAGATTGCCTACAACGTGAGTATTAGTTGTACCGAGGAGAAAGGTAGATCAGGATAACGAATGAGGAATGTAATGAATAAGATTTTGAGAAGGTCTTCGGATATATTGTGTAGAAGCATTTTTTAAATTGCCTCGACAGCTAAGGTCATTCGCAAATATGGACCCCCAACAGGAACTGAACCCGGGACCGCGTTACTTTCTTGTCTATCCAGGATTCGGATTTATATATTATTATATTCATAGATTGACGATGATGATATCTATTTTTGTCTACGTAATTTTATTCAGGAGAGGAAAATGTATCTTTAATTTATTTTTAGTCTCACAGTTACTCATGGTTGTGATGATATGAATTTACAGAGATACGAAAGATATTAAATAAGGATATCTTTTGGTCTCTACTTAACAAATTTAATGAAAACGTTAATCATAGGGCTTTTGTAGATCCTTAGGTGTACTTCTTTCCAAGACAGAATTCTGACTCTGAGAGGAAAGCTGATACGAAAGCTACTGAGGTATGAGTTATGCTGAATAATGGCATTAATTAAGGTAGACCAAGGAAGTAGTCATGGTGCATGCACCCCATGCCACACGCCGAAAAACGGCTTGCAGGGTACTTTCATAGACATCCTCCTTCAGCTTTTGATAGCAAGTGACATAGGGGTGGAGTTGGGCATTCAGATTAGGGCTAGGGACTAATGATTATACGAGGAAAAAAAGACAATAAAACAACAGGAAACAGCATTCATTCTCGTTAAGTAATTTTTCGTTCCTTGCGTAGTAACAGTCCAATTCCGCACCATCGTCTATGGTCATCCTCAATACAGGTGAAAAAGGTTGAGAGTAACCAGAAGTTGCATAATATATGATAACAGAAATTGATCTAACGGCGATGTGAAATTTTGCGAGAATTTGCAAATATTTCTCCCTTGAGAAAATAACCCGAGTGATCATTAGCATGAAATCTTTAACTTATATCATCGTCAAGAACGATGAAAATTATCTAGGTCATTGTTTCTGGATTTTTTTACAGAACCAGACACATCTTCCCCATACGACCTTGACTAAATAACAGGTTGTACGTATTATACCGAGAAGAATCCGATTTCGCGAACATATTCCTAACCATGACCTATAGGAGTTCCCCNTATGAATTTACAGAGATACGAAAGTTACTAAATAAGGATATTTTTTGGTCTCTACTTAACAAATTAAATGAAAACGTTAATCATAGGGCTTTTGTAGATCCTTAGGTGTACTTCTTTCCAAGACGGAATTCTGACTCGGAGAGGAAAGCAAGAGCATTACCTCACTCCTCATCCTGCCTATTCGCCTCATCCCAGAACGAATCGATTCAAGAACTCATTTTTTCCGCGAACGATTACCGAAAGTAATCGACCAAGGAAGTAGTCATGGCGCATGCACCCCATGCCACACGCCGAAAAACGGCTTGCAGGGTACTTCCATAGACATCCTCCAGCTTTTGATAGCAAGTGACATAGGGGTGGAGTTGGGCATTCAGATTAGGGCTAGGGATTGATGATTATACGAGGAAAAAAAGACAATAAAACAACAGGAAACAGCATTCATTCTCGTTAAGTAATTTTTCGTTCCTTGCGTAGTAACAGTCCAATTCCGCACCATCGTCTATGGTCATCCTCAATACAGGTGAAAAAGGTTGAGAGTAACCAGAAGTTGCATAATATATGATAACAGAAATTCATCTAACGGCGATGTGAAATTTTGCGAGAATTTGCAAATATTTCTCCCTTGAGAAAATAACCCGAGTGATCATTAGCATGAAATCTTTAACTTATATCATCGTCAAGAACGATGAAAATTATCTAGGTCATTGTTTCTGGATTTTTTTACAGAACCAGACACATCTTCCCCATACGACCTTGACTAAATAACAGGTTGTACGTATTATACCGAGAAGAATCCGATTTCGCGAACATATTCCTAACCATGACCTATAGGAGTTCCCCATCATTAACAGGACCTACCTGTTGAATTTCCAAATATTTCATTCAGTGAGAGCATTCCACTGTTCCCTTAAAAGCGGTCAACATAATATCTACATTTTTAACGCGTTAATATGTATGATAGGTCCTGTTACCATACCTCGATGAATGAAATATTTATCATTTGTCTTTTTGTACGGGATAGAAAAAAAATGCATCTTTTATATACTTTGGTCTGTCTTTTTCATAGCTGTGCTGATACGAAAGCTACTGAGGTATGAGTTATGCTGAATAATGGCATTAATTAAGGTTAATCCTAATGCAATGTTATGTTATGTTATGAAAAGTGTTACTTGTAGAGTCATTTTTCTACACTAACGTGGGCTTGCTCCACTTTTATAACATTCTAGATAAGTGAGGAAAGCAAGGGCAAACTACCTCACTCCTCATCTTGTTTGGTAAGCCTTATTTCCCTCTCCTAGCTCTTCGTAGCTGATGGTGGAGGGGATGAGGTCCCAACCGGCCTTTGGGCTGAATACTTTACAGACAATACATAGGATAAGGCCGAAAAGAGCTCATACGTCAGAAATTCTAAACTGGATACAATCTTTAAAGTTTTCAGTCCGGAGGCCGGGTTGAACTTCAATCCCTCCATAGTTAGCATAATAAAGATCCAGAGAGGGAATGAGGCTTACTAAGGAAGATAAGGAGTGAGGTGGTTTCCTCTTTCTTCCCTTACTTAATCACGTTGATATGAGTGGAACAAGACCACGTAAGACATTGACCCTAAGTGTAACACTTTTAAGAGAATTCAATAAGGAGTGCTCAAGATGAATCCCGTTATTCAACATCATTCCAATCTCAGTAGTTTTCGATTATAAACTACGTCCTTTAAATGCGTTAGTGCAAATTATGGAATAGAGAAAGTACACTGTCGAAAATCTTAAATTTATTCGCGAAATAATTCAAAAAAATAAACACCATCACACAATTATCATAACGTCTGTGTTACTGCGGTAGATTACTAAAATGTTCAATAATCATTCATTCATGGATCCGAATTTCGCAGCAATCAGCCAGCAAGAATCGAACCGCAGATCTTAATACTTTCAGCCCTCTATTCCAAAAATTTAAATTATTTTCACGTTCGTTTGATTACTCGCGTGTTTCTTAAATGATGACATCGAAGAATATTAACAGGATATTAATTAATCAATTCTTTCATACCTAGTGGCAGTGCCGCACCGTCCTATGGGTGCATCGCACCCGGGCGGCAGCTTCTAAAGGGCGGCAACAGAAGCGTAGCAAACCATTATTATTATGACAACATTATTTGATACTTTCTGTAAGATACACACGACTTAGAAAGGATATGATGTGAAGTTAAGGATTGGCAAAAATGTAGAGGAAAGAATTGCGGACAACTCAAGGCGAGAAAGGAATATTTATGCCGAGGATTTAATCGAATATTCGGAATTAACAAAAAAAATTCTGGTACCAATAATAAATCTTCTTCAGGTTTTGCAAAATATCTTTACTAGAGATTTGATCGGAGTCTTTCCTGATTTGCAAATAGAATTGCGTGTTTTATTGACGGAGATTGTTCCTGCTAAGATACCTAAAAGCAATGTAAATTATTAATTCTAATTATTAATTAACAATTCAAAAACTATTAAAGTAATAATTAATGACTATTCACTATGTCAGCATACGGAACATGCATAATTACTTATTACTGATGTTTTGCAACCAATGTAATCTGTGAAACAAAGTCATTAAACAATGGTTTTTCAAAGCCGTACAAAATAATTTTACCTGCAAATCCGGAAATGTATGGTTTTGGTAAATAATTTTAAGGGGCGGCAGATAGACTAATCGCGGCTCTGCCTGGAGGAACTTCTTCATTATTAGTTAAAAAAAACACGATCTTTGGACGGAGTCAGATTGTGTTTTCTTTCAACTAAACAGAAAACTGTAAGAATAATTTTTAATAACTGTACCCATAAATATAGCAAAGTATTCGTCAACTTCGCACCATCTGGTAACTATGCAGTCTAAATGGAAAAACAATTTCAGAGCCTACCTTGAATGGCCGGACTTCGGGGAAAGATATTCGGAAGGAATAAAGACAACTTTGTAATATCTACAAGGTGAAAGTAATTAACATGCTGGATAATCGACGATTTTCACCCGAAAAGTGCGCTTAAGAGAAATCATAAATCAACCTAAGGGGATAGGCTACAGGAAATAGATGAGGTTTGAAAGAGTAAAGGGAGATGTCAGACGAGGCCAAATCTAAGACGAGGCCAAAAAGAGAGAAAGAAAATTAGGTATACCTTTTGACTGCGGTCGTCCGCAGAAGATCCACGCTACATGGATTCCTGCAAACCAATTTAACTTCAATAATTCAATTTTAACTTTTTTTATAACGCGAAAAGTTAGCATGGAAGAATCAGTGTCTCAAAGTCAACCCTATGTGTGAAGACATGCGAAAAAGGATAAGCTGGAGAGCAAATTGAAATATGAGAAAGTGGGGCGGTAGACAAGAAGCTGGTGATAAAGAACGGGCTCGGAATAAGGCTATTATAGTAACCATTAAGGAATCGGGAATGAAAATTAATCATAAACTTTTATAAAGCATAAAAGTAGTTGTTGAGAAATAGTACACGCTTCCTTTCACTTCCTCAATTATTTTTCCTAAAAACTTATGTATTTTTTGTGCGAAACTGAATCCAAAATTAGCCTAAATTAGTAGCAAATATATAATTCTAGAATAAAATCAATCGAAAAAGCCGTCACTTGGTGGAATTTCATCGTGAATTATGAGGAAAATGACTATGAAAAGTTCCACGAGATATTTATATAATCAGGCGACCGACTTTGACCTACAGGTTAATCAACAGTCACGAAACTACAAAAAAACAAGAAAATATTTTTGTGGTTTTAGGCCTGATAATTTTATTTGTAGTCCGAAACCGATCGCCTGATTAAATAAATATCTCACGCGAAACTTCTCATATTCCAATAGAAAATTAACAATCCTTCTAGTTTCTGGCAAAAGCATCTCATTCTGACCCAAAGTGTAAACATCAGTTCTGATGATGGCGTAACCAACGCCGAAACCGGTAGGTAAACGTTATTATAAAAAAATTTGTGGATTTGTACAAGTCTTGAATTAAATATTTAAAAATATTTTAACTATGTTATTTCACCAAGTATCGCTGGATGCCATTAATTATACGAATAAATTATTAGAAAATTAACAATCCTATTTTCTGGCAAAAGCATCTCCTTGTGACCCAAAGTGTAAAAAAAATCACCCATACTACAAGCCGACTTGCGGCTTTGTGGTATTTACGTAGATGTAGATGAACTAAAATTTTTCAGCAAAAAATCTTTGGTAATTTAAAACATAACTGGAAATGCCCACGAGATACAATCCCTTTTAAATCGACAATGCTGTAACGGGAATTTAAATCAGGTCGATATATTCACTCAAAGTCGCTTCTTTTATTTTCTTTCCAATTGTGCTATCAACCGGTCTGGGCGGGCTACTTTCCGAATACACGCCGGCCTTAATCGTATGCAACCCGTTCGACACGATGACGTCACCGCCAGCGCGAAAAAATGAAGAAAACCCGTTTCTGCGAACGCTGTTGAGTTTACAGCCATTAATGCGACCTTTGACACCGATCCTCTCTTGTTTGCGAAAAATCCTCCAGCATCGCCAGTTTCAACTTAATCCCACATGGAAATTGTACCACTTATCCCGTGTAAATCTGTCGTTGAGATGCTCTTGGTTCAGGTGGTAATATAACAAAGGAAAGCAAATCGGATTTTTAATTATATTTCCATAGAACTTGTGAGTTTACTGCAAGTCTTGCGTACAACTCACGATAATGTCTCTTATATAAGGAAAAGGGTTAATGTGACTTGGCACGATAAGGCGTGCACCTAGGAAAATTCTTTACGATATTTCTCTGTATTTTAATGGCCCTATTTTCGCTGGGATAAATTGAGAGCTCAATTTGCTGCGAAATACAAAGAAACAATAGCTCCGAAGTAGCCCAAAATCGGAACTTTTTGTGGGTCGCGCCCTTACCGCCATCTAAAAAAATTCTACAGCATAAAAGCGAAAGTTTACACTTCGGGTTTCTTGTAATTCACGCAGAAATCTCCTCAATAGACGAAGAAATCTCTGCCTCGTGTTAATTTTTCCTGCGCAGAGTCATTATTTTTTTTAAGATTCAACAGGAAGCGAGTTAGCTCACGGCTACCATGTTTAAATACATTAAAATACACCATACAATAAATCTCAAAGTGCGACGTTTTGTGGTCAATCTACTGATCATCTGATCCATGATGTCGACGCAAGATATATATTTATTATAATTAGTAATGACGAGGAATGCGAGTGATCATCCTTTACAGAAATTTGAACGAGTCAGATTTTTTCCCGAAACAAAGGACAATGTTACTTTTCCTAAAATCCAAACGGAGCGGAATATTCTTCCCTTGATTTATTCCGAGCCATCGCAGTCTAAATACAAGATTTATTTTTCCTAAAATACGCACCTTTAACATTTCATAAGAGTTTTTGGCAAAGAACCACGCTAGAAATCAAGGAAATGATGATCAATCAAGGCCGTAGGCTCGAATTTCCTCTTGAATTATACCTTTATATCAAACTGTGATGGAAGAAATAACGGCAATAACCAATTTTATATTTTAAGGATAACATTAGATACTTATTTGTAGAAGATGATAAAAAAAAACAAAATCCACAAAAATATACGTTCTATTCTATTAGCATCCATCACGTCTTCCGTACGTGCAAAAGGAGTGCTTGACGGTTGAATAGCTCTTTAAGACCTACAGAAAGTCGCTTTAAAGCTATTCTTTAGTATATAATGTACTGAGTCTTTCGGAAGACGTTGAACTTGAACAAGTGAAAACAGCTCTTGTGAGAGAAAAATTAACGCGCACTTAAGGGATGGACACCTCTCGTACCCGAAATCAATAAAATTATACTCCTTCATAAATAACAAGAGATGATAATTGACAAAGACGACAAAGAGAAAAGAATTTCAAGAGTCAACGGGGCTAACTTCGACAGTCGAATTTAATATAAAAAACGTAATATAAGATTAAGATACAAAACTATATTTAGCCCACAAAACTAGACTTAGTCTCTTTTTCTTGTGGACTAAGTCTAGTTTTGTATCTTAATCTTACGTTAAAATATGAAGATATTCCACCAAATATCGCTAGATATGTTTCGTTGAAAAACTTAGTATGTACAACTAAAGAAAGAACATAATTTTTTCTCGTATTACATGTTTTCTCCTTTAACATAATTTAAAAAGAAATTTCGCTACCGTTTACGCTTCCTACGATTTTTGCTTCTAACAGAAATATCGATGTCACAGCAACGTAAATACCGATATAAGATATGCCATTCCGCTTCACATGTCTTCACGTCATTTTCTTTGATTCCTGCGTAAAACAAAACTAGTCTCACTATTCGAATATCATGTTCCACCAAGGGCAACTAGACTTACACCTCTTCTCCTTGTCCTTACACTTAGATTATCTCTTGTACAACGTTCCTTGCTATACCGACTTCCTAACCTAAACTCCCTACTTCCCTCCATAGTCCCTTTCGGACTATTGGGTGACTATTTCTTAAAAGAATGCATAAATCAAGTTAAATGTAAATAATTTTGATTTACTAAAGTTTTCTTTGAGTTAGTTGTGTTGATTTTTTCATGGTGCATGCACTCCTACATATAACTGATAATTTGCTATACTTTATTGTTTGGAATTCACTCTAAAAACTACATGGGAATCTATTAAATACATAAACGTTGCTGCGAGAATTGCCTGTAAACGTATATTTTCATGTATTAAAGAAAATCGATGTTTTCGATCTGAGTTGGCGTTCAAGACACATTCTATGCCAAAACCCAAGAAGTGATTTTCAGTTTATGAAGGTAAAATTAATTAAATTTGCAGATTGCATGACGTAGGCTTGAAGAGGATTAAATCGAGAGATGTTCATTATTCGACGATTTCTCTATTTTTCAAACTCGCACTTACTGGACTCCCCTCAAGTTTCATGAGAACCGTCTTCTTGGAATGAGCCGGCGAAGGGAATAGCGGGAGGGCAAGTTCATTTGAAGGGCAGCAAGCGGTAATGTGACTTGCTTCAAATAAGAACTTCAAGACATTCGTCCTGTCATTGAGCGCTCTGAGCAAGCGGTTAAATAAATTAATTAGGCGTCGTCGTGAGATTGATTGGAATAAACTTACGCAACAATGCATAAATATAGGGTTGAGATGTATTTTTCTGCAACATGTATCATCGAAACTGGATATTTCGTACACGGAGTTTCGATTCTATGCTTAGTAGATTCCTGCAAAGATATATGGCCAATAATACTTATTTATTTACATCCAAATTCCCCCATAAACATCCATTTACTGGACCATTACAGTGGTAGACTTCAAACAGTAACAAAGGACGAACATACCCTAACCGGAAGAATCCGATAAGCAGGGATTCGAACCTGGGACTTAGGGATTGGAGCACCGAGGCGCTACATTAGAAAATATTGATTTACTCGTATAGTAAAATAATCAACAAACACGGAAATAAGAGCGTTAAGACTTTTTTCTTTTTCTTGCCACTTATGTGCATTGTGATCGGGATTTTTTTCCAATTTTTTGTCTTTGGAAGAAGAGTTAAGTACTAGAAACATTTAATCGCTCATTCCTGCAGAAATTAAATTTCAACTTATTGTACATTAAATCACTTTTCTTTATAATCCTCTCCAAAAATCACCACCGAGAGTGAAATTTGCAGTTTACGTTAGGTACTTTTCGAAAGAAACTCCCTGCACAAGATTGATGACCAAAACACAACACACAAAGGCCTTCGAATTTATATCAGCTCTTCTCTAGTACATACCCGAAATGTGTGTGGGTTTTCCCATTTTAATACCTCAAGGGCTTCCACATCATAAGCATTTTCGAGAATGAGTATGCGGGTATTACAAATCCCGCGGTGGGAAAAGAATACCGGCATTATCAGTAAAAGAAAAGCCATTTGGATAGCGGTCATTAAGGAAAAGGTAAGTGTTTGACTGCTCGAAGTCTGATTTCAAATCCTTTCGTACTCAACTCAGTTCAGATACTACAAACCGAAGAGGGCACTTTCCACTATGTTCCTGTTTCGATCATTAAGTTTCACCATAAGCCACAAAGAATATCGTCTTCATTCTTGATAATCATGTGAGTTGAAGTTTTTTTAATACGTTTATTAGGATTTTACGGTCTTAATTAAGTTAATCCCAAAATGAAAATTCATGTTGACGCCAACTTCGAGAATCCCCTGAAGAGGTTGCTATACCACTTCACTCATCGGCATGTCAAGCCTTATTTATGTACAACCCGCTGTCATTGGGTCTAAGGCACGCTTTTGACACTTTCATTGTTATGATACTGATATTGTCTAATGTGATATTCTATAATGTAATATTGTATGCTGCAGGTATATTAATGACTGTGTACAATTTATAAAATTGTAGAGTAGTTGATATTTTTGTAATAGCATAGTACTGTTGTAATAACTTGCATGACGTGCTGCCTTCGGGAGGTTTTTAGAGGAGTTTTCCTCTCGACTAGGAGGATTGCCAGGCAGAGCTTTTGTTCTATTTAACCCTCAAATAGAACAAAGCCTTGCCCCACCAGGCTAGATGCCTATTTGTAGTCATAGAATATAAATAATAATAATATAATTGAAGCAGATTTGATACATATATACGGAGATGATATTAGTATCCGATGGATAAAGCTCCCAAAACGTTGAATTCAAAGTATTACGTAGCTATGAATGTAACATGTTTCAATATAAATGATCGGTGATTTTATTCCAATCACAGGATACATCAGGATACGAAGCGGATGAAGGAAATGAGATAACACCATATTTATCACGAGAAATTTTCTTCGGTTATTTGGAAAAACGGTGATTCTCTCACTGATTCATCGGAAACACATGTGAGTACTAATAAATATTGGTTAAACCTCTTATTTCGAGGAAAAACATTATATACAAGGCTAACATAGCTATGACTACAGTCGATCCAGTTGCATTGTCGTCTGTCGACTTCGAAGTTGAATACAATTGTTCAAATAATAATAATAATAACAATACGTCTTTATTAAATGGCAAAATTGAGACTCATTAGTATAATACAATTAGTATAGTACAATAAAATCCATAAATAGTTGTACTTAAAGAAAATGATCTAGTGCTTTCCCGTTAAATTTCTCTGGTGAAGGCTTTTTGGGCATCCAACCGGGTTGTTACTTCAATTAGAATCAACACTGCGCCTCCTTTCCCCGGAGTCATCTTCAGGATGAGGTTCATCCTGATCATGTCTTACTCATGTTTAATCGAAGAAACCACCCGGTTGGAGTCCCTAGAAACCTTGATCTCATAGTTTAAGACATTGAATTTTCTTAACGTCAACACGATTTCCTAGGGTAAAATTAATTTTAGCTTTTTAACACCAAACTAAATCGATTCAGTTGAAAATCTAAATGAGAAAGCCATGAAACAGTCGTGACATATCTTTAGGTGAAACCATAGTCAGCCAAACTTTAAAGCGAACACTTTTTATAGCTACAAATTTCAATCACATACAGGAAAATTGATATTGCATAAAGTAACTATGACAACTAAATAACTAATTTAAGGCATGAGAGGTGGAAAAAGTCACAAACAACTCTAAGAGAACATCAGAACAATTCCTTTCACTCCTAATTTTGTTATCACCATTGAGGTTAAAAAGATCGAAAAATGTTCTATAAAACTGAAAGAACTTAGCTCGAATCTACATAGAAAATAATTTTTATAGTTAAAAATAAGCTGGTTACCTTTTAGGCGAAATTCATCTTCATTTCATCAGAAATGAAACATCAGAGTGTTACCGTGGCAAATCCTGAACGTATGAAAAACTATTTCTCTACATTTTGTTAAGTATCAAACCTCCGAGAATGTAACTACGGTATGAAACCAATTATTTCGAGCAGTAAGCGGGAACACAGTTACGTAAAAGAAAAAGCAAAACATGGCTAGAGAATAATCTAATGGCTTTGAGGTGAAGAGTAATTACACAATGATACAATGACCCAAATAAAACCAAGAAAGTATGCTTGAACGTGCATCGATATTTACTTACACTAGAAATAGACGAGAACCTCCTTAGAGTTCTATTTCCATCATATCCATATTAGTGCTTATAAAGCCAATTTTGGAGTCGCATTAAAATTCTTGAATGTATTTAGACCAATTTGGTTGATGTAACCTGGAATTACTGTGTCAAGGATGCCTAAACCTGCTGGTCCCTAGATTAATTCAGACTTCGCCGGATCGCCAACATATATGTACTCTTACCACTCATTTACTAATATTTTATTCTGAGTTTCGAAATCGCGGAAGAGAGATACTAATTCGCACATTCTATTAAGTTTTACTTTTGCTGGTTCTCCGGATTGGAATCTCGCGAAAATTCTCTATGCGTTCTATTTCGTAATGAGAGGTTTCTGAGTTGAATTGTCATGAGTCCGGAAGAAGGACGTGACACCATTGTCCCTCTTTCTTCCTTGCGATCTGAAGATAAGGACTTCGTCAGGAATAATTTTCACCAACGAAATTTCGCTTTGAAGTTAGAAGTTCCAACAAAGCGAAAATGTAGCCGCATTGTTCCCAACTGCTATCGAAAAGCATATACTAAATTTTTTCTCTTTGCCTTGCCTATTAAAGCCCATTTCCTCGTTTTCTGTTAAACATGTAACATTTAACCTTCAAGTGGGTCTATTTAACAAATAGATAAGATCACTATTAACTGAGATCCTGTAAAAATCCGATGTGAAATTTTAGTGAGATAAACGATTGGTTGGAGATGTATTAATAGGCTACAGTTAGTTAGGTTAGTTTTACTGGTAGGTGATGAAATTTAAGTCTTGTTAAGAAGTTGATTTCTGTGATATTATAAACAGAAATTAAGATTCGAGATTATATGCGAAACGATGACTATAATCAATCACAACATGCCTGGTTGTGGTCACATTAGCGATGCAATGTAGTGATTAGGAAATATCGACAGTAGATTTTGCGATTAATAACACGTTAATCTTTAAATTAACTATTCGTATAAATGACTATATTTTAAGGTGGTCAAACTATGCGTTACGGTTGTCCTTATAATTAATTTTCATCGATTTGCAACTGAATTGTCAGAAATATTTAGCTTTTGAATTAATCGTTTACTTGTTATTAACAATGATTTTATTTCGAACACTCATGGGAGTTGATTTCTATTAAATATATATTCCAACTTATGATTACAGGTAAGGGCAACTCTTCGAATTCAGTATGATGAGCTACAAACAGATAGTGCTGGGAATTTTAGCGCTCAGCTTTTCGTGTTCAGCATGCGAAGTCGATTTGAGCATCGAATTCTCAGCAACTACTGTGTTCGAGAACATCACCAGCTGGAATGAAAGTAGCTTGGACTACAATGGCACATACTGGAATGAGTAAGAATATACTTCATGTTTAAAACTGGTTTTCCATTGACTAAATATTCAGTATACTTTTCGATAATATTTTCGATTAAATTGAATCGCTAAAGCTGATACACACTGAAGAATAGAAGAAATGTTTCACAGAGATAATCGAGAAAAAAACATGAGAAGTTTCAATTCATTAAAAAGTGTCCATACGTTTGTTTAATTCAAACGCGCCCATGACTGGTTGCAATTTTTTTCTGCCTATCTCACTCAGTGATTTTACATTTTTTCATACTGTGTTTAACAATTCAATCTTTGAGTCACCTTCAGTAACAATCTATAAGGAAAAGGAACACGGCTGTTGTAAGACATCTGAGTAAGATAAAAGCTCCAAATAGCCGTTGTTTGCTTGCAAAACTAACCGTTGGAGAGTTCCCACCAGCGGGGGTTGGGTTACTCCGTGGTCGTGCTTGTAAACAAGTATTGTTCTCGATACGTATTTCGACAACTATGTTGCCATCTTC
>KZ308879.1:160776-218878 GCA_000376725.2 Ladona fulva
ATGAATAGCGATTCCGGACCAATACCTTCTTCTGTTTTGTTCTCCCTAACTGACGTCACACCACAAAAGTCATAAATACCCCTCCCCCACCCCCTCCACACTCAGTTATTCTTCTCTCCCGAAGATGGCAACATAGTTGTCGAAATACGTATCGAGAACAATACTTGTTTACAAGCACGACCACGGAGTAACCCAACCCCCGCTGGTGGGAACTCTCCAACGGTTAGTTTTGCAAGCAAACAACGGCTATTTGGAGCTTTTATCTTACTCAGATGACCTTCAGTAACAATCCCGGAATTTTTCGATTTAGAAAATTAAGTTTATGCAAGCTCTCATATTTCTCGTTAACACTAGTGCATCAAGAGACGCGCGATGTTCGATCATAGGTCATGACAAAAAATCAGAGAGTTATCTAGAAACGTGCTGAAATATTTTCTAAATGTAGAAGCTAAATTGATTCCATTTACTAAAGAGTACCGTCGAGCGACCAAATTAAACGAATAAAATTTATTATTAATTTTTAAGGTAATTGTTGATTTCGAATGCGATATTTGCGCTGCTCATGGGATAATCATTGTACCAACAAAATGTTGCTAGTGCATATCAATAAAGTAAACTGCCAAAACCAAATTTCAATAAATTTTAAATCAACTGAAAATTCCCTTCTATACTGATTCGACAAAGTATTGAGAAATATTATTGTATACGAACGAAATAATATAAGATATAGACGGTTACTAATCTAACGTCTATGGATCTAAATAACAAAAAATACTTTAATGGAAAATTTTACAGGAAATGACTGAAAAGATTCTGATAAAAAGAAATGGAAAATAAAAATACACGTTGCACGAGCAATTTTCAATACACAATCCAACTCGTTTTAAGAATTTATGACACACAAAATTTCAAAGGTCAGATTCCGTTCAGATTTCCAAAAGAATAAATTCTTTTATTGGCGTACCGGAAAATCTGGACCGCTCCGTAGCTAATACTTAAACAGGTCCTCTAACGATAGCAACTGGACCATCAGAATCTCCAGGATCTCTAAAATCAGGGGTGTTGCGTGATCTATCAGCCTGACCCCATAATCCAAAGGATTGGACGGATAAAAAAATATCTTTTAAAAATTTCATTAAGAATTTTTTTATGAATTTCTGAAAACACTCTACACTACACTACACACAAGACCCTTAATAACACGTATGTTACTGTATTCCCGTAGATTGCCACAAATTAGTAAACGCACTCTTTCTTCTACCAGGACAAACGATGAAGAATTCAACGACACCACCAACGTCACTGCCGTAACCTGCCCGTGCACCCCCGAGAGACCATGCATAAGGAAGTGCTGTGCATATCACCAGGTCATGGTCGACCTGGAGTGCTCCGTGGACGAAAACGGGGAGTACGACGGCCAGTGGTTCAGACCGGAGGTTTCAGACCACGGAAACACGACCTGGGAGGTGGGAGACGCTAATCACTTCCACGTGGTCATCGCCAGGCCGTGCGACGGCCACTCTCTCCATCCGGAAGTCGAAGGCAACGACGGCTTTTACATAAGAGCTTCCGATGGAAAACTGTGCATAAAGGGCGGGAACGTCACGTGTTTGGATGTGAACGAGTTCTGTCTCGACTTCGTTCCGGACGCGGGCTTTTACCTTCCTTATGTGTGCACCGAGGCTGAGGTGCAGCAAGAAGTGCAAAAGGTTGAGGTGGTGACGTTCTACGAGCCTCTGTTCGACTACATATTCGTGGCTGCCATTTCCATATCGATTATATTCTTGGGTATTACCTTCATGGTTTATGCCTTCATACCCGAGTTGAGGAGTCTTCCAGGAAAGTGTCACATGTGTCACGTGTTCTCGGTGTTCGCCTACAACTCCATACACTTGGTGTTTTCGGTGCTTAACACAGTGTTCATCCGCCACCCTGCTGTCACCTGCTATGTGATAGGTGAGTATTCTTTGGCGAATTGCCGCTTTGGTGAAAGTATTCCATTGCACGCACGTAATAACATGCATGCTAGGAATTGTGATTTTGATCCACTAGAGCCGTGCTTTCTAACCTTCAGTTTTCCACGACACACTTGTACATCAATAAGACGAATTACCCGGCACGCTAAATCGAGCGTTTGTCTGTTCTAGTGTAAATTAATATGAATAAGAAAAAAACACTCACTAATACGTACAATCTAGTAGCATCATCATAACGATATCCCATTAAAAGAAAAAATATACAGCAAAATACTGCGAGTACGTAAAGCGAAATTAGAAATATACGTCACTCTCGTATATTACGCGGCACACCAAGAGCTTAGTCTAGGCCAAGGGTGGGAAACCTTTTTACATAGGAAGGCCGCATGTATTTACCATTCGGTCGTATAAGAAAGGCCGCACGTAAAACCATTAGGCCGTAGTCTAGTTGCGTATTGCCTACATTCAAATAGTTTAACATCGATACTGTATTCACGAAAACGAATTTATCGTTCACTATATTCAGAGAGTGTTCTTTACATTTTCTTTTCATCAAAAGTCGTAATCGAGATTGGAGAAAGGATCCCCGTTTATACAATACGATCCCCAATGATACTAAGTAAGTCTCGCGGGCTTAAAAGTCTGAAAGGCAGCTATTTAATTGGCGCTTTTTAAAAACGGGTAGCAAATCAGAGGCTGATTGGAACCACGTCCTCGTAAACATTTAAGGCTCATCTTCAAGCTAAATTAAATTCGCTACGATCATGTTCAAATCGGGTATCAGTGCGATTTCCAACGTTATGCGATTTTAATGTAAATTCTGTAGAGAAATAATGTTTCTATCAGGGTGACCTTAAGGATTGTAACCAATAATCTCATGACCTCCTTCCAATTTACGATCAAATGGGAAATAATTGAATTTCATCATAAGAAAGCATTGCATTTGAAGATATATTTTAAGGCGTAAAATATTTGTTTATGAAACTCTTGAGAATTTGGTTCTGAACTAAATATTTGTAGGAAGTAATTTGGGGGGGGCTTAAGACCGTCAGCCACCCCCTGGGTGCGCTCCTGGTTGATAATTGATTGATTGGAATTGATAGTACTAATGAAGCACACAAACTTGCGATGCGGGTTTGATTGGAAATTTTTCGGATAAAGTGCCCGACAAGCCTAAGGTATCAGAATAGCTTCTCAGTCTAGTTAACGTAATATATCTGTAATTATAAAGTCATCAGCCCAAAGCAAGATTATGGACTACTCCGCCATTAGCTACAGAAGGCTTAAAGGAAGGGAATGAATTGATTTGGCAAAATGAGGAGTGAGGTATTTGTTACGTTTCCTTTTCCCGCTGAACCAGAATGCTATCGATACAAGCAAGTGTAGCGCTATGACCCTAAAAATAACACTTCTCATGGCATCCGAAAAAGAGTGATCAGAATGAATGCCATAATTCACCATCACTCATACCGCTGTATGTTTTCACTTTACAGACAAAAGCAAATGAGATATAAGTAAACCAAATCTAACAGAATTAAACAATTTAATTATCACAAATTCATAAACATCATAATCAAGAGCGGAAATTCTAAACCAGTGTTTCCCAAACGTTTTCTTGCTACCTTCTTACTAAATCTTCGAAAATTAATATCTGTATAGCCATAGTTGAAGAAAGATAAAAAAGAAATTAAATACTGCAATGATAAAAAAATCCACCAAATTATTGTATGACGATTTTTTGATGTATTGATGCCATAAATCCAGTAAAACCCTATTGAGGAAGAAAGATCACAGGTAATGGAATAAAATTCTGTTTCGTCTAGCGCCCCCCTAGATTAGACCAGCGCCCTTAGGGGGGCGGCATCGCCCACTTTGGGAATCACTGTTCTAAACTATCGATGGGGAATTCCAAACTCTATGATACGCGAAAGTTGTTGCCTTGACACTGAACTACCAAGGGTAAAATTACTTTAACAACTGAACGTACATAAACACATCATTTACGAGCAATTCTCAACCTCGTAATGCGGGAAAACATGTTACTCGCATTCTAAGCCGGAAAATACCTCGAATGTAACTATGAACCGGGCTCTCGCTCGGATTGGCACGACCTTGCGGGTGTTAAGGTCTTGGAGAAGTATTTGTGCTCAAAAAGTGAGCTGAAAGAAAGGCCATGGACGGATGGAGTCGCTTGAAGAGGAGCAATTTAATGGCTCAACAATACAACCATTTCGTCGCCTTAACAGCGCAGAAGGAATACAAAAGGGTTATCGTAATTCTCGGACTGTCCCACCATAGAGTAATCATATAGAGGGCTAGCCTCCGTGTATAAGATTGTTATGAGTTTTTGACGTAGTTCTGGAACTGGTGCATAGGTGTCGATACGGTCGTCAGTTCCGTATGTGCGCGGATGATTTGGAATTGCTCTAACGCTCTCCACTCTGTCGTGCATATGAGCAGAGGAGTCGGCACTTAGCGCGATGAGAAGATGGAAAAATTGGCCAACTACCGACAAAGCTTAACGGCAAAGATGCCAATAATTTTTTTTATAATTCGCTAGATTCACGCGATAAAAGATAGCTTAGAAGTCGCTCAAATCATTGAAAATCTCGCTAAATATTAGTTTAAAATCATAATGGCTTGAATTTATTTTTAAAATACGATATCATTTCATACGTTTCAACAGATAGAATGTACTTAAGACTTTCACGAAGTATATAGGATGCTGTTTTGATTTATGTACAAGTCAAACATGTTATGCTACGAGAATGTAGAGTGTACACGTAAAGGTACGAGTTCGTACAGGATTGAGAGCTGGTGGTCGCTCAGATAAAAAGTCGTCAGCTATAGGGAAAAAATCGCAGGAGTGCCCTTTATGTTTGTTAGTGTTTGGTCTAAAGATTGGAGGAATGGGCTAAGTCCCGAATAAGAGCTTTCATCGGCTACTCTTACGTTAATTTCGGGCCGATGCATCCATTCAAGCCCAGAATTCTAGCAAATGATTGTTGCAAAATTTCTCCCAGCTACTGCACCTCACTTGTTTACCATGTGTGCTAGGGAAAATGTGGTCCGTTATTGTCTTGATGAATGTTCCATGTTGATTCCGAAAAACAAATAGATATTTGTCTATGTCTGTGTAAGTACACTGCAAGTCGCCTTTCGGCGTGTGGCAGGAGGTGCATGCCCGATGACTAAACTTCCCTAATCGATTACTTTCGCGTATCGACCGCGGAAAAAATGAATTCTTGAATCGATTTGTTCTAGCACCTATTTCCCTTGTCTTCCTCGCAGTATCAGAACGGCGAAGTTAACATTCACTAGCTCACTAATTATCACTATAAAGCCCAATCATATCAGCTCACTAATTTATCGTAACAATGTTTTACAAATCGTGTTGCTTTTCACTGCATATTTTCTAATTCCCGAATACAACACTTGTCGGCAGGTTACCATACACAACACTACGCATACTCTAGGTGAAGCCCAACTAACGCAAAGAAACATCGCTCGAAAACTTTTTCTCCGTTCCGACCGACTATCCTCTTGAAGAAGTCGAGTTTCTAGTGGTTACTAGAAAGTAGTAGTTAAAGATATTTCGGAAAATTAATAAACGTATCGATATGTGCTACATCGCAGCATAAAATAATCACATTCACAGCATAACGTCAAGTACATATGAACTCTTCAAATCGATCACTTTCGAGAATAGTAGGTTACTGATGAATAGTGAATGAAAAACGAGATGTATTCAGGTTTTATTGGTACTCACAACATTCATATGGTCACTTCACTGTAACAAATCTCTGTACACTTTCACATTTATATGATAAAAAGTTTCACCCCATCTTGAGCTTTGGATTTAGCCATAAGCACCCACTTGCATTTTTTAAATAATTCAAGTGACGAGTAAATCTAACACATATCGAATTATTATATTAAATTTGAGCTTCACAGTCATTTGGAACATTGTCGTCATTGAGACATTTTTTCTTTCGATTTTTTCTACATTTGTCTTTTTAATTTTTTTCAGAATGATATGTTACAGAAGTACTGATTGAAAACGCTCAATGCCAGCCTGGTTAATCAAATAATTTTTCAGAAGGATACACTAGGTCAGTAGATACAGCTTCTACATCAGGAAATGCCTCATTAAGTATAGGAAGTTGAGATTTGTCACGCAGTTCGCGATCCACAGTGAGGCCCTTTTTTTTATTTCTAGCATGAAAATTTTTATTAGAGGTTTAGAAACACTCCGTAAGCCGTCTTTCGGCAAGCGGAACTCGTGCTCAGAGACAAACGGGAAGCTCCGGATTACCGATTTCTGGGAAGGCCCGGAAACCCGGAGCTTCCCGTTTTTTAGAAACACTCCGTAAGCCGTCTTTCGGCAAGCGGAACTCGCGCTCAGAGACAAACGGGAAGCTCCGGATTACCGATTTCTGGGAAGGCGCGGAAACCCGGAGCTTCTCGTTTGTCTCTGAGCACGAGTTCCGCTTGCCGAAAGACGGATTACGGAGTGTTTATAAACCTCTAATTCATAAACAGCCGTGTTCCAACCTTCTTTTTCTTACATGAAAATTTTTAATGGAGCCTTTTAGCCAAGTATCCGGAGAAGTAGACTTCCGAGCAATGCTGAAGGGTCAATATTTTCGCTTGCATAGCAGGGGTATCCTGTATGCTCCTCCGAAGATTCATTCATTTTTTTAAGAAACATTGATTGATATTGATAATATCGCTGAAGCCCAGTGCGGAGCTCCAATACCCGGTCCTCATTCAAATCGTACCTTGATGATTTTTAGGTTTTACTAAACTTGGGAAGGAAACCTTTAACTAAACGTGTGACAGGAAGCCAGTAGCTAATGTCGAATTGAAAATAGTATAGACCTGGACTTTGGCGCGTTCCCCTTTGATGATCTGCCATTTTAAAGAGACATGTTATACATTGTTTGAAAGAACATTTCTTTGCCTTTAAAATGATACACAGGAAGAGTCAATATCGATCTCCTGCTTAATCTGAGTCGACGTAAATCAAATCAAAACACGGTAAATTCGTGCAAATTCATGATTCGGTCTCACCTTTGAGAACGATGACCAAGTGTCACAGGAAAACCAAACTTTTAGCAGAAATGTGGTATATAGTCGTGAAGAATAATCCGCGTTTCCGATGAGATCCGATTATGATTCATTAACCTTTGATAAGCGTCTGAATTAAAAATCGATCTCCTTCTACAAATTTAATCCTACGCAGTTGAAATTTTGACAACACGAAATTTAAACGATTTAGCAAAAAATAAGCGAGGACGACTTTTTCCTAAATGTATTGTGGGAGGAGATACGAGGGGGCCTATAATGAGTAGTTTTATAATTTTAGTAGTCCCAAATTGTATTACGATTTGAATAGCACCATTGGATTGCAAATGAATCCTCCCTTTTGCCTAATAACAGAAAATATAAACTCAGGGGACTATAATAAATCCTTTCATGTTTCTTCATGTAACCTATGGAACGCTCTCCATCCAGTTATTCAAAATTCTTCCTCACTATCGGTATTTAAGAACCGCTACTTCCAATTCCACTTTCAAAATTAATCCTCCACTGACGCAGATAAACTCCAAGTCAACCCTTCTTTACATTGAACGTTTCCAATTATTCTTCTACCTCATTCCCTTTCACTCTCTCCTTCTTTTCTCCTACACTTTCCCTCTATTTCCTCTCTTTCTTGATTTGTATTTTTTTCATGTGACATTATTCCTTTATGTACGTAGTTGTACCCTTTTTGTTTCTTTTCCTTAAATGTTCAACTTATTTGGGTTAAATCTAAGATGGGACTGTCTCGTCCCAATTTCTCCCGTAAATAAAGACGTATAAATGTATGTATTAAATCTAGCAGTGAAAATGCCTTCATCGCTAATTGTGTGATATAATCGTAGAATGGAATTTATATAAAGAAGATAATCATCGAACCGGGGGGTACGGCTTTCTGTTTCGGCACATTTTTTTCCAATATCCCACATTAATCGCAAACCTTCCAGCATCAGTGCCATCCATGGCTTTCAGTTTCTATTGTCAAGGCGGACACCTTGTCCGCTTTGTAATTACTTTTATTGTTTAAGACATCAAAAAAATCATTTATAGCCTCCATGAAAGCAGCCGTTGGAAGAGCTGTTTTAGCTCCAAGATGGAGTTGCTAGTTCCGATGGCTGCCGTAACAGAAATGCTAAAACTTTGAGTTGCCATTTTCATTATATGATCAGGAGTAAGTTTCCACAGTGCTCTTGGTTCTAGGGCTAGATAGGTCACTCCAACAAACTCCATAGATATTTTCAAAAGAGAGGATTTTGCCGTCCAGTACGAAATCATTGCTGATAAAATTGTTTCTCAACGACTGAACGGGATGGGGAACGTAAAAATTGTAATAAATTTTCCTTCTACTAGCTCCAAAGACAGGGTTTTCTTATGAAACCTCCATCTCTTTAGTTGCTTCCCTGCTCGAACACATTTGATCGCATATGAAACACCCAACCCAACGATAACTAGTTTATTTACCAAAAAAAAGAAGTACCCTACAGGCAATTTCCAGCTGTGCTGAATGCCTCGCATCAGGAACACAGATGATTCCAAACTCTCCTAGTTCTACCTAGATGTCCTAGACCTTCGAAAACCTTTGTCATGTCAATGGAATTCGAGTATTTGAAATTTTCTGATAGATACATCTTCTCAAAAGGAATCGCGTAAACGCTACTTTTATCTGACATCACGGATGTGTCAGCTGATGGAAAATAATTCGTTAAACCCTGTCGGATACTTGGATGTACCACCACTTCTTGAACGCTGTTACGGTTGGAAACTTGTTTCTTTAAGAGAAATCGGCAGGTGGTTGGAGACTTGAAACACAACTATAACGCCAAATTTTTCTCATCCTTACTCCACGAAGTAAAACTTTCATGGCTCACTTGGATTCGAGTTAAAATAAGCGCTTCCTTAGATTTAAAGCGTTTTTCAGCCAAACTCGAGCAGGCAACCTTTCTTCTTTCAGGCAAGATATTCTGCGCTTTCCTATACGAGTGCGAAGCCTTTTCTTCTTCGGTGTCTCATTTTTGACTACTTGTATTTTAATCCGAGAGTTAATTGGATCGAGGGAAGGCGAAGGAAATGCATCGACCGTCTATGGTGCCTTGTCAGCTGTCTTTCCGGCAGTAGACGCTGGAGAAAAATACTGAGCAGCAAGTGGTGTGAGAAATGATATTTCAGTATGCTCCCTTTGACTAGGAGAACCTGAAAGTTCGACTTACGGATTAATTCTCGAAGTTTTCCTGGAATACTGTCGAATTATTTTGGGAGGTGAACTTCTTTCAGGAAGACTGTCGGTATCCTCCTGCCCTTTGGTTTTCAATTGGTAAGGAAGAGGAACGGTTCCCCATCTCAGCCGACCATTAGGATTGATATCAGACTTTTGAAAATGATTTTCACAAACCACTTTCTTGTACAAAATTGTCGGAGATAATCCGCGCAATTCCGTGTTACCTGAAAAAGGAGAAAAAAAGTTCTATGTTAAATATGAACATCTAATCTTAATAACCACAAAATTAACAGAGAAAACTTAAGAAATTCGTACAGAGGACCTCAAAACTTGACGCATACAAAAGCCCATTCATACACAGAAACCGCCAGCGCATTATGAATAATGACCTTGGACCAATACCTTCCGGTTTGCACTCCCTAATTGACGTCACACCACAAATGGCATAAATACCACTCTCCGCACGCATTCAGTTATTCTTCTCTCCCGAAGATGGCAAATTAGTTACCGAAATTCGTATTAAGAACAATACATGCAAAGGACGTCCACGGAGAACCCTAAATCTCGAGGTTGGAATTCTCCAACGGTTTTAGTCTGCCCGCAACCAACGGCTTTTTGGAGCTTTTCTCGAACTCTAAGGCTGAATTAAAATCGCTCCTAAATGGGCATTCATTTGTCCCAGCGATTTGTTTAGGGAAAAAGTGTCGAACTCTACTAAAACACTATTATTAATTCTTACCATTACTTTTCTATGGACCTAAAATCCAAAAGCACTCCAACGGGAAAATCCATGAACTCGGATTCAAAAATCGCGTTGGTCAAAACGGGTAGTAAGCAGGAACATTTCCGATTATTTTGCCCAAGTTCTCACAATTTCGAGTTGAGAGAGATATTATATCGCCAAAATATGAATGATCATTCGATTTTCCTTCTTTCGGCACCTTTTTAGATTTCCTAGGATCATTAAAAAAAATTTATTTTCGTAAAAGAAGTAAATATTGCAGTAAATGAAAGCAAACTTTTCATGTACCTCACCAGTAAATGCTGCTTATTCAACTCGTAATAGAAAGAGGGTTGAAGGGATCCAAAAGGAATGGAAAGGGTGGAGGAACGATGACTGAGACTTCAAAGCAG
The DNA here is from genome assembly GCA_000376725.2 of Ladona fulva. Classification (NCBI taxonomy): domain Eukaryota; kingdom Metazoa; phylum Arthropoda; class Insecta; order Odonata; family Libellulidae; genus Ladona; species Ladona fulva. The sequence goes on from KZ308879.1 coordinate 171,184, forward strand.
TGTTTCCCAAACTTTTTCATGAGGACACCCACTTAGTTCCATTCAATCGCCCTCCCCCTACCGTCATCTACAAGAATTATTCTCTATATTGCCATGTCTGATGAATAGAAAAGAACTAAATAAGAACTGCAATGATGAAAACATCCACCAAAATTAATTAACTGCCAATATCTGATGTTTGGTTTCGCAGGTTTTTCACATCCTCCTTCTTGAGGGTGTTTTCCTGCTGTGGAGATTTTTCCCTGAGCTCTTAGCTTAGGTTTTTTAATCCACAAAGTAGTTTTCTTCATTGTACTTTTGCAAGCTATCTCTCTCTTTTCTTGTCTCATATGACGAAGGGTTAGATGTAAGAAGAGACTTGTTAGTCTCAATCTCGCCCTGAATAAAGTCCTTTATTATTATTATATTATGTTTTACTGACGTGTACAATCCAGTGAAATTCGTTTAAGAAAGAAACATGACGCTGTATGAAAAAATTCTTCTACGTTAAGTGCCTCCCTTGATTAGACTAGCGATCCCATAGATGCCTATTTATTTTGGAAAATATCGCTAGATGCAGCCTGAAACGTAGGTAAAAGATGCAACTTTTCATTCTTTACGAGAAAATAGCTTAAATTCCCTTCTATAAATGGAGTATGGAATAAGAGTGAAGATTATGGAATGAGAATAAATAGAAAGAAAACAAAAGTAATGAGAATAGCAAGGTCAGAAGGACCCTTGAATGTATGGTTAGCAGAAGAAAAGCTAACACAAGTAAGTTCCTTCAAGTAATTAGGAAGTTTCATAGAACAAAATGGTAACTGTACAGCAGAAATTAAAAGTAGAATTGCCCAAGGAAAAATGGCATTTAATAAAATTAAGAAACTGCTAATAGCAAAAAAAATCGACGTTGCTACTAGGAAAAGATTCGCGAAATGCTTCTTATGGGGCATTGTTCTGTATGGAGCCGAAATGTGGACCTTGAAGAAGAGAGAAGAAAAGTATGTAGAAAGCTTTAAAACATGGCTCTGGCGAAGATTGGAAAAGATTAGTTTGAAAGTTGAGTAAGGAGGATTGGGGAAGAAAGAAATATTCTAAAACTGTCCGAACCGATCCGAACTGTCTCCGCGAATACACCTGTTAAGAAAACTAAGGAGACGCGGATAAAATAATCGATAGCACCTGCTAACTAAGTGTAAGGAATGCCACATGGAAGTTACAATTAATGTAGATTAGTAATTAAGATTTCATAACCTTGCTAGAAAAGGAGTTGTTCGAGAGCTTTATTACTCACCACAGTTTTCTAACCACCGCTTGGTGACTTCAGGATCCTTCGTAGGGATACGGAATAATTTTAGTCCGGGGGTTCTTCGTCGACTGTCACCGCATCCGTCGTACACACACATGTTTCCAGCCATTGCGCAGATCAATTTCAGGGTGCAAACAAGGTGAAGTATATCACATCGGTATAAGTGATAAATGGACCGCGGTGATACCGTGTGCAGAATTCTGGTACCAAAAAAAAATAAGTTCATGATATACCTAATTATTTAATGCGACGGTGGATTAATTATATGATCCACAGATACTATAGAGAGATTCACTGAAACGTTTCCCTCAATCTTTCCATTCTTACAACTCACGAAGGCATTACATGGTCACGGAAGTGTTGATAAAATTCGTGCACTTTAATGTCATTTAAAAGAACCAAAAGCTGAATTACAAGGAATGCATATCTTATTACTATAGAGTAAGGTAAGAGCGGAAAGGAGGGACAACGTGAGATGTAACGGTATGATCAAGAAGAAAGTACTCACAGCTTAAGGCATATCACGTGACGGGGGTAGATTCACTTCGCAACTTGCGTTACTCAGAGCAGGCGCTGTAGGAAAAGCCAACCAGTCCTTGATATTGATGGCAACAAATATGCTAGGCGATTCCCCCGGGTTCTGCACTGCTTAGCCTGGTCCCAAAAAAGTTCGTGAGGCGTGCCAGGGACTTTCAACGATTAACCAGAGCAATGTCACTATTTGGTGACTCCATAAGCATAAATTCCTAATACACACAGTTCATAGGGGTTTATATACCCTCTGGAGGGAGCAGACTTTAGCGGGTAATTTCGGAAGTATGTATGATTACCAACCGTAAGACGATTACCAACCGTAAGACCTTCATCCGAAAACTTTAGTCTACCACCGCAGAATTCGAATGTATACGCTTAAACTAGGGGAGATCTATCGGACACAAGGCGTGAGAAAATAGTCAAACACCTCTTCCATAAAGGATAACTATATTTGCCAATTTAGCGATTTTCTCGCTAAATCTAGCGACTTTTTCCTTCTCGTACTTTGTACATGTTCACTGACGGCGACCCTCCTCTACCAACTCTTAACACAATATGTTCATGTTAAATTAAAATAGCATTAATTTCGGTTGATAAAAGACATCATAACCATACCATAAATTTAATTTTTGTAATTCTTGAGATGATACTCCATATATAGAAGCGACTTAAAGCTATTTTCTCGTAAAGAATGAAAAGTTGCTTCTTTTTATTCTTTACATTATAGAGACTACCACAAAGTCATGCCAGAAAGAATTGAAAGCTATGTTATTTTTTTATTACTTTTTAAGGACTTTTATGGAGTTTAGTGACCTTTTAGCTATTTTTCAGGCTGCATCTAGCTACATTTTCAAAAATAATTTGCCATATATACGGATAACCCTCTATAAGCTTACCCTAAGGTACCACATAAGAGTTCAATGAGGTTGAGAAATTTTCTGAAATTCACTAGTCCCCCCCCCCCCTGAATTTTTCGAGGGTTTATTTTTACTGGGATGACTAGGATAAAATTATTCCTAACGAAAATATTTCACTATTTACGTCTTCCAAGTTGGCTTAACAATACATTCACAGAGGAAAAAGAATTGCAAAATCCATCCATGGCTTAAAACGTTGATAAAACATGACTAACGGGAATGTACTTGCTCTGTACTATCTACTTTTCATTCACAAAAGCTTTACAAGGTTATCTTTGTCCTTGGGATTTCCTGTCATTTACAATGACATACCTATAAGTAATTTACTTTTTGTTAATTAATCAATGACCAAGAAAATTATTCATCAGAAATATCTTATTGCATCCACAAGAAATTAAATAAGATTTAAAATTTATTTTAACACCAATGAATGCAATGCTACATGAATTTCACCAGCAGGACAAATATAGGTAGCGATAATGCTGAATGAACGTCATAAGAAAAGTTACTGATGAACTTTACTTTGAAGTTTAGGTGATGTATGAATAAATGTATTTGAATAAAGGGTTGTAAGGAAGAAGCAAATTCTTAAATTTGTGAAACAATCTGTGTGTCAGCAAAAATTTCAAGCTGCTCGCATATACACTCCAGCAAATTTAATAATCAATAGTTGATCGCTGATGCAAGACTTTTATGGAAAAATTTTAATCTAATGCCAACTACAACAATTATCAAATTCTTTTTCAGATCTACCCAATTATTTCTTCTACTTCACTTCATTCTCCTGGCTGAACGTGATATGCTTCGACATATGCATGGCATTTATGTAAGTAATTATTTAGAAAAATACCCTCTCAGTTATATCTAGCTAACTGATATTTCAGGCTGCAAATCATGGCGTACGACTCTCAATCTTCCATGACCAAACAACGTAAATGCTTAATACGATTCAAATTTCCGCTGAAATGGAATTCACAATTTGAAAATATTTCCAAATAAGATTAGAGATTTGTGTTTCAAATTTTTTTTTTCAGTAATCATGGGGAAATCTGAAAAATACTTTACAAATTTTTAAATCCAAAGATCAACAGATTTCATAAGTTGTCCTCAGCCTTAATCGCTAAAGATCAATAATTTTTACAACTTTAATTTAAGACATAAAACGAAAATCATACTTTAGGTTTACAGCATTATTCCTACACCCAGAAACAGGACTTACGTAGAAATTGTCTTAATGGCTATAACTGCTAACTAATCAAACTGGCTAAGTTATACAATCTAATTGGATCATAAGTCTGTAAGTAAAGCATACAATGCTGAATTCACAAGTTTAAATTGACCTATAATATTTACTGATTTTGAGAACATTCTCTAGGATGAATTCCAGTGGTAATTGCCTACATTTAAAATAAAATGCACAAAAATATCCTCTAAGAACCCCCCATGTTAGTCAAATTACAAAGTAAGTTTTAATGAGATACTCTAAATTTTCTTCATCATTTGCAGAGAACTGAGGCCCCTTGCATCTCCACTTCGATATACAGAAAAGAAACGTTTCATCAAGTACTCTGTGTATGCATGGAGTGCTCCATTCCTTGTGTTTGCAGCCTGCGCCGCATTGGAGAACATCACCCTCACTCAAGATAACCCCACACCCACCTTGGGTAACTTGTGCTCTGAACCGAGTAAGTAATGTTCATAATGAAATTGAACCATGTTTCAGGGCAATTCTTCCTTGCCTCCATGGAAATCTGACATATTAACTCAATCTTAGTGGCAAACTAGTAAGAAAAGCCCTAAGTGCTGAGACAATAGCCAAAGTTGCCTAACCAAAATGATTCAGCTGATTTAGTGCACATGAATTTAAAAAACTATACATGCTTTGCTTTCAATTATGAGAAAGTGTTAATATGAACAACTGATTTACCTAGCATCAAAACTGTCATAATGGAGTGGTGCAGGAATACGGCAAGATAAGCCTAAATTTGTTCATGCACTAAACCAAATTTTTATGTTACTCCACATTCAGGTTTATTATGAATAGAACATTGCGTTTAGAAAAGAGTGTTAATATTTTTGTAATGAAATACACAAATAGTGGAATGGTATCATAGAAAAGAAGGAGAATACATAACTTATCATTAAAAGTGTACATGCTCCTGGATAATAAGCAGAACGTCGCATTTCATATGGCAGAGGTGTACTTTGGCAGACTAATTGGGAAGCACCACTAGAAGGCTCAGTCAGTGAAATTTTGTGGCATTCTGATGCTCATCACAGAGAAAAAGCTATTAAAGAAAGATAAGGCAAAGTGGAAACTGAGATATGGACAGTGGGGATTTCAGGTTCAACAGCAGCCTTACGGCCATGATAAAATCACTCGGGTAGAACTCACTGCAGGAGAGATGTTCTGATTACCGACGAAAGCTTTTTGGAAAATTTATCGGTCCAGAATTTTTAGGTGAAGTAAAGGATATTGTTATTCCAGTAAATGGCGAGCGTGATCTTCAAGAGGTAACAACCAAGCATTACAAGGAAATAATCGCTAAAACAGAGAGTTACTTCTGGTCGTTCTTTCCAAATATCATCAGAGAATATAATAGGGTAGATTAGGTAAGGTGTTAATACACCTCCTGTCACACGCCACTGGCGGCTTGCAGGGTAAAAGTCTAAATCTGAAATCTAAACTAGAGAATACCAACAAATATCAATCACCTACTTGGATTTCTGTTTTGGAAATAGTTCCCTTGATATATTGATACCTAAGGATTGAGTAAGCGCTCACAATTTATTCCCTCATTCATAATTAAGGAAATTCTGCTTGTTTTCCCTGCACTTATTGCTACTCATCATGCACACTGAGAATTCTAGCAGTAGTAGTATAGTGCTTAGATATGAAGCTCTTTAGCACATTTGGGCCCCTAATGGGAATTGAACCCGAGACCTGTCTACCAAACATGAACACATAGCCCACATGGCTATCCATGAGCCCCTGCTAATCTTACGAAGTCATAAACTCACATGATGGGTCTTACAAGAGTGAAGCCTTAAAGATCAGGCAATTCAGAAAAAAAAACTGGGCCTAATTCCTGAACTAGCTGCTGAATGTTATGTTGTAGTGCCATGAGAAACCCATCCTTGAAATTACAGCATGAATTCATCTTTTCAGTCATACATCCAAGCCAATAGATAAATATGCAAAATAAGGATAAACTTTCAAAAAAAATTTATAAAACACAAGAAATTGAAGCATGAATTAAATCTACATATATTTTCATATGAATTTCTGATTGAATCTCTAATCCCTAAAATCCTAGGCAATCCCTAAAAAACATATTAACATAGCTTGAAAGATGCATATTACCGTCACCTCTAAGAGATTCATCTCTTTATTTTCAGCAATCTCTTACTCATGGCTGTACCACATTGCCCCTATGTCTGTGTTGATGATTTGCAATGTGATTCTATTTGTAATCACTGCCGTGAACCTTTATCGAGCTAAGCGAGCTACAACAATGCTGAGTGAAGCAGACAGCAGAAGGCATGCTGGACATGATGAACAACGTAAACAAAGGTAAAGGAGGTTATTTAAACAACTGTCCTTGTTAAGAATGTACAGAGGACTCCCAGCTTTTAAAATGAAATCAAGATTGGAAATGAAGATCGAAAGAAGAATTAAACAAATGGTATGTTTATTTGGAAAACCATAAAAATCTGATACAGAAGTTTTAAAATAATTATTCATAAATCTTGCCAACAGGACAGTTTATAGCATATTTATTGCTTATGGTGGCCTACAAGTGTCACTGTATGCAGTAATCACTGTACAGAGTCTGGGGAATAGACTTTAAACATGTTGACAACATTTGTAGCTAATTTTTTAATTTCTGCATCAGATTTGTATTGCTTTCAAAATAAACATACAATTTTTTAAATTCTTCTATCGTTTTCCACCTGTGAGTTGTTTTACTTTAAAATCAGAAGTCCTTGTGGGAAACCCTTAATGAGCTGAAAACTTTAGAATCATTTCAATATTATGCAGAATACTGTTAGTGTTACTAAAAATAACTGATACTTAACAGCAATTTTTAGAATTTTGGAATAATACTTCATAATTCTTCTTAAATAAGGTCAGCAATGGATTTAGTAGCTAGGATTTGTGTTTTAGAACCAGAGGTATGAAATGATAAAATGCTGGTTAATTAACCAAAAAGATTTTTATCACATAATGTGACTCAGTTTTAAAATAAAAAGGCAATTAAAATGACTTGTTGGAGACATCTACTTCTAAATTCATCTATTTCATTCCTTCCTTTTTTTGAAATTCAGTTATTAAATATATGTCAAATATAGGTTCACAGACCTATAAAAATGACCTCATATTACTCATATCAGAACTTGTGCCAATGATTAAGTTAATTAAAAGATGGGATGGTCTGGCATACAGAAAAATTTCTTAATAGGAATATTTCACCTTTAAGTTAATGATAGATTTCAAATATTAAACTCAATTAAAGTTAAACTAATCACACTGATGAAAACTGGCAACAGAATTAACATTACTGATGGTAATATTACAGTAATTTAATATTCATATAAAGTTTGCAAAACCCTAAGTAACATAACATAGTTATGTACATACTTTAGTAATACATTATTCCAGAAAAGATTTACTTTGCTTTGCTAAAACCTCAGCAAAAAATTTTTATTTTTTATTAAATTTAATACAAAATACAGAGTCAAACTTTTAGAGAGATCAACAATATAGCAAATTGAAATCTAAGACACAGCTGAACGTATTTGTAGTAAATTTTATTATCACGAGTAATATTATATTTACAAAACTATGCTGATATTGTGGTGATAAACGTTACCTTCCAAAAATGATGATATTTCATCTTCAACATTTCTTAATCTCCTGTGCTTTAGAATTTATTGGCGCATAGGAACTAGAGTACTTTATCTTTGGCTAAAATAAAATGTTCATCATCAGAATGGCAAATTTCTTTCAAAGAATACCTGTATTAAAATATTAATGAAAATAACTCCAATGAAGAGGCTTGAGAAAAATGGGAGGAAAAAAATTGTCTCATTTTATTGGGAAATGTAATGTTTTCAATTAGTTGGGAAATGGTCAGCCTATCTATGTCACTATTTCTGTAATAACTTAATATGCCCTGATGAACCCCTCAAGCCGGTATTTAATATTTTGTGATTTAACTCCTACAGTGGTATTTAAATTTGTCCAAAATATATGGTATATATAAAGGCAGCGTGATACACACACTCAACATAGGAAAGATAGAAGTGTGAAAAAAAAAATGACTGATGGTAAGGGAAAAGAGACTTACTACGGATGAGGTGACTGGACGTAGGCTGTACATACAACCGCTGTTGGGAAAAATGATAGGGTCCATACATGTGTACGTCGAACCGGCTGGAGGAGTTAATAAAACAATATAATCTTGCTTTGATTTTCTTTATATTTATATAATCAAATACTAAGTTTGATTGCAGTTTAAAAGAACTCCGGGAGCCATCAATATTGAAACATTGTTGATAGTTCCTGGAGTTCTTTTAAATTGCAACTAACTCATCCATCAGTGGCAACTTTTACTCTACTAAGTTTGATGTTTACCTTTAAGATTCAAGATGTACCTGAAGCTCCTGATTGTCATGGGTCTCAACTGGTCTGTGGAGCCTGTCTACTGGACCATCCACAGCTGGGTCTCCACAGGATTTACCCCTTTCTTGTGGAAGTTCCTCCATACAATGGTCATCATCAGCTACTTGCAGGGATTCTTCATATTCTTAATCTTTGTCTGCAATGATAGAGTCATCAGGTTGGTTAGAGTGAGATTCTTCAAGCTATCCAGATCTAGTCAGTCACTAACTCAAGTTACAACTATGTGTTTCAAGCGGAAAGAATCCAGCAGTCAAGGGAATACTGCCATTATGAGGTACTGATCAGTTGAAAAATAGTGTAAAGTGTTCCTCAAACTATGTGGGAGGAAGTGAAATTTTATAATACTAAGTTCTGTTTAGTGTATTTAAACAGCATAGTGAACGTGATGGTTCTTCCAAAAACTGGAAGCTTCCTCATATTTCTGCAGGTATGCGAAAGTTATTTCTGCAGAAAGTGATAATGAGTGAACATATAGTGTGTATAAACACACTTTTGTATCAGTGCATTCGGTAATTCATTTTCTAACATTCAATTAATTATTTTTGAGACAAAGTGAAAGAACAGTCTCGTGAAGAATTAATGCTGTTACTCTTCAGGGGTTGTTAAAGTGTAATAAAAGACATTATGAGCAACAAGTTCACAGTAAAGCATAGTTAAAGACATCTCAAACGTAGGGTTTTTGTTGACTGGTGACTGAAATGAAAGTGGAGTAATTCATCCCTAACTTCATGCTGAAAAATGAAACATGAAGGAGCTGATGAAGAAACAATGACAAACATATTTTTAGAGAAATAGATTGATTTTTAAGAAACTGATGAGATTTTAAATAAATATGTATGTACATCAACAAAAAGAAGCTATATATAATTTTAAAGCTTCCTCCAAGTGGTTCTGACTCTATCCAAGGTCTTCTGCGTCAAAGTATGTAAAATTTCTTTCCACTGGGTTAACAAGCAGCTATCTCTTCTTGAGAGGTAATGAAATGAGTTTATTAAGTTTAAGTTACCACTTATTCAGATCCAGAGAGAAGCAACATATGTATATCAATCATTTGCATAAATGTTTTGAAAAAAATATGGACAAGAGGTTTAATGAAATACTTAAGTAGGAACCTCCATTTTAACTTCACAGGCGTATGAGAGAAACCAAATTTTCAATCCGTGACTTCATTCGCAATTCACATCTTATATCCTTCATTTGAGAAAGAAATAAAATGATGATAGAAGATATATATTCTGCAAAGTATTAAGCGTAAAAGCTTACTTGAAACTTGAACCTTATCCCCTCCCCATTAAGCAATTAATAACTTTGGAGAGGGAAAGAGGGCTCTACACAAGATGAGGAGTGATCTAATTTACCGTTGCTTTCCTTACTGAGCCAGAATGCTACAACAGAGAATGGGATGACCCACACACAAGTTCAATTTTTTTAATAAAATGAATGATTGTTATGCTCTTTGTACATTTACTTCAATATCGTTTAAATAATATTAGTAAGAAGACTATGCTGATGGAAATGTCTTCTATGAACTTCAATCTTCTTTCAGTACCGATATTTAATAAAATGTCCTAATGTTCATTAATTAATGGCAATTATGACTCATGCACTATGAAAAACACACTACATAAAATTTCTCACAAGTTATGACAATCATCAAGATGAAAAGTTATTTTCATCTATACCATTTTGATGTTCCATAAAGAAATGGCTAAACCCAGTGATTATAGGTTACGAATTATCATTGTATCATACTGAAATATTTTAAAAATAAATTGATCACAAAATTATTCATGTATGATTTTCATTGCTTTCCAATAACAGAATGGCCATAACTAGCCTCTATTTATAATCTAAGGCCTCGAAATACCTTTATAATACGATTCTCACTAACACTATTCTGATTTTGAAGTTAAAAAAATTTTTCTTTGAAAATTACCTTCCCCTTTCTGAAGTAATGAAATTATTTACATAGATTCATTTACAAACTGAAACGTGTACATGCAAAAATTCTTTCAAGTAGATTTAAATACTGTCCATAATAATCCTTTCAGGGGTGAGAAAGCTTCCAAACTACTTCATTCACAAAATTCCTACACACTTTCTCATTCTTGAATAATTTATATACTTAAGATTCGTCCATTTTATCTATAAACATTTTCTCACTATGACTCTAACAATCATTACCTCTTTGATCAAATTCATGAAGTTGAAGGTTATCAACTGGTCAGTGTGCAATGCAAAGTGCTACCTAAAAAGCTATCCTAGGACACTTTCCCACAATTCTATCTAAAACATCAAAACAAATTAATGATAGTAAGTGATATTTGGAGGGACTCCATCATCAAGATAAATACAGTGATGTAATATTCCACCAGATTTTATTTAGCATGACTGAGTTTCAACGTAATCATGTCATCGTCAGGTGGCTCAGAAATTAAAACTAAAACAATAGCATAAATACCCATAGACAAAAGAGAAGTGGAGGGTGTTAGGGGGGAAGGGGAGGAAGGCCACAAGAATGTAGGGAGGGTAAGGAATGTTGAGTACTGGAGGCTGAAATCATGATATGTGGTAACAGAGGAGATAAACTTTTGAATAGTGTCCATTCCAGATTATCTAAAAATATGTCAGCCAAGATCAGTGGTAATAGAGAACCCATAGTGCATCTATCATTTTGGTGATATAAACGGTTGTCAAACAGAAGATAGTTTTGATCAGTATAAAATTTCATATGATTTATCATCACCTACACATCAGCAAGCAACCCATTTCAACTGCATCCTGTGCAATTTGGAGTTTTTCAATCCAAAATACACAATCAAAAATTCCATAGACCTTATAAAGAAAATTAGTGAAGTGTCCTAAAGATATCACCAGTAGATAGCACAGCATTTCAGAGAGTTGAGGTACAAAGTACACCTTTTTATTTCAGAGCAGAAGTGATTGTATTTTTTCAAACCATCCACAGAACTATTGCAAATTGAAAGAATTGTCAAAATGATTTATCTCAAAGTTTCATGCACTGGTGAAAATTTTGTGATTGACAAAACAACAACACAGAGAGATTATATTATTATTGCTCTTTATGTCTTTGTTTATATCAATAGCAGAATCACTGGTCAAGATTGGGTTTTATCTGAAGACAAGTAAACAAATTGTTATTAGAAAAGAATCTCAAAAGAGAAAAACAAACATTTCCACCTATAATAGAAAATTTGGTGTAACCAGTCAAAATATACACTGATAAAAATATTGTACATAAAAACTAAATTAGGTTACATGTACTTTGATATTAGCTTTATTACTCCCATCATTTGTGGTGTTGACTGCTTATTATGATTTGCAATAAAGATGTAATTTATAAAGAGGAAACTACAGTGTCCATTTGTGGTTAGTTTAACAAAGAAGCTAGAGTTCAGAAAGGTGTAAAACATAAACTGCTTATCACCACAGATGCAAAGTCAAGAAGACAAGAGAATGAGTATGTTCACATAAGGATTTAATGGCATGCTGTTGTTTTCGGACAATATTGTAATATCATGGATCTAAGATAGAAGACAACAAGAATTCTGATCTCAGTAGAAATGGGCATAAGGAAGTAAAGTTGATGGTCAGTGTTAGGGTAATAAATTATGAGGGAGTGAAGCAAATATCAGAGAATAAAGTGCCTTAGGGAGCTGCAACCAACCAATCTTAGGATTTGAAAGCCTTGATGAGGATGTTGGATGGCCTTAAAAACGAAACTGAAAAATCCTGAAATCTTTCCCCATATTTCAGAGAAATTAAATACGTTTAATAAAGTAATAGTAGTTTACATATTTCCTTCAATCTATCATATAAGATCTATTTCATAACAAGGAGAAAGGGTTACAGCCTCATCCGTAAGGTACAAATATAGAAACAAAATGCAAAGCACGTTTATTTTCGTTTGAAAGTATTTCTAGACGAATCAACGTTGGAGTAAAGAAGCTCTTTCTTTTGAAATTCAATTACACAGCTGTCCAAGCAAACAAAATGTCTTGATGAAGGAATAAAGCTAAATGACTGAACACTACGGCAGCTTCGTATTAAATTTGATTAGTGAGAGATGCTGGTAATCTAGGTTTATATAAGTTAAATCGTAAAGCTTAATATTTGTGAGAATGATAACAACTGCAATAATGTTTATAATAGGGTTAAAAGCTGCAAAGCCTCCTATAATTCATATAAGTCTTTTATAAAAAAAAGTTATGAATGATGTGATATCACCAGGTTTTACGATTTTTGATTCACATATTTAAGAGCCGTCTAATGAATTTAAGTGATAGGGAACTTCTCTCTACAGAAAATTTAAGAGAAAAGTGTTTTTCCAACAGTTTTATTCCCAATTGAATGAATGAATACTTGAACAAAGTCACCCCTGTACATCAGTGGGTCTTAAAATCATTCGCCCAGAAAGCTAGTTTGAATTTAAAACCATATACTACACTCTACAAAGAGCTATAGCTAGCTTAGCTACAAAGCAGAGAGCGAATAAGGAGTACTAGGCAAGGTGAGGAGTGAAGTAGTTTTTTCACTAACCCAGGATCCTAAAAGTGGAAAACATTCACAGGCAGTACAATGACACTATGCATATGAATGTTAATGGCATTAAATAAAAAGAGGCCAAAACGAATGTCATTAATAGACCCATATCTCAGTAGCTTTCGCATCAATACAACCATTCACAAGACTAAGGCAAAAGTAAATTAAAGATAAATTTTTCTCGATCCTGCATCAAAAGGCAACTGAAAAATATTTAATTCATAAATATATGGTAATAGGAACAGATTAACTTACCAAATATCCTCTTAATCAATAGTAAGATACAAGAGATTTCTCCCGCCCGTTATGCTTTTATTTTAAAGATGACAATCGCGGTGCAACTGGTGGAGACTGTTTGTTGATCTTCTGATCGTTCTGGTCCTTCTGTTGGTTACTGATGAATTTCTCGTCACATAGGCTCTAACTCCAGTTTCGTTTCTCTATAATCGATTAATTACAGTTGTTCTGCATAAAATGTGGTAAGGGGTTTATTTCTTGTTCCGTCGCACTCATTCGTAGCAGAATGGGAAAACACGAAGCTGGTACTCCTAAGTACATAGCCAATAAAATAAAGGCTAAAGGACTGCAGAAATTAAGATGGTATTGCCAAATGTGTCAAAAACAATGCCGAGACGAGAATGGTTTCAAATGCCATATGATGTCCGAATCCCATCAACGACAGCTGTTGCTATTTGCTGATAACGCCAATAAATATATTGATCAATTTTCCAAGTAAGTAGCGTTAAATTTGAGTTAATTCCAGTTTAAATCTATAAAGTTATAATTCATGTCTCTTAAACATTGTTTTTTTCCTCTGATATTCTGCAGGGAATTTGAAGAAGGCTACCTTGAATTACTAAGTCGACAATTTGGTACCAAGAGAGTCCATGCGAATCGCGTCTATCAAGACTACATTTCTGAAAGACATCATTTGCATATGAATGCTACGCAATGGGAAACATTAACAGAGTTTGTAAAGTGGTTAGGTAGAGAAGGAAAATGTGTTGTAGATGAGACTGAGAAAGGATGGTACGTCCAGTACATAGACAGGTAATACTTAACATAACGAGGGTAATGTTTTTTCCGAAAAAAAAATCATTTAACTTTGAAAATTAAGGTACTCAATATTCTAGTAATGCTTAAACAATTTGGGTGAAATTACTATTTCTTTAATCTAGAGATCCAGATACAATAAAATTACAGGAAGCAATGATTAAGAAAGAGAAAATGGATAAGGATGATCAAGAAAAAATGATGCTGTTCATTCAGAAACAGGTATAATTATTCTTTAACTGTCTTAAATTTTAGTGTATTATGCTGTCAATTGATTATATCGTTATAATCATTTGTTACCCTCCTATGTGTTTGTTACATGTCCTTGTACACCTTGAACCCACCGAAGTATAGAGTAGGATTAATTTAATACTTAGAAGCATTTTCTTAATGGCTAATATAATGAAATTTTAGTATCAAGCATAATTCACTCCGTATCCTAATAAAAAATAACTTTATATATAAAATGAATACAGTCCAGGGAGATCTGGTGGAACTTCATAACGATAAGAGTATTTATTACAATACGTGTACAAGCAAGTCCACAAATGGTAAAAAAAGGTACCGTTTATACCTTTTACCATTTGCGGACTTGCTTGTAGACGTATTGTAATAAATACTCTCAACTTTATATATGATTTCTTTTTACAGAATATTGTTATTCTGATAGATATTTGTTAAATGTTAATGATTAGCACTTGCAGTTGCATGGCAAATTACAATACCATCAGAGACGCAGTTGAGTCTAATATAGTATTGATGTTATTTGATTGCAGATTGAAAAAGGTAAAGAAGGTTCAAAGCCTAAAGATGCCTCCTACACTGAGCTGGTTCGAGAAAAAGAGGATGAACCCCTTAAACTTGAGCTAAATCTCAAAGGCAAATCTACCAAAGAAACTAAAACAGTTAAAGTAGAAGGTGCGTGATAGGCATAATTCCATTCCTCTATTAACTGAATAGATTTATTGCAGTAAAAAATTGCTCTCTTAATTGCATTCAATTTCTTTCTAGATGGGGTAAATTTGAAAGATCTCCTTCCTGGCCCATCAAGTAACATAGGCAAGCGAGCAATGGACACTTCTTCAGAATATGGTGAAAAGAAGTTGAAAAAAGATGATAGTAAAGAAGCCAAGAAACGTACAGCATTGGATGAAATTATTAAGGAAGAGGAAACCAAAAAAGAAAAGGTCAATAGGAAAGATTACTGGCTTACTGAGGTAAGATTTAGGATACTGGCCAACTCCCCGTATCCTCCTTTTACTTCCCATTAACTTGGAGGTTACTTTCCTTTAATCAATTACTGTCACCATCTTTAATGGTGACTTTAATTAATATTTTTTAATTGATAATTTTTGAGCCACTTATGGAATGCACTTGAGATAGGAATGCTCTTTCAAAAGATTGTTTTTTCCTGTTCATGTAAACAAATAATCGTAGGCAGTAATATTCAAATTGAATTTGCTCTAAATTTGTAGTTGCTGGGCTAGGATGATGAATTTTTGTCTGTAAGACACCATTACAAAGTAGCTTGTCAGACTTGTTTGTCTGCATGAATTTCAATAGAGGTTTTTATTCAAACTTACAATTTCATTTTACGTACGTATTTAAGCTTCAACTATCAAACTTACAGGGCATAGTGGTGAAAGTTATCACAAAAACTCTTGGTGATAAGTATTACAAGAAGAAAGGATATGTGAGTGAAGTTCTTGGAAAATATGTTGCCATGGTCACAATGCTTGATACTGGGCATAAATTGAAGCTTGATCAAGCACATCTGGAGACAGTCATTCCATCAGTTGGTAAGTTTCAACTTCAAAATATTATAACCAATGTTCAATGTAAACAAGTCAGCAGTTCAATTTAATCTCTTGAAATTTCAGGTAGACGGATAAAGGTAGTCAATGGGGCGTATAGAGGCTGCACTGCAATAATGAAGGAATTAAATGAAGACAAGTTCTGTGTCAAAATCGAAATATGTATGGTGAGTATATTTAAAGTTATTTAGAAGATGGAAAGATATACATACTAAAAGATGCATGGATTCCTTGTTGTTTGTTTTTCTCTTATTGCCTTGAAACCTTAAGCTCTTCCATTTATTTTATGAAAAAATCGTCTAATTGGTATCAGTATACAAGATGATTACATTAGCAGCTTTATTGTGATTTATTTTTCTCATCATAGTAAGAGATAAATTGAATTAGCTGATGAATTTTGAGAAACGTTATTCTGAAAACATTATGATTTTTAAGTTATAAATTAGTAATTCCAGAATTAGACTTTAGCTACTGTTTGCATATTCTTTTGTTATGATGAAATTCAGTTATTAGTTGCTTCTTTCTCTGGTTACAAATTTAATTTTCCTATTCTTGAAAAAAATAGGCTATCCTGAGTAAAATAATGACTATCTTGAGAGTAAGATTATTTCCTGAGTCTCAACTTATTGAATTGTCTAACTTTAATATTTTATTTGAAAGCTGTTGAGCTTTTGAAAGCCAAATAACTTTTAATGTTTAACAGTCTTTGAAAATATTTTTGACAAAATTTGAATGTTTAAATGCTTACTTTTACAGTACAGTTTTATTAAACTTTTCATCCTCTATCATTATCGTTTGAGCTATTGTGCATTTCTTAAGAAATGTTGTAGTAAATTAGTAAAGTAGTGAATTTTATAGTAAAAGCAAACAGGTTGAATGACTTCCTCAAAACAAATTGTAGATCGGAAAGAAACATTTCCCTTTTAAAGAATTTAATTCTTTTCTAAAGGAAAATATAAAAAAAACTCATCAAGTAGAAGGATAAAATTTGAAGGTATTCATTGTAAATGTATATTGAAAGAACTTTAAATACTCCGTGATTTAACCTTGTCCACTTACTTTCAGGGACCCTTGAAAGGTAGAGTGGTAGAAAGAGTGCAGTATGAAGATATTAGTAAAATTCATAATTCATGACGAGGAATTCTTTGGATTTTGATGGCAACAAGAAGTTACAACCATGTTTTAATGTTCAGTACCTCAATTGCCTCAAACTTGTGTGAACGATCTCTTGTCTGATCACTCTGTAAGATTAATTTGTAATATTTGTCCATAAAACAATATTTATATTTTTCATATGATTTATTTCATTTCAATCTCATACCAGCTATTAGTAAAAGTGGCCAACAAGCAAAGGATTTGCATGAAAAATTTGCGTGATGTTTGAGAGCAAATTGTATAAGGAAACGCCTGATGATGCCATGGCACATACTTGGATTTTCTTCTTGATACGAGGGCTGTATGATAAGTACTGGGGTTTCATGACTGATGGCACCACTGACACAAAATGTGTATGCCATAATTTAATGCCATCTTTAGATATATGACTGTCAAATTTTCAGACAGATTAATGGAGTAGTTTTGTTTTGATAGCTGTTGAAAGAAGTCAAGTTCATGTTTGCTTGCCACCATTTAATTTCTTTTTTTGGATGGGAAGACGTGAGGAAATCAAGGTGAAGTTGCATGCTGTTTATAAGGTCCATGCACCTTCAATGACTACCATCAGATATTGGTTTAATGAATTCAAGCGTTGCTGAACATCAGTTTTTGATGAAGAGCACCCAGGCCATCCAATTGTGGTGAATACGGAGGATATGGTTAACAAAGTCCATGATATCTTGATGACAGATCGCCGTGTGAAGATCAGAGAGATTGCTGACATTGTAAACATCTCAATTGAATGCATACAAAGTATCCTACACGAAAAATTGGGCATGAGAAAGCTAGCGGCGAGATGGGTGCTTCGTTTGCTCACAGTGGAGCAAAAATAAAATTGCATGACAACTTCGGATCACTGTTTGGACATTTTTTGGGATTCACAAGGCATCATCTTCACCAAATATTTGGAGAAGGGAAGGACAATCACGGGGCAGTACTATGCTGATTTATTGGACAGATTCGATGCTGAATTGAGTAAAAAACTGCCCCATTTGGCAAAGAAAAAAGTGCTCTTCATGACAACACACCAACTCACTCATCTGCAATCGCCACAGCAAAACTGGTAGAATTACGGTATGAATTGCTACATCATCCACCCTATTCTCCAGATTTGGCCCCATGTTATTTCTTTTTGTTTGCAAACATGAAAAAATGGCTTGGGGGAAAGCGATTCACGTCAAACAAGGAAGTCATTGCCACAACAGAGGCCTATTTTGCAGAGTTCGACAAAACGTATTTTTTGAATGGCTTGAAAAAGTTAGAATATCGCTGGACTAAATGTATCAAGTAGAAAGGAGACTATATTGAGAAATAAATTTAAAATATGTTAAGAAAAATGCGTTTTCTAGCCTAACACAGGTACTTATAATACAGCCCTCGTATATGGGTCCTCTAGCCAATCGAGTTACCACAGAAAAACAATTTATCTTAATGTGGGGGATAAAGTGAACTTGAAGAGTCCATCAATAATGGAAACACTTCTACCCAGACCAGCTATCTCACAAAGAAAGCCCTGGTGCTAATTTCTACATGGGCCCTTTTTGCTTGTAAATATTTTGTTTGCAGTTGGCAAAATAAAACATTATCCTTTTGAAATGTGACACCCTCAAACTAAGGGCCCAGATGCCAGGCATCCAAAGAACCCATCCTTGGCTAGCCCTTATTCCCACACTAACCTTGGACGTACAAGAAGTTTTTTCTCTTTCGATTCGTTCTACTACTAACATAGCCAATGTATTGCAACATACTGTTTCAAAAGTTACTCCTGAAAGTTATGGCTGCGCTAAGTAAGGGTTCCAACTCCAACGATTGGGAGTGTAAACGGATGCACATTGCGACAGAATATTTGCTTTCCTAAGGAGAGAAATGTACTTACATGAAGTTATGCAATTTCTTATTCCAAACTTAAAGGTGCTTTTAGTCACATTTAATGATTTGACCACTGTCTATGGGAAATAAGAGATTTTTCTTTCAGGATATTGTAACAAATACAATGACTGTGGTTGTCTGAAATGATGCCTTACGTCTCTCAAGGAAACTTTAAAAGAAAGTTTCCTTGTAACAAAGAAATATTTTTTGAAGTGTTTTGATTTACAAGGAAATCTATTAGAAATAATCTTTAGGAATCAAATAATTGTTTTTATATAATATAAGAGTACGTTTCAAGCCATGACATTTTGATTGGTTTCAATAAGGAGCATTTGATTACTTATGTTTTGTGTTGACGTTTTATTTTTAGGAATTCTCAAAGCCTCTGAAAGCCTTGACTTGGTCAGGAACTCAGCCCAACCTCTATGGAAGATCTTTAGTACCTACTATATCTGTATCTACTATTACAGATGATTATGGAAATTTAGATTTAAAAATTTTGGGATTTCCAGATAATCCTCAGGGAATAAGCTCACAATGTATCAAAATGTCAGGAATTTGGAAACTCTTATAGAGCATTATCTAAATTATTTTTTAAATATTTATTTCATATATATTTCCAAGGTGCCTAGTGCCTTAAAGAGTAAATATGGAATTTTATCCCCTAAATGTTGTGCCGAAAGTTGTGGCTTGTTTTTGGTATTGTGGCTGTGGCACCACTAAAATATCTTTGTCATAAGCAAATTTTGTATATTTTGAAATTTGATGCTTAGCTAAATTCACGATGGAATGTTTTGACCATTGCTGCAGGAGGTACGCTGACTTCAATAATAATACCCATGTGGTTTGTGGATTCTACAACTCTAATAAAACACCTTGGGTAAGCAAAACTTCTTAAAACTTAAACATAAAGAACACAAATGTTTTGCTAACCTTCTTTAATCATTTTGTTATGAAGTAATACATTAGATTTATGGTTTAGGCCATCAAATGACAAAAGGTAAAATTATTTTTCAGCCATTTATATACCTTAACATTGATAAAAGTAAAGAAATGTTTGTTCCACCAATTGAGTTATAACTATTTTCTGCTTTTTAAACTTCATAATTACAGCATGAAACTAAAAGAGAATAACAACAATTTTGAAAAAATAATGGAAGTCACAATTTTGAAAATAATGTAAAAAGTCACAACAATGTAAAATTAAATCTAAAGAAATATTCTGAATGGACACTAGTAGTTTTATCACAACAGATATATAGAAATATATAACAATGATACATCACATTCATTATTGGGCCATGTTCAAAATTAAAAAGAAAAGTATTTGGGTTCTAACAGTCATCCATATGGTAAATAAAGACTAATTGTCGCATACACAAGAACCCAAGGGGTAATACATTTATAAAACTTAATTTTATCACATAAAGACTATTTCCAAGAATATCACAGGAAAAATTACTTAAAAGCTATAAAACATTTAATATCTGTACATTAAAAAGTATGGTATAGAAAAATAATTTATAAATAATGTATTTTGGCTAGATGTTATGTCTTAGTCACTCAGAATTAGGAGATATCTAAATTTAATGGTTAACATGGACAATGAAACTTATCAAAATATCTTAATAGAAAAAACTGGATGTACCATTCAATGAATTCTTTCCTGGAGTATTTGAAAGTAGCAAGCCTGAAAAACAGAATTGTTTCTTTGATTGATAAAAAGCATATATTTTATAGTTGATAAAATAAATTATGATAATATAATAATTTCAAGATAGAAGCATGTCATGGTTATAAGATCACATAAGGAGAAACATTTTCTTTATACGCACATCTGTCTTACTCTGTCTACGTGTCTTTTGATTAGATTATGAATGCCTTTTTAGGAAAGGAAATAACCCTTTCTTTTTTAAAATGAAAGAACAGAGACAAGAATCCTTTTTACCCAAAATCATGTCAACTAGATGATTTAAAAGGTATTCATTTAATAATTCAAGACAAACTATAAATCACACACAGATTTTTCTCTGTTTCAGGGCATTCACACTTCTACATAATAATAAAGAAACCACCTTTAACTGATGACTTAAAATGATACTTTATGCCAATAAAATGTTAATTTTTTATCACATACTAACCTTTAAGGTGGTAAACATCATTCCAAGTTCTCCATTTCGATACTGAGGTTCCATTAAGTCTTCAATTAAGTGAACTTCTGAACCAAGCTGCAAAATCTGAGCCCTCACAACAATAAAAAGGAAGACTGGAAGCAAATCATCCATTCCAAGGTGATTGAGGTTACCCATCAACTTTTGAATTGTCTGAAAAGTTGCATTAATGAAATATTTAATTAAACATTTCAAGTTATATGCAAATGTAGTTGCAATCTGTGAAAGGCTGTATCATGTTATAAAGAAAACATTTGACAGAAAGAAAAAAGAAGACATCTTAGGAGTAAATGAAAAACCTTTTGTTAGCTAATTAATGTTGAAAAATGATATTCTTTTTAACATTCATAAAATATAAACATGTAATAATGGAAACAGTACAATAAACAAATCGACAAATAACATAAATTTGAAAACCTCTGTAACTGCAAAAAATAATAAAATATCTGATATGATATTAAACATGCAATGTATTTACACAAGGTATACAAAATTATGGCCTTGGAGGTGTAGGAAATAACATAATAGTGTTGAAAATTTAAGTTATTGGGTTTGAATAATTGCAGTCACAGAATAGACATTTATTTCTGCAGGATGAACATAATCCTGCATGCACCATCATCATGGACCTACAAAGTTTACTGGGTGAGTTTATTATGGAAAATTAGTTAAAGCTGAAAAATAAGATTTGAGCTCTGGCTTAGTCAGACTTCATTTTTATGCATACTCCATCAGATTCTACTAAATGCATTCCCCATAACTCTTAGTTATCTTTCCCTTTTTTATTTATTATCAATGTTAATTCATTATTTACAAAAGAAGTAACTTACGCAAGCCATTTTTGCAAAAGTTCGGTGTATTACTTCTAATTTCTCCAGTGGGCAGAAGGTTGTCTTCAACTGCTGAAGAGTCTCCACAGCATTGAGGAAAGCATGGTTATTTTTGGCTGGCAATTTTGTTGGTGTAGAAGGTAATGATGGAGGATTTGAATTAGTTGGACTTTTATTTTCTGTTTCTTCACTTTCAGTTGCATTGGATGCACAAACCCAATATTTCCTTGAATAAAAGAATTAAATCATTAGTGACTAAGTATCAACAATCTGTAGAAAGCTAACAACCGCTACTAGTGTTCTGAGGGAAAAATCTGCAAAATGTGCCAGGAAACTAGATAAATGCATTTTAATGCAAAAGTCTTACATTCATTACAAAAATAATGATGATTAATTTAATTTAAATTCATACCTACTTGCGTATTCATACTTTAAGTTATCCATTACGTACTTAATGTGGAAGCTTGAAACTTACAATACAAGATAGGAAACTTTGCTTTCAAAGCTTCTAAATTTGAGAGGTTATCAAAACCTGTCATAACATATCAGCAGTTTAACATCATTAAAACTATGAAATAAACAGGATAGAATAAGTTCACTAACTAGCAAAGATAAAAGTATACATTGATAGAGGTGTGGTAGTGTCTTCTAAAATATGATTAATTTAGGCCAAATGTTGCAAATAATTGCAATAAGCCTGATAAAGCTTCTTTTTCAGAAAACTAATTTTTGCCTAACTTAAGCCCCTTGACCTAGAGTAAGTAGGTATAAAAAGATTATACAGAATTTTTATCATTTGTGAAGTACTGCATTTTCATTGTCTATAGATAAAGAAAGAACACCTACAATAAAATTTTTACGGGTAAGAAAAATGAATATATATCATAATTACAAGTATTCATGGAATTATTTAAAAATACCATAAACTGGCAGAACCATGCATGTGTAGTCAAGTGTTATGATCAAATTTATGTAGCTACATGCAATTTTATCAACTATGATTTCAGGCATGTAAGCTTTTTCTTTCAATGCAACTTACCTATGAACTTCAAGGTAGGCCATAAGTGAAAGATTGTCTAAACTGTTTAACTTCCTGAGTTGCAGCCAATATGCATCATCCTCAACTTTATAATGCAGTGCATACAAAACAAAAAGTGAAGAGTGAACACGAGGAAGCAGTATAGGGTGAAGCAGTCCAGCTGCTGTCACAAATTCCTCTTCCTTTTCTTCCTCTTCTTCCAGTATTTCTTCACTAGCTTCCACTGCTCCCTCTCCAAAATTTTCTTCTTCTGTACTCATGCTGCAAAGTAACAGATTGACCAAGAATATAACAATTTTTTTACGTAAAGGGTTTTGGAACTAGCTGGAAATCAAAGACTGATAAAATACCTTAAATATTCATACGTTCAAAGACTTTTGAACACGATTAAAAAAAATCAAGAGCCAATATTTACAGGCGAGAGGTATTTTATAGTAAATTAATAAATACAGATTTAGAGTAAGGACTTTCTGTTATAAAGATTGGTACATGGAATTCTAATAATTAAAGGTAAATTATCTATACCTAGATAAGCAATGTAAATTGTAAATAAGGTTGTAAAAGAGAAAAAATTAAAATTAAGTTAAAATTTGAGGGCCGAATTGTATACATAAATGTATACAGTTAACAAATAAAATTATTTTTTGGATTTACAATGAATAAAATCTATGGAAACTCATGAAAATATGTTGGCAACTATATTCTTGAAAAATGCTTAACTTTGAATGCATGAGAAAAATCTTCATCAAGATTGAAAATACATATTCAGCTCAACATTAACTACAAAAAATTTCATTTAAGTTTACGATAACCTTATGAGGGTGGTAACTACGATTCACATCTAACACAAACTAAATAACAAGGCTTGCTAAACAGAATGTGAGACTATGTATTCCATATCAAGTTACTTATTATCATCTTTTTTCAAAAACTATACTTACCATTAATCTAGAGCTGGCATGTCAAACTGGAGGCCACTGATGTGATTTTTGTGGCCTGCACCCATGATGCTATACAACAATATGACAATAGAATGATGTGTTGCAAACAATACATTCTTACTTTAAAATAAAATTGTAAGAAAATTTGTAAGTGTGATATGGCCCGCAAGAATCCTAATAGTCACAGTAAATGGCCCATAGTTTGAATGAGTTTGACACACCTTATCTAGAGGAACCAATGCATCCTCCACAACGGTCAACTTCAAAACAAGCTACAAGACTTGATGCAATTAAACTTAAGTTATTATTGATGCAATTAAACTTAATTAAACTAGAAGTTTAGTTTTGGTCAAAAAGTTGGGTCCAAACTAAGGGAGAGGAAATTATAAGGGTGGGCAAACACCTTGCTCACAGTTGGTTACACCTGGACCCATTTTAGAGGGATTCAAACAGGCCCCAATAGTTCAGAGGTACTAAAATAAGAAACCATTTCCTGTGAGTGACTAGGTCATCGATTACCTGTTCAAAGATGTTATATCTGTATCTTTGGGAGAAAAAAGTATGACTTCATTCTCATGTGAGGGCAGTGCTGGAAACAAAAGTCTGCAGATGGCATAAAGACGAATGAGTAATGACCCAAACTCTGAAACAGCATGAGGTAAGAGTAAAGGATGCACGCGAACACCACCATAAGTTGCTGTGAATGCAGATGATATGGAAGCCACCAGCCGGCCAAGTGGATGATGCTTACTTTCAGTTGCCTGTTTAGGAAAGAAGATATTCCACCATAAATTTTCAGATTATGCACTGCTTGAAAAACACAAATATATCGCTCTTCCTTTTAATGATTAGCATGAAAATGGCTTTGATTGATCAAAATATTTCTCTATGCTTTCCTATACTTATTTTATGTTTTGCTACTGATACATCAATACATATTTCTTTACCTATATTCTTTTACTTTTCTCTCATCTCTTCAACATCTCACTCATCACTTTTTTGTGTATACAACCAATTAGATGCTCAGGAGAACTTACACTTAGAGAAAACTGATATTTTTTTGATGAAATTGTTAACACTATATAAAAATACTTTTTTGTGTTATTCTTAATAAGGTTTATTAGATATTATATCAAATTAATATTTTTCAATCAAGTTGTACAGCGTGAAGAAACAACTATTGCGTAAACTCTTAGAACTGAATGAATTGTAAAAAAGATACTAATAAATAACAGACACATCAGGCAATAAATGAAATTTCTGTAGAAGTATGCAAGCAACCATTTGTTTGTTTATATTCAGGCAGTGCATTTGACTTTGGTGAAAGCAGTCCCAGGTTCGATTTCGATTGTGAAGCCTTTGTGTGCAAAATGACCTCAGCAGTCAAAGCACTTATAAAAATTCTATTACTACTAATAAGAAATTTTTGCAATAATACAAAAAATGTCAATCACCTGATAAGTTTAAATTAAAGATAATATCTATTAACTATAAATTATGAATAAAATTGCAATACTTGATGGTATATAAGATACAACAGAATAGAAGATGCCAAATTTCTTCAGGGCAAACAATTTTCACGGTAATGTAAAAACTTTAATACTAGTTTTTTTTTAATGCATCAATAGCTAGGGTAATTTTGCATATGAGCCCCCTCTAGCAATTGAGCCCAGAACAACTTTCACCGAAGGTGAATGCATTACCCACATGGCTATCCAGAAGCCACCGTTGAACATAAGTTGTAATTCTTTTTAATTAGCAAGTTTTAGTTTTCATATTACAATTTGTTATGATTGCACACTCCAATCAAATAAGACTGCTGAATTGCACCTCTGTTGGTGTTGCAGAAAAGAGCAAAACAGTGATGAATGTCTAACATTCACATGCAAGACGTGTTCATTTTTGTCCTAAAACTGAAAAAAAGGTGTATCTTAAAAGCTGTCTCATATGGCAACTAAATACTACACGATTAAAAAAATTTAATGTAAGCAATATCAAGTTATCCAAAAATAATTTAATCATACTACTAAGCATTAGCTAGATTTAAAAAAGTGATTCAGCATAAATATACCTTCATAAGGTATTTCTGTATATCTTCATATGTTTTCTTATCTAAGACCTTCCTTCCAAAATTAGGTATGGTAACAAGGCCATCATCTCCAGATTTTGAAGCAGATTCATCAGGTCGATGCATATTTTTTTCATAAGGCTGCTGCTGCAGTTTTTGTTTCAGCCGTATCTGAGATCTAGTAATGGCTATTGCAACATTCTCCCATACTTTTTGAACATCCACAAAGCTCTTCTCAGATTTTTCATAACCTTTCAAAGCACTTGCATTGCCCCCTGGTAAGGTTATCTCAGATTCCTCTTCTGCTTTCAATCCCAATTCCTCTCTGCACAGATGGAAGAGTGATCTCCACTTCTGATGAGGTAGCACACACAGTTTACCAAATGAACTGTGAAGATAAACAAAAGTTTAATAGTAAAACATGAAGGAGAACATGAGGAGGAACACAACCATGAAATTGCTCATCTTCAACACAAGTTGTGGATGCATTAAACTAAAACAGAGTGAAAATGGGATTTTAGTAATATTTTTGAAGACAGAGAAGCAATTAATGTATCATAATTGGAATAATATTAACAGATATAATATAAAAAAGAATAAATTGAGTATTTTATTAGATATTTTCCAAGGATAATTTTACAGGCTAAAAGACAGAAAAATTGTGAGTTTAGGAGTAGCAATCATAACCTTGACATTGACAGTGTCCCTATAAATGTAAGGAAATAAAGATTAAGGATAAAGTGGATTCTAGAGGCATGAAGATAATGTCAAATGCTTAGATAAATTTAACATCAATAAAAATTTTTCATAAAATATTGCAAAATGGCAAATGTAACAAAACCAATCTTCATTAATATCTTTCAGAATTTCATATGAAGAGAATAATAAATAAATAGAACTTTTGAGATATTACTATTTTTTACCAAATCAAGATTCAAACTGTAATATGATGCAAGATGAGACTGTAATTATTTGTTAGGACACATGATAGTAATAAGGAAAAATAGATGAATGGATGTTAAGATGGTGTTTAAAAAATAATTTTGTCATTAAGATACCACTTTTGCTTCATTATCTACATCATGCACTGATTTTAAGCAATAACATCTATTGAAATCATGGACAACTACAACTTTTCTAATGATAAAACTAAATATAAAAAATAAATCAGTCTGTTAAAACAAATGCTACTGCTGTTTGCTGCCCTACCTATTTTGGAGGGTTCCCCCCCTTTCTTTTTCATTATGGAAGTTATTAATTTTTAAAAATCTCAAACGTATTATCCATTCTATCATACATGTATTTGCTTAATTGTGTTTCCAACATTTACTTCATATTGCATCTTATTAAATAGAGCACTATACTTATATGGTAATCATTAGTAGGTGTTTTCTGTCACAATAATTGCCAAAATAAAGTTTTAGAATGAGATAAACATAATATCCTACTCAGTTTTTCTGTTAAATAAGAGCTCATGCATTTTCTTTAAGAACTCATTGGGAATATAGGCACATATTGAATCAACCGTAAGAATATGAAACTTTTTCATACAAGGAAGGAATTTCCTGTGATTGAAATTCTAATGTGAAATTACTGGGTAAAACTTATGACTACGTAGGAAAGTTTCTTAATCAGCTTGATTTTTTTCCCTGGGGTTATATATTACTTAGTTGCAACCAGGGATGAAGAATATGTCAAGATACTTATCAATACAAAGAGAGAAAACGGAAAACTTTTTGGATAATTTAGAAGATTTTTTAGCAAAAGTAAGTTATACAAAGAGAATTTTTATTTTAAATGGTTGCATAGTGTTCACTAAGATTTTATAGTTACTTTTTAAGAAATTCAGCTACTATTTTTACAATTAAATGCTATCATTAATGATATTTATAAAGTTGATTGGAATTGATTACCAGCAGTATTTAACTATGGAAAAGATGGAAGCTGTAACAAAAATCAAACATCACTCAAGAAAAATTCAATTAAAAGCTACATTTTATCATGCTCTCAATAATTACACTGACATGCTTATCAACTGCTGACTACATTTTTAACTAAGGCATTAAATATAAACTTAAAGCTTTAGATAGAAAATAAAGGACATAGAAGAGTTTAAATGCGAAGGAAGGCACAATACTCAAACACAAATACATACATAGAAATCACCTTGGAGTATGCTGTAATGAAGTTTCGACCAATTGTTCTTCTGGAGAGGTAGGGGCCCTATTAAAACAGAATGTTCCATTGCTAATCTTAACTCCACTTGCACCATCCCATGATCCACTGAGGAATCCTTCTAAACTGTGGCCTCCAGGTGCCAAGGTCAGCTTCCCACGACCACCAAATATTCCAGTTCCACGCAGTTCTCCCTCATAGTGAGTTCCCTCTTCAAACACCATCACTCCATATCCCTGGAAAGGATAAATATTAAGCTTTTAACCAGAAATCGATGAAATTCCAAAGAAATCATGATACATCCCGAGAACTAACAGGGCATTCTTGTATGTTCATTGGCTAAAAGAAGTTAATTTTCTTTCATTGAATAGTAATGTAAACAATGACTCACAACTCACAGAGGAGCATAAAATATTTCCTTTGGGGAAAATGACCAAAAACAGTTTGTGCAAACAAATCTTATGTAAATGTCCAATTTTTTCTGAGTGCTGCGCTATTTGGCATTAGTTAGATCTCACCTGGAACATGCAAGCATTGCATTATATATAGCTGACATAAATTAAAGTCACTGGCATGTATTCTAACTAACTCATGAGTTTGGAAAAAATTATTTTGATAAAGAAATGAATATTATGGAGATGCTTCATGGCACTGGTTGGTAATTAGTAATAGAAACTTCAGATCATAGAATAGATCTACTAAATTTTGGCAAGGGACGGCACAATAAATTGTTTCCACCAAGTCATTTCGGTTGAAAAACTCAAGAAAATACTTGAATGGTAATTTGAATATCAACAGATATCAAGACTCCCTTGCCATCACTCAAGCTTTTTTAAGTGACTTGATTAGGTATGTACAATTAATAGTATACCCCTTCCAGCCAAAGGCTAGAAGACAAACAACAGGCAATCTTTTAATGAACCAAGTTTGAGTTTGCAAACATTTTTAAAAATAACTTTTTCTTATACTATCCATTGCTTCAGGTAGGACTGGTGGTAAGGCTTTGTAATTAAAAAAGAGATTGCTTTTTCTTTAGAATAACTTCTTGCTTAACTAAAGTATTCATAAATATGAAGCCATAAATATACATCTTCATGAAATTGTATTTTCATTTAAAAAATGCAATGAAAAGAGCTCTAAATGAAAACAACAACAAATTTACAATATATAAATGTCCAAATTAAGTCTTTCAAAAGAGATAAAGTCATCACAAGAATTCAACACTAGTTCTTCAGCCAATAAATTTTGTTGAAGAGATTTGTCTACGCCAACGTCATCTAAAAAGCCATGTCAAAGGTAGGATACAAATTTAACTTAATAAGCTTCCAAATTATGAGGATTTTAAGTCAATCAGACTTACTGTAATGGTACCTCGGATAAAACTTCCTTCATGATAAACTCCATCAAGAGATACTATCAATCCACTTCCATGCTTTTCACCCCTTTCCCACATTCCAAGATATTTTTCTCCTAAAAGAGAATGATCGTTACAACGCAAGGAAATAAGCCTTAAAACAAGATACACATTAGATTTTACACTAAAAATGTTTCCTTTATTCCTCTCAAATCACACAACAACATTTGCATCCAGTTATATTTCAGAGGTTATCATTCTAGCCTCAAGTTTAGCAGCATAATACGAGAAACATAACTTTCTGAACATTGACTTACCAGCTACAATGTCATCCATTACCCCATATCCATGTTTAGCCCCAGCAACCCAATCTCCAACATAAACAGATGCTATAGAAGAAAGAAAATGTCCTTCTTTCTTAATACCATGGCCATCTGGTTGACCTTCCCTCCATTCACCCTCATACACTGCACCATTTGCATACCTAATGAATAATAAATAAGTAATAATTTAGGTAATAAAAAATTGTTATCTCAGCAAAATGCTGACAGTTGTGAAGAGAGGTTGAGAATTAAAATCAAGATAAATAATGATTTTCTTTCCAGTGATTTCAAAGACAAATATAATCAATCAATAAAAACCCTGTTTATTTTATTTAGCTGGTAAAGGTTATTAGGGCATAACATGATTTGATAAAAAGTTAAATAACCTTCAATTGTACATATTAAAATCAGGGGTGCACCCAGAATGTTTGCTTGGGGGAGGGGGCTGAACATAAGGAGTGTAACTAATAATCTCTTGAACTCCTTCCAATTAACGATTTCATGTGAAATGAT
Organism: Ladona fulva; assembly: GCA_000376725.2. Lineage (NCBI taxonomy): Eukaryota > Metazoa > Arthropoda > Insecta > Odonata > Libellulidae > Ladona > Ladona fulva. Next base: position 201,477 of record KZ308879.1, read on the forward strand.
TGGTTCACATCATAAGAAAGTATTATCTATAAAGATATATTTTAAGCTTACAAATATTTTTAACTAAGACCCTTGAAAAATTGGTTCTAAATGAAATATTTAGTCCCCCCAATGGGTGCAAGCCTGATCAAAATATAGAAATATTAAACATAAAGAAAATATAAAACTTAAATAATTCAGACAACAGTAACTTCAAGGTATAAATATACATAAAAAGTAGAATCTCACCTCATGATACCATAACCATGGTACAGACCATCCTTCCACTGACCATCATAGGTTCCAATACTGGGGTGAGTATGACGTGCATGACCATTAACTAAGCCATCTTTGAAAATTCCCTCTATTTTTCTCCCATCAGACCATTCCATGACACCTTTTCCATTAGGAAGACCAGAGAGCCATCCTCCTAAAATGTAATATTAATTATTTAAAATGTACAAAAACTGACACTACTAATGCAAGTAAATCTTAAACATATAAAGATATCAACTCTATTCAACTTAGAACAATATCTTACTACACTAATCTTGTTATCTGCAGTTGATATTCACATAGATTCGGTTGGTAAAAGTTTTTAGGTTTCTTAAAATAATTAAAAAGTGTTTGCTTTCCAGTTAAATTTTGCAATTTTGTTGAAGACATTTTATTGTAAAACTTTACTTTCCATATTATTTTAAAAATTTACAGTAAAAGACATTGTACCAAATTTTAAAACTTCATGAAATTATGGCAATGATATGATTCTCTAAATTCTCACCATTATTTTCAAACAGTAATAACTTATTCCTTTACCACAAAAAATGTAAGGTTATAGAATTTTCAAAAAGGTTCTTCAAAACTAAGCCACAGCAAATTATTCTACATTTTTTTTCATTCACTTAAAGATTGATGTATTGGATCGTAGCATTTTCCATCAAAATACTCATAGAATTTTCATGCCATACCTGTGTAAACTGCATCTTTATACGCAGGATGTCTCAAGAATTGATAAGAGGCATTTCGAGATGCAGGAGGTACCCCAGTGGCATTTTTAAGCAATGCAGGTGACTCCTTGCCTAGGCAAACCATAATAGCAGACTGTATTGCTCTCATCCATGCCATCCTTTCCTCTGAACTAGAAGCCACCACCGTTAAGGAATCTTCAGGCATTATCAACTGGAGGGCATTCTATGAGAAGAAGTGAAAAAAAATTATCAGCCACAATACATCATGACAGGCAAAAAAGAATTTCTTTTTTGACCCTGACGATGGTTTCTTGGATGGTGAAATGTAGATTGGGAGTTAACAATTATTGAAGATTTTTGGATTTTTAATATTATTAATTAACTTCAGCGGTCCTTTTTGTTCTACTATTAATTCATAGATCACCTCTGTTATTCATAAAAATGTGCAACCCCAGAAAACAAAATAGTAATTTCCAATAATAAGGCATTTGATATGAATTGATTATAATGGTTACAACATAAATCAGAAAATAGATAAGTGAGGAATAAAATATTAACTTATTGCCTAAATTTTTCTTGGAAATGTGACTGGATATAATAATTATGAAATATAAGAAACTAGATTGAATGAAATGAACCTGGATGTAGAAAACTTCATTTACAGGAAAATCCTTTCTCTTTTTAACAACTACAATATTGCACCAGCAAAATATTTTATGTTAAGATCTTCTCACATTCTATGCTAGTATTATAATTATGTAATTTTTTCTTGGGTTATCCCGATAGCTGGATAGTACTGAAGTAAAAATCATTATGAATTAATTTTTCATCTCACACATTTATCAATTAAAAAAAAAACTCACTTGAGGTATGGGCTGAGTTTGCTCCTCTTCCCATGATGTCTTTAGAAAATCCACCCAAAGTGTTGAAAGATTATGTGGAGTGACCTGTCCATTGGGAGCAATCTGAAGAAACGCATCTGTCAAGAGTACGAAGGATGGTGAAGATGAAGATGGTGAAGAAGAGGCAGAAGCAGCACTAACAAACAGTGTGGCTGGTCTAGCAATCCATAAGCTTGGTATCTCCCTCCGTTTGTTGGGACGGGATTCTTTGATCAATCGCTGAGAGTGAATTCGTGGCTGCCAGGAACACTTTTTGCTCAAATTGTTATCATCTTTAAGTCTCCACTTTTCAAGGACAATACCACCTCTTGCATGCTCCTCCCAAAACTGTCTAGTCTTCTCGGCACGAATACGGGAACGGTTCCACTCATCCTTGACGTTCAACAAACTCCACACTCTTCTAGCTCTAACAATATTTTCATCCACAGGAATTCCATGGGAACATTTTATCGGATGTCTTTCAGATTCTACATGAACTGGACTTTCTTTCAAACTCCAAGTGTCTCCCTTATCAGGGCGCATTGGGCTATAAATGGAAGGTATCTCAGAAGGGGAGGTTACCAAACTTCCATTGCTTGAAAAACTGGAAAAGCTGCTGAGTTCTGGTACACTTAAAGTTTTACCCTGAGGGGACACAAATTGTGTGGAGATACTAAAATCATCACAGACAATGCTCCCTTGGTGTACCATCTTACACGAAAACATATCTAACAGATGCATGTAAAATTTTAGATGTTCAAGGGGTTTAAAGAGGTTATTTGAAATTACTCTATCATCACTTTGATCAGGAGAAAAGGATTTGATACGCTGCATGGCAATAGAGGAATAGTGTTGGACATCTCTAAAACCTTCCAAAGCCAATAAGTCACATACTGCCTCCAAGTATGCACGGTAGACCTTCACATATTCATCAGGATGAAGAATTGGTGCAATGAATTTAACGTCAGGTTTGATGTCCAGATGAAGATCTCTCTCGTACCACACCAAAGATTCTACCATCAAAGATATCAACGAGAGAACTCTACAATGCCCCTCAGTGACAGCTTGAATGACCAAGTCCAGTTCTTCGTTCACATAATCCTGTCTCTTTTCTTTTGGGGACTTGTTTAAAGGAGAGCTTGGAACTAGAGGAAATAGGTCTGTGCCCAAAGAAATGGCCTGTGTTAAAAGATCCCTTGCTTCCCGGATCAATCCAGATAGATGGGGGACACTCTTCTTCAGGTCAACTGAGCTGTACACACAAGCAGAAAAATTTTTAGAAGCAAATACTTGTATGGCTTCCATATCATTGGAAGGTTCATCAAGGTGAATGGAGATTGATCTGGAACCATCCCTGAAAGTTAAGAGAGCTTTTATAATATTATATATTATATACATGTAAAATTTAATGCTAAAATTACAACATTCAGGACAAATTCCTTACTCAATTATTAATAGCTAAAATATTATCTACAGTAATATCTGATGCATTTATGATTTTTGCTAAACCAAAACATAAGTGCATTAAATATGTAGAGAGGTAGAGGTACAATAGAAGACATAATCCTTCAGTGACATGCTAAAAATAATGGCTTACCAGCATTGCTACAATAAAGGCAGAATTTTGTGATAACTGAATCCACCCAATAGAAGATCAACACTAACTCAAAAATCTACAGAATCAATTGATGCAATTAAGAACAAGGTTATGTGAAACGCAGAGAAGTACACAACCAGGGAGGTGGTTATTAAAAAGGACAAGAAATGTCATTAAGCAGGGAAATGATTGTAACAATATGTTAATTTTTCTCGATAATAATTTATGGCTATTACACTGAAACAGCTGACATTTAACTTCCTTCGTCACCTTTGCATTGGGTGATCATGTAATCAATTTAACGAAATCATTCCAACAAATTAAATAATCCCAAAATGATGTATCAACTTTAAGACGCAAAACATTAAGTAAATACTCCACAAAGTTTTATAATACAAGGTGAGTGACAACGAAATCATTCACCTACATGAAAAAAACAAGCAAGCTAGCAAAATTGTACCGGATGATTCTTTAAATTAATTCCATAACATTACTGAATTATTAGCTAACAAAAAACAACTTACACAACTTTCCCCAAAGAGAAGATGCCTCCACAATCTGACAGAAGGATTGAATGATTTTCACCAGCAGCTATGTCTATCACATTTCCTAATGATAAAGGCCAGTGCATTACCCTGGGTGAACTAGAGCTGCAGCTGTTTTTGCCATCGAGGCCTTTAAGATTACCCAGTTGTCCCAAAGAGCCATCTCCCCAAGCCCAAACTTTACCGTCGACGGAAAGGGCAATAGTGTGGGAAGCACCGGCAGCCAAATACTTAATTCCTCTATTTCTAAGAGTACTAATGCACACAGCACGTTGATGTCTAGGAACTTGATCTCCGACACCCAACTGACCTCGTCGATTGCTGCCAAAAGCCCAGACTTCAGTGTCCAAAAGAATTCGTCCAATATGAACAGCAGATTTATCAGAGAGGCAAATTGTACGCCACACGTTTTTTGAGAACTTCAATACCTTTAGTTTGTTGCGAGGTGTCATCTTGTCGCTAGAATCATCGACTACATTACCCAAATCATTCAAAGCAGCATTTTCCTTGTTTGTACTATTTGCAGGACCCTCTGTTCCACTAGAAAAACTTTTTGCCTCACTCCCTTCTTCTACGTCTATATTAAACTGTTTTTCTTTCTCCGATAGGCATGAGCAAGACTCCGTATGAGGGTATATAGCATCTTCTTTTGAGTACTCCTCACAAAACTGCTTCCTCATTCCATCAAGGGAATCAGATACACCCAAAAGAATTGCACAGTAATCCACTCCACTTGCTGCCATAAGATGATGAGGTTGTTGATTATTCCAGTAAGATCGCGGGTAGGACTCTTTATCGAATTCGACCAAAGAAAGATTTTCGCTTTCTCTGAGCCATAGTCTATCACAGCTGTCAACGAGATACACTGCACTTTTACCTGCTAAATTGCTGGAAGAAATCGCTTTAACGATGATTTCTTCGTCGCCATTAATTATCTTTACTTCTTCAAAAGCTCTTAGGTTTTTAAGAGGAATACTGAACAAACGACCATCACTGGAAACTAAATAAACAATTTCTTCAGAGGTCGCCATATCCATAACATTGTGATAAAGTATTTCGAAACAAATGTCACCAGTGTCATTCTCAACTTTGGCATAATGTAAATCTTGGTTTTTTAGCAATATAAACAAATGATTATTATCACTTGCACTAGAAAACTTCACTATTTCAATAAGATCCGCTGAATGTTTGACATTAAGCTCTGTATTTCCGCGCCAGAGCTTAAGATTCAACATGATGTAAAGATTCACTTCCTGAGCGACTCATAGGATATTAATGAATAAATAACCGAGGCAAAAACAGTATGGGTGCCAATCAAGTAATTCTTGCTAGAGGTAACAAAGAGCATGATGAAAGTATTCCACAGATAAGAGCTAAATCACAACTCATGATACGTAATTCCCAATCCATTTATGTCCATCCTTCCGACTTTGTAAATAAGAGGAACTAGGCGGAAACAGGTGGCGCATCTGGCGCATGCATCTCAAAACAAAACGACAAGCGATGACTCACTCCATTTGCCGCGCGAGGTAAGAAACTGATATTTGTAAGATAGGTATCGATATTTTGCTTAATATTAGAGTACCCGACATGAAAATTCGGTAAATGTTTGCCGGAAATTCAATTAAAGCTATATACTTAGACTTATAACTTAGTAAAAATTAATTCATAAGGTAACGTAAGTGAAAATTAAAGCTCGGTTATATATTCTATCAGGAAACGGAAATGTGTATTTTGTTTACGTCGGATACAGTAATGTTCACTATATGTGATAATAATAGTCGATGTAAATAATAATTAATGCATGATTGTTTTAATTTTTTGTTGGTATATATTATAAATTTATCTTTGAGTACTACAAATTTACTAAACAAGATATATCATAGAGAATCAAAATGTTTGAATTATATGAACTGTATAACAATCTCTTTTGTTTATAGCTGTTTAAAAGTAACTTAATCAATGCTTGAGTAATGATAAATTTAATTTAATTGCCATCTGCCACAATTGGATGCATTATAGTTTATGGTATTTATTAAAGTAATGAAGTTACTTCTACACTTTTTGTTGTTCTTTCTTTATTTTCATCTCAAGAAACTTCATGAAAGTGAAATCTTTGCATATCATTCATTGTCGGGTATCGAAAAAGAACAGAAGCCATACCATTACAAGTCTATGCAGTTCAAACTAAATTATTTAATAATGTGAGGTTTAGAATAAAGTATAGGAGATTATGTGACCAACTGTTTGACACACTCAGTGTATGAAAGGAATGAATACTTCATTGCTTAAAGAATTATTCTAAAATCTTTGGTTGATTAATTTCATAAAATGAAACCGTATCATCTACAAAGTATTTCAAACTACTATGGCATCGTGAGAACCTAGATTTATAGTAGAGTAGACATTCTCAGATGAGATTATGATAACCTAATTTTTGAAGTTATTGTGCAAACATTCAAGGCGACCCTTAGATATTCATAATTTACTCTATCAAATTAATTAGGCTGCATCTTTGATGCTATTTTGGAGTTTGTGTTAATTTTGAGCATAACCTTGCAATGATGAGTATACTCCCAGACTTATATGCTGTAGGATAAAATTGACAGGGTTGGAATGAACGACTTTAATTATTATTAACTATGATTACACAATATTTGCCATTAAAAATAAATCAGTTGTAATAATTCCAAAATATTTCTGTGCCGTACAACTAATCCTTTTCATTTTTCTCAGGTTCATACTTAAGGGCACATCTTATTAAGAGGCCGAAGAAACTATTCTAACAGAAACAGTTCTCCCTTAGACAGGTCAGTTATATTTAATATCATTTATTGTTAAATTCAACATGAGTTTATTATATTCTCTCACATTTTTAGTGTATAAATTACCCATGTATAAGACAAAGTATTACCCATGTATAAGACAAGGACAAGGTACTACCTTTATTCAAGGTATATGAATGAGACGCAACTTTTAATTTAAAAAAATTCGGGTCTAAAAACTGGGTGCGTCGTATGCAATGGTTGCGACAAACGAAAGTAAGGGTGGAAGCCGGCGACCAATTCCAATTTTCGAATCCCAAAATCAAGGCGTCTTTTATACATCGGAGTGTCTCACACATGGGGAAATTCTGTGTTCTGAATACCTTAAACTTCGTTGTAGCTCCGCCTTGAATCATAAATTCGGATTTCCTGTCCAGCTGTAGCAGCTGTTGTGGTTACAATTTTCTTCTAGAGGGAAGAGGGATTCATTATATAGAATTAAATTTGAAAACTGAGAGAAAATTGTGGGGCAAATTTAGTTTGAGAAATAAAAACTACTTGAATTATATTCATGAAATACCTCATCAGAAAGAATCTCAGGGAAATGTCTGTTTGCACCATTGTCGGCTAATCTTCCGGTAAACTTAATGTATGACCCTCTCGGAGACATTGAGGAAATACTGTGAACGCTCGATTACAGGGCAAATGACGGGGAGATGGTGCACGAATAGCCATAAATCACGGATAATCCAAACTTTAACTTTTATTTTTCATGACGCTCATTATTTTCGAAAATAAGCAAATTAAAATCATTTCCGCGCTTATTTCGTGATTTTCGATTATTTCATTGACTCGCGAAGAGTTTTCTTCACCCGACCGAGGATTATTTTTATCACCGATAATTCATTGTAGTCGTATCACCACTGCTACATAGAAAATGTCTTACGTAAACCCTGCTTGTATGATTTCGCTGACATTTTTGGTTAATTTGCGTTTGAATTTTTCTAAAAGACTGCGGAAAATATCGAACATACCTTCTCAGCTATAAATTATATTCATACTTATCACTCACTTTTGTAAGAGATTATGTATATTAGGCATTTTTATTTCTAGGGCATTTGGTGATTGTTTTTAGCTTTGGTAACATTTGGTCGTTGTAACAAAAAGCTATAACTTTATATCGATTAAGAAACTTAATTGCATCGAAAGGTTAAAATAACACGTTTCAAGTATTTTCATTTGAAAAATTCTCATCGTGTTGCAAAAACAACCCCGTTAAACTTCATTGCTTATCGTGTGGAGACATCCAGACTTTTCTGATAATTGAAGGGCTACATAACCTCCCATATCTGGAAACCCATGGGCCATGGTCATGAGCCACGAGGGACTCAAGGCTGAATTGCGTGGCATGTATAGAGGCAAAGGAAAAAGAGGCCAATTTGCTTAGACGCCCTGAATGCAATGGAATGAAAGGGAAGAGAAGGTTCGCGGACTTCTGGTGGAGTAGGTTTGTTTTCTTCCTCTGGCTTCGCTTACTTGTGAAAAAATAAACAGCGATTTACATACGGTCTGTCTGTCTGTAAATTATTCAGCCCGAAGGCCGGCTGAGACCTCATCCCCTCTACTATCGGCTACGAAGAGCTAGGAGAGGGAAATGAGGCTTACTAGGCAAGATGAGGAGCGAGCTAGTTTGCTCTTTTTTTCCTCAGTGAGGCAGAATGCTATAGACAGAACAAGTCCACGTTAGTGAAACACAATGGCTCTACTTTTCGTAACATTGCATAAGGAGAATCCTTAATTAATGTTATTATCCAGCGTAACTCATATCTCAGTAGCTTTTATATCATCGCAGCTATGAACAAGACTGAGACAAATGTATATAAAAGATACATTTTTCTCCATCCCGTACCAAAAGACAAATTACGTACGTTGAAAGGCGCGAAAATCGGAGCTGCAGAAAAACATCCGCTGAAAACATTTAAAATAAGTAAAAAATACGCTAAGATTTAAGAGGGAAAATTTGGTTGACGTAAAAATTAATTTTTTTATTTTTCTGGCTGGACTTGCTTCGCAATAATTTTCCCACTAACCGCTGAATCTGTAAATACTTTTGAGAATAGTATGCAGTGCAATGTTGGTAGCATTTACGATTTACTTGTACTTTAGCCCATCCAAATCTTCGTCCACAAGGGAATTCTTGCGTAGAACCGTAATTGGATGAAACATTTGAAATTTCGTAACTGTAGCAGTGTTCCGCTTAAAGCATCTTTTCGTAAGGCCTGCCGAAATCCGCTGAGTGGCATTCTTTTCCTACCGAGTGACAACCAATTTCGTCAGATCTACCGACAGCTACGCCCGAATGGCTACTCTGCTAAAAGCAAAGCCTATTGCACGATGGACACGATTTCAAGCGAAGAAAATGCCCTGAAACGGAAATAGTAATAATTTGGAAAATGAGATTCAACAGCCAAAAGCAGTTCTCCTTCGTTCATCCACGGCAAAGTTATTTATCATCTCAACCCTTTTGGTTCACTGAACTATTCGTTTGTGACGTTACCTAAACGCAATTAAAGAGAAGAGATTGAATTGAACAAGAAAAAGAATTGCTACTTGGTACTTCAGCAAAAAATAATAGATTTCTAATCGATGTAATTCACTCTTATTGTACTTTTGAATTGGTTTGAATCCTTATCGAAGGATTAACAACACTGACCCAGGTCCGCATTCCAAAGGAATTCTTACGCGTACACGATGTAGCAACCTCACCATACCCGAATAGCGGATCCAGGGGGGAGGGGGGCGTAGGGGCGGTCTTTGACTTTGAATCACACTGTGAAACTTTTCCACGATCACCACATATCTATTGTATTTATCACGACTAAATGTTAAAAGTTAATCAGTGATGAGCTCATAAGGAAATAGTCTCTTAAATTGTCCCCCTTGGCAATGCATGCCTCTACCGCACCCCTCTGTCGAAAGAGAGCAGTTTTGAGTGAAGCTGTGTGCAGCACCCAAACTCGACCTTCGGATGACAGCTACCAATTCTCTGCGGGCCCTTCCTCTCTTCCCCCTCAGTGAATATCTCGCTGTTTATCTAAAAGGACTGCTGTTGAAGCATTGGGGAATCGAAAGGGGGGACCTCTCGATGTTATTGAAAAACAAGCAATTTTCTCATGGCATTTAGAGGAGCTCAAACTGAAAGCTAATATAATTCTTACTATAATAAATTTAAATCTATCGAATGTTTACGATCCACGATAAACGAATTAATTCACGATAGCATGAGAATTTTAAAAGAATATAGGAGAGAAGTGCGGCACTAATATTTTTTTACTCAAAGATAGATATTTAAGGCGTTACATTCTATGAAAGGTTAAGATTTCAAAAGGTTTCAAGAATACCGTCGGAAGGGACTCGTCTAACCTAACCTTCCTACACCCTTTGTGAAGTAATTAAGCTACCTCTTAGTTATTTCTCGGCTTCTAGTATACGAGGAAAGGTTCGATAGTCATCCTATGCTTAGAAGAAAAAAATCAAAGCATGTGTACCATGCGCTTTTCTATCCTATGCTTAGCTAGCTTTTTTCGATTCTAGCCCCACTTAGCCCAACTTAGCTTAAGAGAGAATTGCCTTATTATTGCATCGTATTCCTGATACCCTGCCTTGATAGATTTAATATTTTTAATTTATCTTTTGGTGCAGAATAGAGAAAAATATATTTTTAATTTACTTTGACTCTGCCTTACCCGTAAACGAAAGCCGCTGAGGTATGAGTGATGCCGATTAATGGCATTCATTTTGGTCTCTCCTTATAGAATTCAATGCAAGTGTTATATATTTGGCGATTGGGGGTCGTGGACTTTTCCTTTCGCAGTATTCTACGTCATTGGGAAATGCAAAGGCAAACTTCCTCTCTCGTCATCATGCCTAACAAGTCTCATTCCCTCTCCAAAGCTATTGGCAGCTTACGGTGGAGGGCGTGAAGTTCAAACCGGCTTCCCGGCATAGTACTTTACAGGCTTTATTCATAGACTTCTGAATGCTTCCCTGAATCAGTGGTGTTTAGCGTTGAAAATAGTTTTACTTTTTCCTCGCTGTTATCTCGTCGAATTTGCCTCGATCGAAGAAACGTACCATCGAGTCTCCTATTTTCTAGCAAAAACTTTCACTGCTTCTTTTTCTCGTGCATGTTGAAGTTTTCTTCATACGTATCAGTTTTTGTTTCCCACAAACGGATGAAAATCCTTGAACCCTTAGTCAGAATTAATGTCGGAAACTTATCACAATTTTCGTCTAGAGGGGTAATCTTTAACATCCTTGCTTTGTTAGATTCCGATTGTCTATACAGTCTTCAGCCCGAAGGTTGGTTTGAACCTCATCCCTCCAAAATCAGCTTTGGAGAGGGGACTGAGGCGACTAGGCAAAATGAGGAGTGAGGTAGTTTGCCGTTGCTCTACTCGCTAAGACAGAATGCTATAAGCGGAATAAGCTCACGTAAGAGACCTTAATCAATACCACTATTCAGCATCAATCATACCTCAATAGCTTTAAGACAAAGAAAAAAAAACGCACTTTACAATCTTGCCAGTTTTCTGGGAAAAAAATTTTCTTATAAATAATTTATAAACATTTCGAGGTAGTCAAGTTGAAGAACTATTTCTTTCAACACGCAGCAACTTTTGGGATTCTAATGAATGCATGGTTTCTTTAGGAGAATGTTTTAAGAGATCAAATCATATTATGCAACGCCGCACAGTGGGCTAGAATCGAAAAAAGCTGGCCAAAAATAAGAATGTTTTTTTGGAGCGAGGATTTTGAAAATTCGCATGGCTATTTTTATATAAATTCTGCATATAATTACCAAATCATTTACTTTTACTTCCGCGCATTAAAATTCTACAGGGGGTCAAAGTTGACCAAATTTTACGAAAAAATCCGGTCTTCGATTTTTCACAAATTTCTTCAACTTCAAGCCAACACTGAACCTAAATGAGCAATATCATCGGGTAAGAAATGATGTTTTTATATAAACCTAGTCTTTATGCTTCATAGTACTTGGTTTGAATGATCTTAAAAAAATATTTACATAAGTTATACAACAAAATGGCGGACCCATATTTTACGGCAAATTTTCACCTAAAGCGAGGAAAATAGTAGTGATGTACCACGATGTACACTGGCCAACTAATACCACGATGTTCTTTCAAGCTTCCTAAAGAGGAATCTAAAATAAAATCCTGCGACAATTTGCGACGCCGATTTATATACCGAATCTTCGATGGCGATGCAAGAGCCATATCACCTTCCATGACGATCTTGGATTTGAGAGGATATACGGACCATCACGCATCTTTATGGTTATGTTTCTGGAATTATATGCTAAAGCGAACCTTTGGTCTAACTTAAGACAGGAAGTAATAAGATATATAAAGTATTTCCACGCTCAATCCTTAATGCAAGAGTAAATTTAGCAGTAACGTACCGTTTCCATCATATAAAGTATATATATAAGAGGCTCGGTTGATGATACCCACCTGTGTGTGTTTTTTGGGAAATGGTTGTACTTAGTATTGTGTTTTCGCATGTTTTAGCTCAAAATATACACGCAGAGTCAGTTACATTTTGGTTTTCGGTGCAGTTCAGTAGCTTCACGGTGATCTTTCCGTATCTTATACCTTTCGAAATTACGTCGCAAATTCTACGAGTTGTTCCCTGTTTGCGGTTTGGATATAATTCCCGGAATTGCAGTAAATGTATCTGGTGAGTTACGTTTAGTAAATTATATCACTTTTCCTTTTCTGAGTCAAAATCAAAACTTCAGAGGTGAAATACGAATATTTTTTATTCCTGTTTCTAAATGTAGTCTCCGTTTTGTAATTTTCTGCTGTCATTTTTTTAAATTAATTTTTGGGAGACATTTGGCATTTCAACGCTACATTGTTACATTAGATTTCTTGGATGTCTTCTACACATTTCCTATTGATTGAATTTTAAGCAGTGGCAGGTGAGATTGGACATTGATGGCAGTGATGTAAATGTCTTAAGAAGTATCCTTTAAACTCCTCACATTAACAACTACGCTCGTGGTAATAAATAATTACTGCTCCAAGAGAGGAAATGTAATCTGCAAAGGGAATTTAGAGAGAAGATGGGGTTGATTGTGGATGTGCCTAAGTCGGGATATGGAACTACCATGATGGGATACCACTAGGCGTTTCATGAAAATCTAAATCTAGCAGCTGAAATTACAGGTGCGAATTTGAAATCGTTATCCCTGATACATGCTTGTTATTGAAATAAAATTGTGCAGATGTTGAAATATACATGGAAAAAATTTTGTTGTTTGGAATGATAAATAAGTATTTTTTCAGTAATTCATTTTTGAAGTGTTAACTTTCACCTTTTGAAGTGCATGAGTCTTAGTCATGATCATCCTCCTTCAATACTTATTCATTAAAATTTAATCATCAGTGATCGACAAGAATCTCATTAAAAGATTCTTCAATATCTTGAAGGCAGTCTCAAGCGGTCACTACTGCTGGGCTACCGCGTTGTTGTTCGTGGAATTATATCCGTGGTACTACATGCCACCAACTATCCATAAAGTTTTAATTTACGGCACAGAAATCTCAAAGGAATTCATTATTCCTTTGGGGCAACTTTCGGAGGAGGCGATAGAGGCCCGAAATAAAGACACGAGAAAATACCTTGAATTAGGAAACACTCGCGGGTTGCCGCCAATGAAGACTTGCCTCGTAGATTGCTATTAACATCCGAACCAATGATATCCATGTCAGCACTTATTAATGTTACAAAAACAGCAAGAAAAATGGGCAAGGAAGTGAAGGAGCTCCTGATTATGAGCCATCAAGACGTAATGGCGTAGGGAGATGAAGAATCCTCTGACGATTAGAGTATTTAAGGATGGTGGTAAGATCTCATTAATTTCATTAGATAGATATTTAAACATTACCCGCTTACTTTTATCAAAAATATAATAATAGCTTAATATTATCGAAAAATTGACAAGGTAGGAGTAGGAAAACAAAGTTTTGTGATATTTTTAAATATCGAGAAAAACGAGGCTTCTTCATTCATGACAATGGGATTTTAATGAACGAATTAAAACTAAAAGTATTTACAGAGTAGGAATCATACTTATAAACCAGTAAAAATACCATTAATATGCGGGTTGGTCCGTATATCCTCTCAAATCCGAGATCGTCATGGAGGGTGACGCTCCGCCGCGCGGATATGGCTCTTTCATCGCCATCGAAGATTCGGTATATAAATCGGCGTCGCAAATTGTCGCAGGATTTTATTTTAGATTCCTCTTTAGGAAGCTTGAAAGAACATCGTGGTATTAGTTGGCCAGTGTACATCGTGGTACATCACTACTATTTTCCTCGCTTTAGGTGAAAATTTGCCGTAAAATATGGGTCCGCCATTTTGTTGTATAACTTATGTAAATATTTTTTTAAGATCATTCAAACCAAGTACTATGAAGCATAAAGACTAGGTTTATATAAAAACATCATTTCTTACCCGATGATATTGCTCATTTAGGTTCAGTGTTGGCTTGAAGTTGAAGAAATTTGTGAAAAATCGAAGACCGGATTTTTTCGTAAAATTTAGTCAACTTTGACCCCCTGTAGAATTTTAATGCGCGGAAGTAAAAGTAAATGATTCGGTAATTATACACAGAATTTATATAACAATAGCCATGCGAAGTTCCAAAATCCTCGCTCCAAAAAACCATTTTCTTATTTTTGGCCAGCTCTTTTCGATTATAGCCCAATGTGCGGCGTTGCAAAATATGATTTGATCTCTTAAAACATTCTCCTAATGAAACCATCCATTCATTAGAATCCCAAAAGTTGCTGCGTGTTAAAAAGAAATAGTTCTTCAACTTGACTACCTCGAAATTTTTNCATTCATCTATAAACCCAAAAGTTGCTGCGTGTTTAAAAAAAAAGTTCATCAATTTGACTACCTCGAAAGAACTTTTTTTCTCAGAAAACTGGCAAGAATGTAAAGTACATTTTTTTCTTTGTCTTGAAAGCTATTGAGGTATGAGTGATGCTGAATAGTGGCATTGATTAAGGTCTCTTGCGTGAGCTTATTCCGCTTATAGCATTCTGGCCCAATGTGCGCCGCCTCGCCTGTGGCGGCAAAACAGATGCCAACGGCGGAGGTAACGTTATGATACCCTTAGACAAAGTTAGTCGCTTGAGAAGACTCACACCTTAAGTCTTGAGGAATGTGTGTGTCGATCCTACAACATCAGAAGGGTTTTGATTATCTCAAATTTAGTGCCACGCGGATTTACACGAAACTTTCAGGACACGTTCCTTGCACAAAAATAAGAGAGACATGTCCGGCCGTTCAACTCAATGTGCATTTGTTTATGCATAATTTGAAACTAGAAATCGAAGTTCGGCAACCGCAGAACGCACGTGCATTGCCATAAATGTAGCGAAGTTTTCCATCCAGAGAAATACTGATCCCGTTTGTCACAAACAACTTATTTTACCGCTTTTAAATTTCATCTTCTTAACTTCGAGACTTCTTTAACTTCCTCGTCAACATTTACTCAAATATACGTTAGGTAAGTACTCCAGTATCTATTGTACTGTTACACGTAGGTTATGAAGTAAGTGGTATCAGTACAAATGGCAAACCCCGAAGAAAAGTGAGATATCAATCATAGCTGTCATAGCTTCGATCTCAAAAGGCCCAGAATACTGAATTGTTTTTCCGTGAAGAATGCATTGTGCGGATTATGGGAAAATTATTTTGAGCACTCCCAAGAACGATAGAGAATTGATAATAGAGATATTGTTATTAGACATGATTTTGTAACGTAAACGGCAAAGATTTTTTAATATATGATCCTGGATTCGTTTCCAGACCAATACTAAATTCTCCTATAAGAATCGACTGCTCGTAAATTTTAACCCTGCAGGTTGAAACCCTTCCTTTTAATTTTCCATTCTCATCATAATTTTTTAACATTTTCAAGGTTCAAGATATTTCTAGAAGAGAAATTGCTTGTTTTATAGCGATACTTTAAGACTAATCATCCGGGAAAAAGTTAAGATTAAATTTCTACAGATGGCAGCATCACTAGGGTCAAATTTACTTTAAAACTTAATTGTGAACGCTTCATCCAATTTTCAATCTGCACACTGTTTTATGCATTTGAAAACCATATAATTATCGCTATGCAAAGATAAAAACGTACTTTCCATTCTTGCCAGTTTTCTGGAAAAATAATTTCTTATAATCAATCTATAAACAATTTAAGGTATCAAGTTGAAGAACTTCTTTTTAACAAGCAGCAACTTTTGGGATTCCAGATGAATGTTCGGTTTGATCAGGAGTATGTTTAAAGAGAGCAAATCATATTTTGCAACTCCGCCTAGACTGTGGCGGCAAAACAGATGCCAACGGCGGAAGTAACGTTATGATACCCTTATAGAAAGTTAGTCGCTTGAGAAGACTCACACCATCTGGAACCCCAAAAGTTGCTGCGTGTTAAAAAGAAATAGTTCTACAACTTGACTACCTCGAAATTTTTTATAAATTATTTATGAGAACATATTTTCAGAAAACTAGAAAGAATGTAAAGTAAATTTTTTCTTTGCATAGCGAAAATTACATGATTTTCTAACGCATTAAACACTTTGATTATTGGAAAATGGATAAACCTTCCACGACTTATTTTTAAAATAAATCTTGGCTTTGCTGTCACTCATACTCCTTGTGACTTTTTCAAATGGTCGCAACACTGCCTCCAATTGATTCAGGTGTAACCATTCTTCTGGTGAAAGTTACGGAATACTGTGCTTGCTAGCATATAAGCATATGAATTCTTTGACCATAATCAGACGTTTTATCATATAAAACGTGCTGTTCCACCTAAATATTTATAAAACAGAAGGTTAGAAAAGAGACCTAATAATTTAGTAAAATAGAAACCGAAAAAGAAGATGATAATTTTCAGTGGAAAATAGGATGCTGCAATCCTGTACTATGCCTAGACGATGCTGGTTAAGTTGGTCTTCTTGAATTTTTTGCAAAGCAGACTTTGCAATGAGAGAGTGGCTAAAATGGAGTGGCTAAAATGCGCTGCTGTCTTCTTGCATTTAGCTATTAAGGCTGCGGTGTCTTTGTGTCTGCTCAAAGCACATCGGACACAGAGCTGTAGTTGATGCGCGGTGCAACTCACATCGTGAATGGCAGCTAGCTGAATTGCTCGCACCATATTTGACCCACCATCACGAATAAAGCAGTGAATTTGTCGTCTTCTATTTCCCACTAATGTAGCATCTCCTTAATTTCTTCACAGATTAGGTCTCCAGTGTGACGTTCATTGAGTGGTTGGCATTTTAATACAATTTGATACGTTAGAAGTCAACCGTTACTCCATGTGCTGTCAAAGTTATTAATGAAACATTAGCACTTGGCTCAGACCAAATATCCGTGGTAAATTACAATTTCCCGATGGTATTTATCAATGCCTAATTTCATTTACTTCGAAGTTTTAACTCCGTTAAAACTCCGGTTTGATAGTATCGGAACCGGAGTCGGATCCGGAGGTGAATTTGAACCGGAGTTTCCGACCTTTCGGATTCGGAGTCGAAGCTCCGTTACATCCCTAATCT
>KZ308879.1:222605-235211 GCA_000376725.2 Ladona fulva
ACCTAAAGCCCTAAGAAGTGGACCCCCCCAGTCCCTTGTGACGTGCATTGAGGTTCATCCCTATTCATGCATAGGGAGCCCTCTGCCACAGGTCCTGGAGCAAGTTCCGACCTATAGACGGATAGAGCGACCAGCTGAGAAGTGAGAACTCAGTTACCTCACCGCTGGAGAAGAAGGTGAAAGAAAGGCCCCTGTAAGAGATACCTGCTTTTATAGGCCTCAAACGAGGCTAGGGACGAGAGATGCATGACTTCAATCGCCCCCTACAGAGCAGGTGGTTAATACATATAGATGCACTTCTATCTAAGGTACAGGAACATAATACTGCCCCCAATGCATTAAAATTTTAATTGGCAGAAAGAACAGCAACTTGTTTAAAGAACTTTCAGGTCTTAGTGACCCCAAATTCATTGCCATTACAAATTTCGTTTCTTGTCTCGAAAGGCAAAGCTAGATGAGGCTTAATTGCAAAGTTTTAAAAGCTACTGGATTAATAGATGTATGTTAGAATGAAATTCAGCTTAAAAAATAACTATTTCTGCTAGAAAAATTGCCTCGTTTCTATGATGGATTAGTTTTATTTAAAAATAAAGACTCACACATGCGATCCTGAAGTTAAGAGGAAAGTATCATAGTACTCACAAAGGGATGTCTCCCTCAGGATTTTAAGTCTCTGTAAAAAAGTAATATAATAATTAATATACAAGTTTACTGTTACAGTATACATAAATATTGCACTGTATCTTGTTTTGGAATTGTAATATAAAATATCGTTTTATTCAACAAAAAAGAAAAAAATTATTCCCATTTTTATGTCAATCAACTTTGTTGCTAGCAAAATGTATGAAGTCTGCAGTTAATTTATTTAGAAATTTAGAAGAAAAGACGATGGTTCACATTGTAACGTAATGACGTGAAAATAATCAGCAGAGAGTTAACAGATCCCATCTCGTGAGCTAAATTGCAAGACAAAATCATGCAATTGGTTCTGCATTCATAGAATATATCATAATTAGATATTACAGATGTGACATCACTCTCTAGCATAGCATAAATCACGTCAGGAATAATGCAGATTTGTAGATTGAGGTAAGCTATTAAGCAGATTATCTAAGGAAAATTGAATGGAAGAAAAATAACGTTATGGTAAAGGTGTTTAACATTGATGGAACAATTACTATATATTTAATTTTGAAGATGACTGAAGTTGCGGAATTTATCTATATTTTTGTTTTCATAAAATTAATAGCCTTTTCGGGTTGAAATTAAGTTGGAAACTTTTATTCGTCAGTTGGCCAAACTGAAAATCTTTCGCCAGTGCTTAAGATACAAGTGGCTTTAAATCATTGAAAGTGCGATTGTTTAAAGAAAAAAGGTCTAAAATGACCAATGTTTAATGAATGTCATCCTTTCTACACGGAGAGGTAAGAACCCTTAAGAAAAATGAAATACGTAAATAGTTAAACACAAAGTCAACCTTCAATTCCAAAACGGAGGATTATAATTGGAGATTATATCAATTCGAGGGTACCGAAATATCTACATTTATTTATAATACATTGCGATATAAGATCGAACATAACTGCGGTGACATATCCTAAATAATCTTGTTCACCAGAAAGAAGTAAAGGCTGTGTAAAAGTTTTGTTTTATTGTTACAATACCTAATTTTACACGTTATATATGCTCGAAAACTCACAGAACCGAAATATAATTAAAACCTTAACAAATTCGAACTCCGCGCGTAATTAATAAAGCTGAAAGGAAGCCCATGCCAAGATTTTCGATTTAAATTAGCTACAGTGAAGTTTTCGGAAATTACAAATAATCCACAATACCCTATTTTGAAATCAATGTCAAGGAAAAAATATTTCTTCGACGCAAATTATGTTCCCACTTTTAAAAAAGAGCTAGTGCGCAGAAACTGCTTATTTTAAGAAGAGTGACTTTTTTCTTTGTAATTCTAAAGGTTGGACTGTCGTTAGCTATCAAATGTTATCAAAATAGCTGTCAAAACTGTGAATCACTCGTCCAAATTGCCTACAAACGCACCCTTATCACCTTCAAATAATATGTTAATGAGATACAGAAATTGTCTTTTAATTTAGGAAGGCTATTTCCAAACCTTCTCTAAGGAAATATTATTTTGAAGGAAGATCTAATATTCCTGCAATCCCAAAATGTATGAAAAATGTATGATACATACAATAGGTAACGTGCAACCCGTTTAAAGAAAACAACTTTAAAACCAACTAAGTAGATTAAGATTAGACCACGCGAAAGTCATTGATTTCGGAAGAATATATAAAACCAACAATTGATAGAGAATTATTATTGGGGTATTTTGTTTTCATCAATGACCGTGTGAAAAATGTTGCCCCTATTTACGTAACGAGATGATTTGAATTCTAAGATTCTAAACAGCAATCGTTAACAGCAAAATGGTTTATAAGATTTTTAAATGAAAGTTTCAAATTTCATCCTGAAGGAAACAAAATAAATCCCGAAAGAAAAATAAATTCAAGTGACTAATTGCTTTAAGGAATGAGTCCACCTTGTACTTCGGAAGAAAGGAAAAGAATTGAAGGTCGTTTGAGGGAACATCGGTCTAACTGTACTATTTGGAATAGATAAAGTCGCCTGTTTAAAGAATAGCATGGCAGTGAAAGGGACGAAAATGGAAAGCGAAACATCAATAAGCCTTGAAAAGCGCTCATCGTACATAAGTAAACACATTTTCACGTTTCCTTAAAGAATGACTTTAATTGAGAGTAAGGGGTACTGTGTCTTTAAAACGGAACTAGTAACAGACGCAAGTTTATACAGAACAACGCAATACAACACAAACAGAATTATTTAGCCATACTGTATGTAATACGATGGATAGAAAGTTGATTTAATCAACGGTCTAGCTTTCTATAGACATACAGCAGTTTTTAAAAGGATATTTTCAGAGCAATTTTTAAACGTATCTTAACCAAATAGTTAAAATATGAAGCTGTATTATGATACAGATCTCTCGTAGAGAAAATTTAATTAAAAAGGAATGAAAAAGACCTTTAAATGCATTAGAGTTTAAGGTGTGTGCAAAGAGATAATATTAGCAATGAAATTTTCATTACCTTCTGTTAAAACTCGGGAGAGCCGCAATCGTCCGTCGACTTCGATGATTTACGAAGGACTTTGAAAACAGGAGAATCACTCTTTCGCAAAAGAAACATCGACCTCGGAGTGCATTCACTATCTAAATAACAGGAAATGTAAAAATACACAATTTAGAAACAAAGAATTGACTTCAATTTAACCAGTCTTTTTCTCAAAATACATGGTCGTGCATGCACGACCACTGGTAATTTTAAAAGAAGGACTTTCATTACTTTCAAATCAGTATTTCCTAAACCATTCAGTCTCATGATATTTGGCTATAACCACTAGAATAGATGGAAAAATAAGAAACAAGATTCCGGCGAAAGACTAATCATTTACGAAAGCGTTTATCTAATTCATTAAGTCCGTACCGTCAATTCATTTCCTACAGAACACAGGAAACCTTCTCAGAAAACCGAATATTAATATGTAGAATCAGTTTCGGAAATCGATTGCAAATAAAATTTAAAGCGAAAAAACTACAAAATAAATATTACCCATGGTTTATGATATACATTACTAACATCGTTGTCATCGTAAAAAAAATATAACGCGACGATTAATCTTAAAGTTTAAAAATTATTAACGCAATAGCTACCTTTTTATACAAGTACTTAGATCAAAGTCACTTGTTATAAATCCAAAGTTGAGTTCGAACTATTACGAGCGATTACATAATTCAAATTATGGTTTCCGTTAAGAATTTACTGTTTCTTATCTCCAGATGGTTACGCGAAACAACAAAAATATTTATATTAAAATAATTATTTCCAGGGACTGGGGGCATAAATAATTTTAAAAAATAAGAAATGTTGCAATCAGAAATGTGCAACATAAGATAGGCATGGGCCATGAAAATTTGGAAAACCGCTACGTCAACGGTTGAACAAATGAATGTGCCTAAAGCCGCTCGAAATATGAAAAAGAGAGAAATATTGGGGAATAAAAACCGGCGACGAAGTTAATGNATTAATAGGAAAATATCCTAGTTTAGTTCAAGTTGACTGGAAAACGAGTTTATTCCATAACACAATTGTAAACTCTAAACATAAACATAAGGTAACTGCATATATTGGTGATTCTATTTAAATGTCAATATTGCAAAATAAATAAGTTACAAAATATGAAATATATAAAATACTTCCTCAAATTAGTTTACCATAATTTGCGAATTACTAATAAACATTATAAATAATTTATCTGATATCTAACTTCATAAAAACAGAGAGTTGTCTAGTGAACTCATCAAACGCTCATTATATCAATGTGAGGATACCGCAATATCTACATTTATTTATATTACATTGCGATATAAGATCGAAAATAACTGCGGTGACATATCCTAGATAATCTTGCTCTCCAGAAAGAAGTAAAGGCTGTGTAAAAGTTATGTTCTTTTGTTACAATTCCTAATTTTACACGTTATTTATGCTCGAAAACTCACAGAACCGAAAGATAATTAAAACCTTAACAAATTCGAACTCCGCGCGTAATTAAAAAAACTGAAAGCAAACCCATGCCAAGATTTTCGATTTAAATTAACTACAGTGAAGTTTTCGGAAATTACAAATAATCCACAATACCCTATTTTGAAATCAATGTCAAGGAAAAAATATTTCTTCGACGCAAATTATGTTCCCACTTTTAAAAAAGAGCTAGTGCGCAGAAACTGCTTATTTTAAGAAGAGTGACTTTTTTCTTTGTAATTCTAAAGGTTGGACTGTCGTTAGCTATCAAATGTTATCAAAATAGCTGTCAAAACTGTGAATCACTCGTCCAAATTGCCTACAAACGCACCCTTATCACCTTCAAATAATATGTTAATGAGATACAGAAATTGTCTTTTAATTTAGGAAGGCTATTTCCAAACCTTCTCTAAGGAAATATTATTTTGAAGGAAGATCTAATAT
Source organism: Ladona fulva (assembly GCA_000376725.2). NCBI lineage: Eukaryota > Metazoa > Arthropoda > Insecta > Odonata > Libellulidae > Ladona > Ladona fulva. The sequence continues at coordinate 227,663 of KZ308879.1, forward strand.
TCCTGCAATCCCAAAATGTACGGAAAATGTATGATACATACAATAGGTAACGTGTAACCCTTTTAAAGAAAACAGCTTTAAAATCAACTAAGTAGATTAAGATTAGACCACGCGAAAGTCATTGATTTCGGAAGAATATATAAAACCAACAATTGCTAGAGAATCATTGTTGGGGTATTTTGTTTTCATCGATGACCATGCGAAAAATTTTGCCTCTATTTGCGTAACGAGATGATTTGAATTCTAAGATCCAAAACAGCAATCGTTAACAGCAAAATGGTTTATAAAATTTTTAAACGAAAGTTTCAAATTTCATCCTGAAGGAAACAAAAAAATCCCGAAGAAAAATAAATTCAAGTGACTAATTGCTTTAAGGAATGAGTCCACCTTGTACTTCGGAAGAAAGGAAAAGAATTGAAGGTCGTTTGAGGGAACATCGGTCTAACTGTACTATTTGGAATAGATAAAGTCGCCTGTTTAGAGAATAGCATGGCAGTGAAAGGGACGAAAATGGAAAGCGAAACATCAGTAAGCCTTGAAAAGCGCTCATCGTACATACGTAAACACATTTTCACATTTCCTTAAAGAATGACTTAAATTGAGAGTAAGGGGTACTGTGTCTTTAAAACGGACCAAGTAACAGACGCAAGTTGATACAGAACAACGCAATACAACACAAACAGAATTAATTAGCCATACTGTATGTAATACGAGATAATATTAGCAATGAAACTTTCATTACCTTCTGTTAAAACTCGGGAGAGCCGCAATCGTCCGTCGACTTCGATGATTTACGAAGGACTTTGAAAACAGGAGAATCACTCTTTCGACCTCGGAGTGCATTCACTATCTTAATAACTGGAAATATAAAAATACACAATTTAGAAACAAAGAATTGACTTCAATTTAACCAGTCTTTTTCTCAAAATACATGGTCGTGCATGCACGACCACTGGTAATTTTAAAAGGACTTTCATTACTTTCAAATCAGTATTTCCTAAACCATTCAGTCTCATGATATTTGCCTATAACCACTGGAATAGATCTAAAAATAAGAAACAAGATTCCGGCGAAATCATTTACGAAAGCGTTTATGTAATTTATTAAGTCCGTACCGTCAATTCATTTCCTACAGAACACAGGAAACCTTCTTAGAAAACTGAATATTAATATGTAGAATCGGTTTCGGAAATTGATTGCAAATAAAATTTAAAGCGAAAAAACTACAAAATAAATATTACCCATGGTTTATGATATACATTAATAACATCGTTGTCATAGTAACAAAAAATATAACGCAACGATTAATCTTAAAGTATAAAAATTATTAACACGCAATAGATACCTTTTTATACAAGTACTTAGATCAAAGTCACTTGTTATAAATCCAAAGTTGAGTTCGAACTATTACGAGCGAAATTCAAATTATGGTTTCCGTTAAGAATTTACTGTTTCTTATCACCAGATGGTTACGCGAAACAACAAAAATATTTATATTAAAATAATTATTTCCAGGGACTGGGGGCATAAATAATTTTAAAAAATAAGAAATGTTGCAATCAGAAATGTGCAACATAAGATAGGCATGGGCCATGAAAATTTGGAAAACCGCTACGTCAACGGTTGAACAAATGAATGTGTCTAAAGCCGCTCGAAATATGAAAAAGAGAGAAATATTGGTGAATAAAAACCGGCGACGAAGTTAATGATCGAACCAATCGTTAATTAAAATATGATACGTTCCTAAAGATAATCAATACGAACTTAAGAGAGAAATGTTTCTTATCAACACTAATGAGTAGTATATCTTACGATATTCGTGAACTAAACCTATCAATTGTACACTATTCNCAAATTGGAATTTTTATGGGAAGGATTCTCATGGCCCATGCCTGACTTATGTTATACATTTCTAGTTGGAATATATCTTATGTTTTTAAATTAGTTATGCCCCAATCCCTGGAAATAATTATTTTAATATAAATATTTTTGGTGTTCCGCGTAACCATCGGGAGATAAGAAACCGTAAATTCTTTACCGGAAACTCTTATTTGAATTTGGCTCGTAATAGTTCGAACTCAACCTTGAATTTATAACAAGTGACTTGGATCTAAGTACTTGTATAGAAATAATAGATATTGCGTGTTAATAATTTTTATACTTTAAGGTTAATCGTCCCGTTATATTTTTTGTCACTATGACAACGATGTTTTTTAATGTATCCCATAAATCATGGGTAATATGTATTTCGTAGTCTTTTCGTTTTAAATTGAATTTGCAATTATTTTCCGAAACTGATTCTTCATATTAACGTTCAGTTTTCTGAGAAGGCTTCCTGTGTTCTGTAGGAAATGAATTGACGGTACGGACTTAATAAATTACATAAACGCTTTCGTAAATGATTTCGCCGGAATCTTGTTTCTTATTTTTAGATCTATTCCAGTGGTTATAGGCAAATATCATGAGACTGAATGGTTTAGGAAATACTGATTTGAAAGTAATGAAAGTCCTTTTAAAATTACCAGTGGTCGTGCATGCACGACCATGTCTTTTGAGAAAAAGACTGGTTAAATTGAAGTCAATTCTTTGTTTCTAAATTGTGTATTTTTATATTTCCAGTTATTAAGATAGTGAATGCACTCCGAGGTCGATGTTTCTTTTGCGAAAGAGTGATTCTCCTGTTTTCAAAGTCCTTCGTAAATCATCGAAGTCGACGGACGATTGCGGCTCTCCCGAGTTTTAACAGAAGGTAATGAAAATTTCATTGCTAATATTATCTCTTTGCACACACCTTAAACTCTAATGCATTTAAAGGTCTTTTTCATTCCTTTTTAATTAAATTTTCTCTACGAGAGATCTGTATCATAATACAGCTTCATATTTTAACTATTTGGTTAAGATACGTTTAAAAATTGCTCTGAAAATATCCTTTTAAAAACTGCTGTATGTCTATAGAAAGCTAGACCGTTGATTAAATCAACTTTCTATCCATCGTATTACATACAGTATGGCTAAATAATTCTGTTTGTGTTGTATTGCGTTGTTCTGTATAAACTTGCGTCTGTTACTAGTTCCGTTTTAAAGACACAGTACCCCTTACTCTCAATTAAAGTCATTCTTTAAGGAAACGTGAAAATGTGTTTACTTATGTACGATGAGCGCTTTTCAAGGCTTATTGATGTTTCGCTTTCCATTTTCGTCCCTTTCACTGCCATGTTATTCTTTAAACAGGCGACTTTATCTATTCCAAATAGTACAGTTAGACCGATGTTCCCTCAAACGACCTTCAATTCTTTTCCTTTCTTCCGAAGTACAAGGTGGACTCATTCCTTAAAGCAATTAGTCACTTGAATTTATTTTTCTTTCGGGATTTATTTTGTTTCCTTCAGGATGAAATTTGAAACTTTCATTTAAAAATCTTATAAACCATTTTGCTGTTAACGATTGCTGTTTAGAATCTTAGAATTCAAATCATCTCGTTACGTAAATAGGGGCAACATTTTTCACACGGTCATTGATGAAAACAAAATACCCCAATAATAATTCTCTATCAATTGTTGGTTTTATATATTCTTCCGAAATCAATGACTTTCGCGTGGTCTAATCTTAATCTACTTAGTTGGTTTTAAAGTTGTTTTCTTTAAACGGGTTGCACGTTACCTATTGTATGTATCATACATTTTTCATACATTTTGGGATTGCAGGAATATTAGATCTTCCTTCAAAATAATATTTCCTTAGAGAAGGTTTGGAAATAGCCTTCCTAAATTAAAAGACAATTTCTGTATCTCATTAACATATTATTTGAAGGTGATAAGGGTGCGTTTGTAGGCAATTTGGACGAGTGATTCACAGTTTTGACAGCTATTTTGATAACATTTGATAGCTAACGACAGTCCAACCTTTAGAATTACAAAGAAAAAAGTCACTCTTCTTAAAATAAGCAGTTTCTGCGCACTAGCTCTTTTTTAAAAGTGGGAACATAATTTGCGTCGAAGAAATATTTTTTCCTTGACATTGATTTCAAAATAGGGTATTGTGGATTATTTGTAATTTCCGAAAACTTCACTGTAGTTAATTTAAATCGAAAATCTTGGCATGGGTTTGCTTTCAGTTTTTTTAATTACGCGCGGAGTTCGAATTTGTTAAGGTTTTAATTATCTTTCGGTTCTGTGAGTTTTCGAGCATAAATAACGTGTAAAATTAGGAATTGTAACAAAAGAACATAACTTTTACACAGCCTTTACTTCTTTCTGGAGAGCAAGATTATCTAGGATATGTCACCGCAGTTATTTTCGATCTTATATCGCAATGTAATATAAATAAATGTAGATATTGCGGTATCCTCACATTGATATAATGAGCGTTTGATGAGTTCACTAGACAACTCTCTGTTTTTATGAAGTTAGATATCAGATAAATTATTTATAATGTTTATTAGTAATTCGCAAATTATGGTAAACTAATTTGAGGAAGTATTTTATATATTTCATATTTTGTAACTTATTTATTTTGCAATATTGACATTTAAATAGAATCACCAATATATGCAGTTACCTTATGTTTATGTTTAGAGTTTACAATTGTGTTATGGAATAAACTCGTTTTCCAGTCAACTTGAACTAAACTAGGATATTTTCCTATTAATATATTCTCTGATTTACTTCAAATTAACTATCAACTGCATCCAATAGTTATTACTGTCTTTTATTTTCACAGTAATTCTGATTTTCGGAATTTATGATGAAATACTGCAAAATAATACGATTTTTTTCCCTTCATTCTTAAGTATCTGTCTCAATCGCCATATTTATGGCATTTTTAGTTAAAAAAAAGGCACCTGGAACTGCGCAAATAATTCTCTTTAAACATGTTATGGGTCTGCGAATAATCTCCAATTATAATCCTCCGTTTTGGAATTGAAGGTTGACTTTCTGTGTTTAACTATTTACGTATTTCATTTTTCTTAATGGTTCTTACCTCTCCGCGTAGAATGGAAGACATTCATTAAACTTTGGTTTGATGTGATTTTAGACCTTTTTTCTTTAAACAATCGCACTTTCAATGATTTAAAGCCACTTGTAACTTAAACACTGGCGAAAGATTTTCAGTTTGGCCAGCTGACGAATAAGAGTTTCCAACTTAATTTCAACCCGAAGAGGCTGTTAATTTTATGAAAACAAAAATATAGATAAATTCCACAACTTCAGTCATCTTCAAAATTAAATATATAGTAATTGTTCCATCAATGTTAAACACCTTTACCATAACGTTATTTCTTCTTCCATTCAATTTTCCTTAGATAAGCTGCTTAATAGCTTACCTCAATATACAAATCTGCATTATTCCTGAGGTGATTTATGCTATNAACTTAGCAGGTTTTTTCAGAAGTAGCCGCCATTTCAAAAACCGGAACAGGAAATTTCTGTCACCTGACGTTTCATACTTCCTTTTAAACGCCTAATACGTTCCTCAGTCTTTTCAAGAGAATCGAAATTCCACAATACGCGGGAAAAGGACACGTAATCGCACAAGTATCTAATAGACACAATTTTCCCTATCCCGTACCAGTGTACAAATGAAAATCATTCAATTAATCACGATATGGTACCAGGACCTACGGTAATAATATACCTGAATATAATCTAATTAACTTCATCTACAAATAAGGATTTTTTTCATTCGACCACACATACGGTACTTACATTCAGTTATTTCATACCTGTCGTTAAATGAATCCTGAGCGATAAATTTCCTTCAACTGCAGCGTGAATGCAATTCATTCAACGGTAGGGCTTAGTATCCTTGAAGATAATTCGATAACTATGTATGAATTACACACTTTTCACACTAATTCAGGGAAATCGCTGGACGCAGATTTGAGCTTCCATAGTCGGCAAGCTACCCTTCTTCCGAATAATGTCTTAACTGTTGCACAAACACAATAAACGTTAAACCAGAATAAGATACAATTATAGTCACTTTAAACAAATTCACTTCACGTCTACGGCAAACTATTAGCACGAGAAATTAACTCAACCATAGATAGCTTTCAGGAACGCGTGACCAAGGCAACGAAGCGATTACGTGTCCTTTTCCCGCGTATTTGTGGAATTTCGATTCTATTGAAAAGACCGAGGAACGTAATAGGCGTTTAAAAGGAAGTATGAAACGTCAGGTGACAGAAATTTCCTGTTCCGGTTTTTGAAATGGCGGCTACTTCTGAAAAAACCTGCTAAGTTTTCTTGTGGGTGTCATTGGAGTGTTGAAGACATAGGACGGAAGAGTTTAGAATGAAATATTCGAAGAAAAAGTTTGTTGGTGACATAAAATCGAGCCATCTTGTAATTTACGTGAAGTGTTGTTCAAATGTGTGAAAAAGTGATTCGTTGTGTGTGAATCATAGCTCTTCTTCAGTCTTACGTGAGTTAAATTCTGCATTTTATTCTCATTGATAACCTGAAAAGGTAAAGTGACAAAGTTTTAGGAGTGTAAGTGTCGAATTCCTTTTGAAATACATAAACTTCGAAAGAAACCGGCAGAGGAAAGACAAAAAAGGTACGACTACCGAATCACTAATCGATAACACTTTTCATTACTAAATGTGATAGCATTTAGGACAGTTATTATTGCCCCAAAAACTAGTGTCTGCTTATATAGTTGAATTATCCCGTTCGTGTGAATAAAGTACTGTATCACTTTCGTTAACACGATAGCATTGATGAGCTCCCGGATAACCAAGTGGGCAACGCGTTCGACTTCGGTGAAAGCGGTCCCGGGTTCGATTCCCAGTGGGAGACCATGTGCGAAAAGACCCAAGCAGTCAAAACAATTTTAACAATACTACCACTACTACCACTGGCATTGATACTTGAAATCTCCGCGGATTTATGTAAACTCGCTAATGTATTTCGGTTAATAATTCCTTCAACGTTGTAAGTTGTGAATAAAACATTCCATCATTTCAAGACACATTTTTGTGTGTATTTGCAAATAAACATCGTATCTTGCGTACTTGAGCAATAAGGAATTCGTAGCATAGAATTCTCAATTCGCGAAGTAAATTGTAACCTCTGTAAAACTTTAAATATATGGATCATATCTGAAGAGCGAGGTTTTTTAATCATAGTGAATTTTTCTGATAAAATATCATCCATTTTGCCAATGAATATAAGTTTATTGAGTCAATGCGCTAATCCCAGTCTTTTGTTTCTTGCTGCCGCGTATATATTTAATCTAATAAATTAAATTATAAACTTAATTCATTCTATAACATGTTATACATAAATAAAAATAATAAATATATGTACTCAAACAGTCATTGTTAACAAATATTAAATATTATACATTAATGTTAATGGAATTTTCCGCTATCACCATGGTCCGTTCGTAAATTAATACGAACTATATAAGTTGAATTTTAAAAAAATTAACGTTTTGATTCATTTAAAATTAAATTTAAACGATGACTCATTGAATTAAATGTAAATTTAAACTTTTGTAATTTATATTGTAAGTTTTAAAATTGGCAGTGGGCGGGGCAACATGA
>KZ308879.1:242496-293479 GCA_000376725.2 Ladona fulva
TACAATTAACGAATCTCGTTCAGTGTTGTAATACATTAAAGGAAACTTTGTGTGAATTAGGGCTTCTGGTAATTCAATGGAAGCTTTGAAATATTACGAAAACATTTTGTTTTGTAACAAGTTATTCTTTGACTGGAAGTGTTTCTTTAATAATTAATTGTAATTTCTTCGAGATTTTTTATTTAGGAAGAATAGTTACTCAAAGTATGTGAATACTATAATATTACTCATAATAGATATGTGAAAGAACCTATTAAATGATAATCTGACTCTCTCTCTCTCTCTCTCTCTATTATATATAATCCTCCCAAGATGTTTTCTATCTGTAGGAGAGCTGAATTTTTTTTTTCTGAGGGAATATTCGATAGATGTAAATCCGTTGGTTATGAATTCTTTGGCATTATGGATGAATCACTAAGAGCTATTCAGTTAGGCATTGTTTGGTCCCACTGCATTCCAATACTTAACATAACATAAGTGTTCTACCTTTGGTAGGTCCATAAGCCTCAATATTCCGTATGCATAGCCCTTTCCTTCGCTACCTGGTAACTTAACCCACTCTTTATGTCATCTAATATTTTTTGCCTTTGCCTTCCCCTTACATTCTAACCTCTATTACAGTCTTCAGCAATCCTTCTCCTCTCAATATCTGACCCATGCATTTCTTTTATTGGCGCTTAATTACTTCAATTAAAACCCTTTCCTCCCCAACCATTTCTAGAACCTCTATGTTTTTTTCTATCCTCCCAGCTCACCTTCTCCATTCTACGCCACACCCACATCTCAAATGCCTCCAATCTTTTGATTTCTTCTTTTCGTAAGGTCCAAGTTTTGCACCCATATAGCAAAAAACTCCATATCAAGGATTTTATTAATCATTTCCTGATTCCTATATCGAGACCCTTTGTCATTAATTCCCTTCGCTTCATAAAAGCTTCCTTGGCCAATGCTACTCTTTTTTGAACCTCATCTCCAGACCTCCCATCCCAAGATAGAACACTACCCAAGCACGAGAACGTATCCACCTGCTCTAGTTTATCCCCATCGACCCTGATCGTTAATTTAGCCTTCTTTCGCTTAGTGAATCTCATTACTTTAGTTTTACTTACGTTTATTTTCATTCCATATTCCCTTGCCTTATCGTTTGGTGCATTTACTAGTATTTGTAAACCCCTTTTCGGAATCGCACACAATAGCTTTATGGTCTGCATATCTTACTGACTTTACCACTTTCCCTCCAACTATCACTCCTTTGCTTATTTCTTCCCAAGCTTCATTCACCATTTCCTCTGCATATACATTAAAAAGTGATGGTGATAATGGGCATCCTTGTCTTATTCCTCTTCCTAAGTCTGCCCATTTCGACCCCCTCAGCTATTCTAACTCGCGCTGTTTGATTTAAGTAAAAATTTACACCAAATGCCTATCTTTCCAGCCCAACCCAATTTTATTTAAAATTCCCATTAATTTTGGCCATTGAACTCTGTCGAAAGCCTTTTCAAAATCGACAAAACAAGCCTTTTCAAAATCGACAAAACATGCACATATATCCTTTTTAAATTCCAGGGTTCGTTTTACTAGTACCCTCATTACCCCGATTGCATCCCTCGTTCCTTTCCCTTTCTGAAATCCGAACTGGTCTTCTTCGATTTGCCCCTTAATTTTTCCTTCAATTCTTCTATTCAATAATCTAAGAATAACCTTTGCCGCGTGAGATATTAAGCTGATTGTACGATAATCCAGACACTGAGAAGCATTATTCTTTTTCTGTAAAGGAATCAGGATTGCCTTAGAGAAATCCTCTGGCTTCTCCCATGATCATAAGTTTTTCTACATAAATTATAGAATTCTGTCTTAACCTTTCCCCTCAGGTTTTTAAGTAGCTCAACTGGTATCTCATCAATGCCCGTTGCTTTATTTCCTTTCATATCAAGTAAGGCCCTATCAATTTCACTATCTAATATCCCAGGTCCAACATCATTATCCTCTACTTCTTCTTTACTTTCTAACATTATGTTTGTTGGCTTCATGTCCTTCCCATATAGTTCCTCAACATATTCTTTCACCCTTTCCCTTATGCTTGCTGGATCTCGTATAACTTTACCATTATTATCTATTATTGTGGTTGTTCTGTTTCGTGTTTTATTTCCCGTTAACTGTTTCACCTTTCTATACATTAGGTCGACCCTCCCACCTTCGTCCAGCTTTTCTATTTCGTTACATTGACCCTTCCACCACTGTTCCTTTGCCCTAATTGTTTCCCTTCTCAGTTCGTTATTGAGAGCCCTATACATTCTACGTCCTCGTTCTGTGTTAATCCTTTTCCATACTCTTCTTTCCTCCATTTGCGCACCATCCTTGATACGGTTTTTAATTTTTTCCCATTCTCTGTCTATAGTAAGTTCGCTTCCTTTATCCTCTAAGGCCTTACTGACTGACTCTTGTAACTCTCCCGCTTTCCCATTTTTAAGGGCTTCAAGGTTCCATTTTGGTGTAATTTTTTCCCGAAAAATCTTTTTAAGCTTTAGCTCTGTTTTCATCATGACCAGGTTATGGTCTGAGTCAACATCTGCGCCAGGGTAACTTTTTGAATTTTTAACACTATTTCTAAACCTTTTTCTTATCAAAATGTAATCAATTTGGTACCTATCCATATCTCCTGGCTTTTTCCATGAGTACCTCCTTCTATTATGCTGCTGAAAAAGAGTGTTTGTGATACAGAGGTTATTATTTTTACAAAAGTCTACTAATTTCTCTCCCCTTTCGTTTCTAACTCCTAGTCCGAACCCTACAATTTCTTCTCCGACTTTGCCTGGCCCAACTACTGCATTCCAGTCCCCCATTACAATTAGGTTTTTATTTCCTCTAACCCTTCCAATTAATCCTTCTATTTGTTCATAAACAAGTTCTACTTCATCATCACTATGTTCGCTAGTGGGCAAGTACACCTGAACTATCACCGTGTTTACTGGCTCAGCCTTTAGTTCTACTGACATAACCCGGTCGCTTATTAGCTCTGTAGCTATCACGGCTTTTCCCGCTTTCTTGTCTAGCACTACCGCAACTCCCCTCTGGCTAGAATTTCCCCCACTGAAAATTACTCTGACATCATCACTCCAGAAATCACCCCCATCCTTCCATCGCACTTCACATAGCCCTAGTATGTTAATGTTGGACCTCTTCATTTCTACCTTTACATTTTCCAACTTTCCTTTCCTAAGCATTGTCCTAACATTCCAGGTTCCCACCCTTGTTTCCTTGGCCATCTTCTCTCTTCTTTTCTTGTCGTTTCCTGGGTAAGGGTTTCGTGGAATGACGACCGAGATAGCCTTACTCCTATCACTGCCGGGCACGACACTCCCCGTAGAGGGTTGAGTCCCGTTTACGCCACTTACAATATTCTTATATTGGCACATCATGATTGCTTGGGATAAGTGTGGTAGTCGAGGTGGTTTCCCGTTGCCTTCCTCAACCTTTCTCTTAACGTGACACCACCATCACCCATTATGGCCGCCCCACTGGGGTACATTGGTATATCATTGGTGATAAGTATCACGATGATGTGCATGGGACTTCAGACCATCTTCCCCACTGGGGTACAGACGCTTTTGCGTGGACTACCTTTCGTCTGGCCCCTACCTATTGACCATCCTGGCATGGGTGACCCTACCAGGAACATAGTTCCCGCCAGTTACGCTCTCTAGGTCATAGGAACACGCAAGCCCTTCCACCACGACAAGGTTGTAGTCCAGAGAAGGGCATTCAAATACTACAACCTGTTATTATTTTGAGTTACTACATTCGCGTCCGCCCAGAGTATTATTTATGTAAGATCAAAATGACTGTCAAATAGCCTATATGTTCTGATAATTAGAATATTTGTCGGTATAGATAAAAATACATTGAAGATGAATGACAATGCATTAAATCTAAGAATTAGAACGTGTTATTCCACTCAAGGTTATGAAAAGCTATGCTAATTTCAGACTATATAAGAGACTAAGACAATCATAAACGGAATGGAATGAATATCTTTATTTTCTACCTTGAAATAGTTTCCATCTCTCGTAGATGTACCTATACTCGTATAGGTAAATAAAAAGTGTATGACAACAATGATTTTCACATACAAATGTAAATGAATATGTGATACACAATGTTTCTTTAGAAAGGGCTAGAAGTTTTTTTAGAAGCTGTGTATTTAAAAAATTTTAGTTTATGATTAGTTCGCGTAATTGGTAATGACCACAGAATGGCTCTGTGCAGATTGGTTTATGGCAGATTAACTTAGCTTAGTGAAAATTAAGGTTGATTTACGAGGCGATCGCTTATTTTTATGATGAAATCGCAAAGTTTATGATAGGTTTGCTTTATTTCATGTTGAGGGAACTTAGAACTTATTCATCGTACCGCTTATTTGTCTAGTAAGAATGAATGGACTATTATAGGAGCACTTAGTTTTATGAAGAGTTAGCTTAAATTATGGGAAGACCGCTTAGTTTTATGAAAGATAATCATAAATTATGATTAGGGATGTAACGGAGCTTCGACTCCAAATACGAAAGGTCATAAACTCTGGTTCAAATTCACCTCCGCATCCGACTCCGGTTCCGATACTATCAAACCGGAGTTTTAACGGAGTTAAAACTTCGAAGTAAATGAAATTAGGCATTGATAAATACCATCGGGAAATTGTAATTTACCACGGATATTTGGTCTGAGCCAAGTGCTAATGTTTCATTAATAACTTTGACAGCACATGGAGTAACGGTTGACTTCTAACGTATCAAATTGTATTAAAATGCCAACCACTCAATGAACGTCACACTGGAGACCTAATCTGTGAAGAAATTAAGGAGATGCTACATTAGTGGGAAATAGAAGACGACAAATTCACTGCTTTATTCGTGATGGTGGGTCAAATATGGTGCGAGCAATTCAGCTAGCTGCCATTCACGATGTGAGTTGCACCGTGCGTTAACTACAGCTCTGTGTCCGATGTGGTTTGAGCAGACACAAAGACACCGCAGCCTTAATAGCTAAATGCAAGAAGACAGCAGCGCATTTTAGCCACTCTCTCATTGCAAAGTCTGCTTTGCAAAAAATTCAAGAAGACCAACTTAACCAGCATCGTCTAGGCATAGTACAGGATTGCAGCATCCTATTTTCCACTGAAAATTATCATCTTCTTTTTCGGTTTCTATTTTACTAAATTATTAGGTCTCTTTTCTAACCTTCTGTTTTATAAATATTTAGTTGGAACAGCACGTTTTTTTATGATAAAACGTCTGATTATGGTCAAAGAATCCATATGCTTATATGCTAGCAAGCATAGTATTCCGTAACTTTCACCAGAAGAATGGTTACACCTGAATCAATTGGAGGCAGTGTTGCGACCAATTGAAAAAGTGACAAGGAGTATGAGTGACAGCAAAGCCAGATTTACTTTAAAAATCAGTCGTGAAAGGTTTATCCATTTTTCAATAATCAAAGTGTTTAACGCGTTAGAAAATCATGTAATTTTCGCTATGCAAAGAAAAAATGTACTTTACATTCTTTCTAGTTTTCTGAAAAAATTTTCTCATAAATAATTTATAAAAAATTTCGAGGTAGTCCAGTTGAAGAACTATTTCTTTTTAACACGCAGCAACTTTTGGGGTTCTAGATGAATGTATGGTTTGATCAGGAGAACGTTTCAAGAGATCAAATCAGATTTTTCAACAGCGCCTCGACTGTGGCGACATAACAGATGCCAACGGCGGAGGTATCGTTATGATACCCTTAGAGAAAGGTAGCTGCTTGAGAAAACACACACCTTAAGTCTTGAGAAATGTGTGTGTCGACCCTACAACATCAGAAGATTATCTCAAACGATTATTCCAATTCCGCCCTCTCCCTTGTTTTCACTTGCAAAGATTTTGAGAGAAATTAACCAGAAATTTAGTTGGAAGGAAGAAATGCTTCGAGGCAGGGAAAACTTCAAAGACTTGTGGGAGCTAAAATATGCCGTCGAAACAGCGCATTTGTTAATTACTTCCTAGAAAACGGAGTGTGCAATAATTTTCGGTCCTGGTCGGATCTCTTAATATCACCGCATTTGCTGTGCACAATAGATCGCTACCATTCAAAGCCTTGACCATTTCTTCTAAAAACTCTTCTGCTATGTATTCATATTTTCCCTTACGCACGATACCTACCACAGAGCGCCTACTGTCACCGGATTCCCTCAGCCATTCATTTCCCGTGACATTTGCTTTCTTTTCATTTTATTCCCTGTTTAGGGTTTCCCCTTGCTCGTATATCATTTCCCGAATCTTAATGTAAAAATTTGATTTTGAACACAAACAAACCCTCAGTACTTGAAATTTTGTGAAAAAGATATGATTCTCTCGCGTTCCATGGATCGAAAGATTTTCAGAAATAACTCATCGCAGCACATTTTGCACGCTTTTGGCGGTCTTTTTTATCGTCACTCGACAGGCAGGCAGGGAGCGGGGGTTCGAAGCGTTCCGGAGAGTTTGATGCCATGTGATACGTACTTTATCGCGTGTTAACTGATAACCAAGATTCCTTATTGGAGTCTTCCCACGGAAGCCTTGGTTAATCGTATTTGAATTGTCCCGAAACCGTAAGATGATGTATGCTAGATGAGAGATGCGGCTGGGTGTATCCCAAAAGTAGTTATTTTTTTAGAATTTTTGTTACAGAAATTCAGATTACTCACTGGAAGTGTAACTCACAAGTTTCTTGAAATGGAATATAAAAACACATTATCATTCACCCAAAAAAATATTAAAACTCTCCCCTTACTCCTCCCCTCCCTGGAACGTGTGTCGATCCCCCCCTCCCTGTGGAAGATGGACACACACATTCCTCAAGACTTAAGGTGTGAGTTTTCTCAAGCGACTACATTTCTCTAAGGGTATCATAACGTTACCTCCGCCGTACATATTTTTGTTATTACATAGCGAAAATTATATGGTTTTCTAATACATAAAACAGTGTGCAGATTGAAAATTGTATGAAGCGTTCACAATTAAGTTTTAAAGTAAATTTGACCCGAGTGATGCTGCCATCTGTAGAAATTTAATCTTAACTTTTTCCCGGATGATTAATCTTAAAGTATCGCTATAAAACAAGCAATTTCTCTTCTAGAAATATCGTGAAACTTAAAAATGTTCAAAAATTATGATGAGAATGGAAAATTAAAAGGAAGGGTTTCAACCTGCAGGGTTAAAATTTACGAGCAGTCGATTCTTATAGGAGAATTTAGTATTGGTCTGGAAACGAATCCAGGATCATATATTAAAAAATCTTTGCCGTTTACGTTACAAAATCATGTCTAATAACAATATCTCTATTATCCATTCTCTTTCGTTCTTGGGAGTGCTCAAATTATTTTTCCCATAATCCGCACAATGCATTCTTCACGGAAAAACAATTCAGTATTCTGGGCCTTTTGAGATCGAAGCTATGACAGCTATGATTGATATCTCACTTTTCTTCGGGGTTTGCCATTTGTACTGATACCACTTACTTCATAACCTACGTCTAACAGTACAATAGATACTGGAGTACTTACCTAACGTATATTTGAGTAAATGTTGACGAGGAAGTTAAAAAAGTCTCGAAATTAAGAAGATGAAATTTAAAAGCGGTAAAATAAGTTGTTTGTGACAAGAACGGGATCAGTATTTCTCTGGATGGAAAACTTCGCTACATTTATGGCAATGCACGTGCGTTCTGCGGTTGCCGAACTTCGATTTTCAGATTCAAATTATGCATAAACAAATGCGCATTGAGTTGAACGGCCGTACATGTGTCTGTTATTTTTGTGCAAGGAACGTGTCCTGAAAGTTTCGTGTAAATCCACGTGGCACAAACCTGACGTGTTCCTTGTTAGTGAAAATATTATTATTATATGAAATTAGTATGTTCTTTTACCATTCGCACAAAATACAATTTTCTTTCTAGACCGTGTCCGGAACTAAAGGGAGGGGGGACGGGGTTTCGAATAGTCTTTACGTTTGAATACATAATTCTCGTAGTTCAGTATGATGTGATTTTTCTGAAGCAATGTTCCCTGGAAACAGACAAAATCCTTCAACATACCCTGAGAGTCAGAAACTTTCCGCAAAGATAATTTTGTAGAAAATATTCGCGCATAATTTCCTCTAAACTGGGATCAAGAAAGTTTAAGAAATAGCTTTACGTAGAGTGAAGTCTGAGAGTGATTTGCTTGGTTGCAGGTGTCAATATCAAAGCCAAAGGAGATTATTTCTCACGAATGCCAATGACGCGAATATTTCTTCACGAAATTCCTATATTCTTTCTCTCCAAGGACTATAGTAAAAAATAACAGTGATATATTCTTTATGTTTAGTGGCAAGCCACCTGAAAACAAATACTTTTTTACATAATATACACAGGGGTAAAGAAAATAAGACAAGAAATGAAGTACAAAATACTAATATTTCTGAAATCCCTAGCGTAAAAGATTAAAAATCTGATAGGTAGACACTTAGAAAAATTGTAATTTTCTTCACAGTTATATATTAAACAAATAATAAATAACGCATAAAATAACAATAATAACATCTAATAATCAACAGATGATTGCGATAAATCGTCGAAACCGGTCGTGTGTTATTTATCATTTGTTTAATAAATATTTGTGTGGAAAAAGTACCATTTTTTTAAGTGTCTTCTTAATATGTATTTCCACAATACTTCTCCTGAATCTGGGAAGTTTATATAAAATTTCTGATAACTATACAAATTTTGAATGAGTGTACTTAGCGATTAAAGTGATACAATATTTACATTAGTTATTTGCAGTAAAATTATTTTCATTGCGAATTATGTATGGTAGATATCGTTAGTATTTTGATTTAGAGAAGTGGCATACCATTTCACAGTTTAATCCAGTGCTAGGAACAGATGTTTTACGTCTTATATCCCATAGATTGCGATTCCACTTACTTTCCCGATAAATATGACAGGGCGGGGCGGTTTGAATCCATGAGCCTTCTCCTGTCTACGGCCTTGTTCTCATACACTTCTCTTCCCTTTCACGCGGGAGGATTGTCATGGGTGATTCATTCTGCTCGAGGATATGACGGCCATGCGCAGATGATGCGTCCCACGCTCACTCTTGGATTCCACACCCTTCATCTTATAACAGATCTTTCATCCCCATGTGATATACTATCTCTTTGGGTCATGGAAGAGCTATTGGAGTTTTTTGTGATTTATTTGTGAGTTGGTTATGTAGCGCAAGCAAAAGCGAAATATAAACACGTGTTTATTATTGATGTGTATTAATAAAACTGAAAATTCTAACAGCTTGGGTTGAAATGTTTATTAAATAAAATTACTCTGGAATAATAATTATAATAATGCGACTTTATTCGGACTAGACTGAGAGTATTAAATCTCTTCTTACATTTAACGCTTCGTCAAATTCTTGGTTGGGAAAAATTAGAAAAAAGGCGGAGGGTAGATCAATCTGTAGGCATCTTTCAGGTAAGAAACGGAGGCGAGGCTTGGAATGAGTCGAGAAGCAGAATAGAAGAACCGATTCATATTGCTCGAGGGGATCATAAGCAGAAGTTTAAGCAGAGAAGGCAAAGAACAGATTTAGCTACGTATTCATTCATCAATAGAGGGATTAAAGAGTGGAACAGTTTGCCTGAAGAGGTCTGTATACCCTTACCTAAGTATAAAAAGGAGTTTAGAAAAAGATGTAAATTTTACTGGGATGTAGAAATGTAAATTGTGTAAATATGTTATTTAAATTTCGATCCAATGTAATGTAAAGGGTGTAATACGTATTAGAGGTGATCTATTGTGCATTTTATATATTTAAATAAGTGTATGTAATTTGATAAAGCTTCCACCAGACTTTTATCTTTCCACGGCAAAATTTTGTAAATAAATAAATGTGAAATTTGAAAGAGACAGCATAAAAAAGTGGAAAGAAGATAACTATTTTGTGGGTTTAAAAACCTAAGGTAGCACTGAGGGAAAAATACACCACAGCAGAAAAACATCCACAAAAAGGGGAGTGTGAAAAACCTTTCAAAAAAGCACACATAAAGGAACAAAGTAACATCGGTGTTCTTTTAAAGAACGGAACAGCGGCCGACTTTTGGCCGAGCTGGGGGCTGAAGGGGCCTGGACCAAGGTGGGCCTTTGTTTCCCTTTTCGAGGGTTCATAGAGCTGAAAGACGTATGGATATGGACAATGGACGCAAGAGTCAGTGCGGGGCGCATCGTCTGGCATCACAATACGTATCATCCGATTAATGACTCAGATTCATCCGTCATCGCTCTGTCTTTCCTATATCCCCCCGTCGGGAGTCACGATCCTGGGAAGCGAGGATATTGGTGAAGACTGCTCACAAAAAAATAAGTGTAACAGCGACGAAAATTAATATCCAAGTCAAATTTGAACCATTATCACGAAATAGTTCGTACTAAAGAGAATATAACTAAGGGAAAATTATGCGAGCTAATATCTGACAAAAAATAATAAATATGCCCAAAAGTGGGTGCAAATGAATTTAAAGTCCTCTGCAATAGAACACGAGGTACTTTCAGCGTAAGAAAAACCATATGTACAATTGGGCGCCCTCGTGAAAGTCCGAATGTCGAAGATCTGTGTAATTGGGAAGCGCGTTGCGTTAATGTTTCAATCAACGCGACATTACTTTATCGAAATGAACCTTTCGGGAATTTCTGGGTTCGAACCCATTATATATAGAGGGCAGTTTTCACCTTTCGTGTTAGATTTACCTTTGGGTGTATGATTTTCTAAACAGTTTTCATCTCGGACGCATGTTTTATTCAGCGATATTCATTTTTAAATCAAGGGAAAATTACTGACTTAAGGTACATAATAAATTTGCCTTAGTGGTTAATATTACTAATGCTACTAGGACTATGACATTAGCGCTATTCTGAAATATCTAAATATTCGCTATTAGCGCTACATCTGAAATCACGAATGTTTAGACAACATTTACCGATCGCCGCTAGGAACCCTACGGAATGACAATTTTTATCGATTCATAGATCCTGAGGGATAATACTAATGATATTATCCGTTGAATAACTTTCCGGAGCCGTCGTATCGATTTAATTGAAGCCCTTGAAACATCTCAGTTAGGATTCCATAATCGTCATCCCCAGATATCTGCTAGTTATGAATTTAATGGTCTTTTTCGAAACTCTCTTACACCTCAGCTCTCTTACTCGTGTCCAGTTTCAGCTGAAGGAGAGTCGATTGTATATGCTCTGTTGAGTTATCGTTTCAAAGCGTAGTTTTCTTAAGTTCAGACACAGTGGCTGGAAGGCAAACAAAGGTTATTCAGGAAATGACACATGGCTCGACCACAGACACCAGTGTTACCCACTCCGCCCCATTTAGATAAGCGGACAAGAAGCATTCGCCAGCATTTTTTGTGATTCCGTCTTTATGGTGGTGGGTGTGGTTTCAAAATTGTCGTGAATGCTTCATGGAAGCGGTTAGCATCTTTAACGGCTAATGGAAGCGGTTCACATAGTACAGATTTAATGCTAAATAATTAGCTAAATGAGTTTAATTTCAATTAGTTAATGGCGAAATGAATGAATTGTATTCCACAAAGAAGTTTAATTTACATTTTATTGTATGAAGACTAACATCCAAAGATGTTTGGAGTGCAATTTTCTTTCGCTCTGAAACACTAAGGGTTCATTTTGAATGTAATAAATCAGAAATTAAGTGCCCTGAATAAATTAATTTCCAAGACAAGGCCTTCCGTTGTGTGGTCTTCCTGAGGTGGCGCTAATAAATAATGGTTGAATGGTTATTAATTGTAGAAATTTATTTTTAACGTGTCACTTCAACAATTTCAGCTTCAATTAGTCTCGTGGCATTATATTCGTTGCAACGAAACTTTGTCATGCAATACTTCTTGAGCGCTAATATTGCTATCACATTACTATGCGAGTCCAACGTTACCGTTAAATATTTCACATACCTCTCTAAACTTAACGTATAGGTATCATTGGGGTTGCACACTGAGAGATACTTCTAGGTATTCACGAAACCTTGACTGAAGCCTCAAAATACATGCCTAGACGTTTACTTGGTTAGCTCTCAACTACTTTAATCTGGGGCGTATTCCGGTTGAGCCGAAAGAGTATAACGAACAAATAACTGGTCTTAGAGGGTAACTGGAAAACTGAAATATTGGTCTTTATTTAAGTTCTTTACCTTCTCTGCCCTTGATTGCTTCATCCAAACATGCTGAGAAGCTGAAATGAGAGACTTACGGGAATTTTGTTGTTATCTACTCCTTGTTAAACTGCCAAAACGTTCATCCTACCCTCATAAAATGACATAGTCTCTCCTCTTAGCTCGTTAAGTTATAGCTATTGGCTGTTGCCTTCCACATCATATCTTGCATTGGAATGATTTTCTCAGCATTGAATTCGTAGAACTTGGCAGAAATTAGGGTTAAATGATAGCAATCTTAAGGATTAAAGAATCTTAAGAATAAAAATAATATAAANAGCCATATAAAATATTTAATTCAATGGAAAAAAATAAGAATGAAAAAAATAAATTCACTATCTGGACTCAAACCCGGGTCTGTTACGTGTAAATCCAACTCTCTAACCACAGCACACACTCTAACCACAGCACAAACTCATTCCACAGTAGGTTCAAATAGCTTAAAAGTATGAAAAGAAAATTATTTGTTAAAAATAAACTAAGGCCCATTTGCAAGAACCCCGTTTCACTTTTGCTACATTTCATATCCTCTATCATAAAAAAATATTTCGTTCAAATCGGCGGAGCATATTTCGTGCCCTCTCCTTGTAAGTTAAATACAACATGACAAGAAAATCGCGAATGACAAACTATAGTACTCATCTAGTTTAGCTTCAGCCTTACTAAGGGAAATAAGGACAGGTAATAATTAAAAAAATATTTACATGGATCTTCTTTAGTTTAATTTTGTGCTTTTACTGAAAACATTGCCTACAGATAAATGTTTACCTTAAAATATCTATTACTGGAAAGTAAACTTCTGAAGTGCTGAAATACTTATACCTAAATATGTCAGTAATACATTATGGAATCTCTGAATGCTACATTGATATTGATTTTTTAATTAATGTATCTTTATTAGAAGCCTCAACAGGCAGGCCATAGTTTATTCTAAGAAGAATAAGAATAGAAATAGATTGCTCTGAAATTTAACCTCTAGATTACTGCATGGTCAGAATCGCTGTTTACGCGTAACTTCTTTCAAATATTAAGCAAATTGTTTTCTGGTTGGCTGAACTAAAATTTACTGTATGTGTCCAAAGAACTAGATAGAAGCAACGTATAGGAACTATAAATCCAGGTAGTAGTAGTATTTTTAAAAGTGTACGACAATCAGCATGTTGTTTTTGACTTTCATTTTCATCAGTTTTTCGTTAAACTCCTCAATTGACTGCTCTTTCTGCATCATCTTTGACGACTTTCGATTAGTTGGTGTTACACTCAGTCTTTGTTGATAGGTTTGGTCAGTTTTCAACATAAGTGATTCCTTGGTGAGAAATAAAATTAATATGTTAAACATTAAAAAGAAGTTGTTTCAGAAAAATGAAACCTTCAAGTCTCTCGCCTTTGGATTGATCTGTATCTTTGGGGGGAATTAAGCTCTTTTGTTTACTTGAATTATCGGTCAAACTTGATTTCACAGCTTTTACCATTCGTTGTAGTGAAGCCATACATCTCATCCAATAATTTTGTGCTGATAGTTGATTCATGGAGCGGCCAAACTAATCCGTCAATTTACGACGAACTATTTCTTGATGAAGACAATATCCCAACCTGTAAGCTAAAGATAATTCCAGCAAAATGCATCACATTCTGCCAGCCATGCGACGTATATTTTTATCGCCAAGTGAAACAGTTCATCGCGAGGCTTCAAAACAGTGTTTATACAGGAGAAACGTGAAATAAGCTCCAGGGAGGACGAAATATAAATAAACTCCCTAATACACAATTAGCTGTCTTCGCCTCACTTCAAAGATTTGATACAGTATGCTTGGTACGCCTCCAAACTCTCAGAAACTAAACATCTTTTTCAAAATGTTCGAGAAGTGTATTTCCCAGATTTTTCATCCTTGGATAAATGGCTCGCACTAGAAGAACCAGCATTATCCATTGCTGGTTAAATAAATAACAGTACTCAAAACAGTTCCTCGCAGAACTTACAAGCACATAAGCTTACAAGCTGGTGAGTACTAATAAAGATTTCGTTAAAAGTTTAGCGTCCGATATTCGTTCGTGAACTAACTAATTAGAAAATGAAACTAAGCTTCCCAAGCTTGGTTCCGCGACAATTGAGCGAGTGACAATTGAGTCATTCTAATTCAATTAGAAATTGAATTCAAAGAAAACCTGGGTTAAAAATTAGTGTTTCTACAATATAAGTTCCCGGCAATCAATAATTGTTGGCCGGTGATCTAACTTTCTTTTATAAATTATCTGATCTTTATTAAGGCGTGACAATAACAACACCTTTAAAAGATGTGCATAAATTGCAATATTGGTCGGAAAATAATCGGGTTAGATGAGCGAGTGGGCGTTATCGCTTAGACAAATAAGAAGAACAGAAAAAAAATATCCCTTGCCAACCTTGCCCCTTTCCCTTGCCGTTGCCATTAGCTTTGAAATAACACTGGAATTGAGCTTATATTATTGCACTTTTGCGATCACTTGCCTGACAACGGCTTGCGACCGCGACCTTCCCATTTTTAAGTTTCTGTCCAGATGTTCACCAAGTCCGCTATTTGGGGGTGTTCATCTTCTAACGTAGCCATGGAAAAACGAGTGAAGGTTTGACTTGCTCTTATCTGCAGCGAATGATAGCAATCTAGCTCCTTTATCCTGTTACTGTGTGTATTTGTCGTTTTTATCTTTGTTAAAAGTACTTTTTACTTTTTCATGTTTACAATTCAGATACTTCTTAATCTTTTCTGCTTATCCTCTAGTTCAACACATTTCTATCTGTAATAACTATGAAAACTGTCTTGTTTGTGTTTTTCTTTTTTGCAATTAATATTTCTGCCACTGTCCTGTTTTTCTTTTCAGATAATTCATAAGTTAATAACCTCTACTTATTATGCAAAGGTATCTTCATCTGTATTTGCTATGTAAATTGTTCTTGTTTTGCCTTTCAGATCTCTTTAAACTGCCTTCTCCTTAAATTTAGCTAATTATCTGTAGGTTTCGCAGGTTTTTCACACCCCCCTTCTTGGGGGTGTTTTCCTGCTGTGGTGTATTTTTTTTTCCTAAGCGCAAACTTAGGTTTTTAAACCCACTAAGTAGTTTTCTTCCGTGCTCTTTTTTCATGCTGTCTCTTTATTTCATGCTCTCTATGACGAAGGGTTAGATGTAAGAAGAGACTGTCTAGTCTCAATCTCGCCCTAATAAAGACGTTTTATTATTATTATTATTATAATGATTTCCATTTTCTATCGATGTATTCATAACTGTAAATCCTTACACTTGGATGAGTTTGAAACACAGGTACTATTCACTACCAGGTCACTATTCTAGATTCGATCGGATGCTTAACCTCTGGGTCCTATTTGTTTCCTAGATAACCCCAGCCTCTCTAGCGACGTAGGTCGGGAAAGAGAGATTCCACGAGGTAGAAAATGATATGAATCGTTACCCCCTAGAGAAAACGGTTCGAACAGCTGGCTTTCGATATGGAACGTCCGCGAAACATACTGGTAACGAGGTCGGACCAATGTCACCGTTAAGAGAGACACAGAGAATGAAACGGCGATGAACGGGACGAACTTTTCAAGACGTGCATGCGACACGTGCGTCTGATTCATCTGACTCACGCCTACGTCATCCGATCGATCCTCTCTCCATCTTTCGGAGGACAGAAAAAAATTGCTAAGCTCTCGAGTGGCTCTCGAAGAAATACGAAGGAGATGAAGAGGAATGAACAGAGAAAGGAGAGGAAGATGGAGCGATAAATGAGGATTCGAAAGGGACCTGCGTCAGCGTTCTCGGAAATGCTGGAGGTAATCAGAGCTCAAGATTAGCGTACGTGAGTCAATGTTATGCGAGGTAAATCATTCGCACATTCATTCATACAAACTTGTTCATATTTAAGAAATCAAGGCGCAAATACTGGGGACTATCTCGTGAGTTAGGCATTTTTACGACGATAGAAATATTGTGCAATGAACAAGGGAATCTTAAAAGCGTTTCGTTCGAGAAAGTATCGGTTAATAATAAAAAATAATAATAACAGTAATAATGATAATAATAATTATTATTAAAATTATTTTCGCTTCAGCCATCTATGGGCTTCGCTTACACAACTTTCTTCACTTTACTAATTTATTTTCCTTTCTCTTTCGCCAGTAATCTTCCATTCTCTGGCTCACTCTTGCTCGTTCTTCTTCTGAGAATTAATGTTTTTTTTGTTTTTCGGTGTTTTTAATTTGTTTATCTCGAAAAATGTTGCTGAGTAAACAATCTCGCTAGCAACTATACTATTTTTGGTCACCATAACGCNGAATTCAAACTTAAGTAAATTTAAAGAAAGAAAAATCAAAGAACTTGGGTTCTATTTTTATTACCCATAATTTGTGTATGCTCTTCAACGTTTGTGTTTGTGGCGTGAATATTTGTGAGAATGGTGAGTGTGGGTGCGTGGGGTGAGTGTGGGTGTGCGGGAGATCTCTCAGTAGTGCAGGAATTGTCTTGATGTAGGAATAAGGAAAGGCTACAGTCAATGTGCTTGATATTTGTTAATTGAATGTATGAGTTGAAGGTTATTGTATGATATTTTGGTAGTTGCCGGTAGTTGATGTTATCTGCAGTTGGGTTGGTATTAGTTTTTCTTATTTTGTTTTAAGAATGGTGGGCTAATCTGTAGCAACAGCATGGTGTTTTATGAAAATAAAAATGGAAATCTTGTTCAATGATCTTCACGTTAGATGTTCAGAAGAAATAAATTTAGTATTTATATAATCTTATTTCTATTAAAACCTCTCATACTTTTTCGTACGTTGCTTTCCTATATAATATTATCAACAACAAGGTTGATTTCCCTTTCCTACTCTCTCTTTTCTCTTTCCCCGTTCCTTCAAGAACGACTCGTCAATCTGATATCTTCCCTTTGAATACTCCACGTCTGCCAATAATAAAACGGTCATTTTTCTTCCTCATACCCTCAATTTTCAACTCTTTATCTTCTAATAAAAACTTCGATCCATTTTTTCTACCTCTGAAATCAAATGTAACAATCGTTGTAAGAGACCGATTTGGATCTCTGTAACGCTGATCTTTTTAATTTTGTTATTGTTNTATTTCCACAATATATGCTTTTAATTTTCAATACCTGTTTCAGTTACGACACTATTAACAAGCCACTATCAGGCATAAATATATTATGGAAATCACAAGGTTTTTCTTCATTGTTTACTAGGTTTTCTTTTTATACCAGCAATTGAGAAACAAATCAGAAATTAGAATAAAAGCAGTGATTTCTTTCCCTTCGTTCAATTTGTTTCTTACATTTACTCTTCTAGATACCTTTCAATAATTACACGACTTCCAAGCTAATATTTTGAAAGACGACGCAAAAAAACGCAGAAGACAAACAACAAAAACGTTCCCGAATAATTCGCTAAGAACAACTTCGAGCTTCTCCTATTCTCTATCCTCCAAAAAGTTCAACGATGACGACATTTACAGTAGAAAAGTAGCTGACTAAACACGTCTTTCCATATTGAAGGTAAAACTGCCGATAGCACCTATCACAACGCCAGTTGTCACGGATACGGTTAAATAAAATGGCGCTCCTACTCGCGAGTGAATGCGGTGTTTGATCTCGACGTCGCGTCGTAGGCGTCTGTTTGACGTGGGGAAGAGGAAAAATGTACACAGAGAAGGAAAAAGGAGGGCGGAATTGGGATGTGGGAGGAAAGCTCCGAAGAAGCGCGTGTGAGGGAAGAAAGATGAAAACTATCCTCGCAACCTACGGGACAGGAAATAAGCCGATTCGCGCGCCCCGTGACGTCTTTTCCGGAAATCAGCCGCACCAAAAAGGAATTTCCAGAATAAAACAGATATAAGGGTCGATAGGAGGGGGATGTCGGAGATGAATCGAAGATGAAGGAAAGCTGAATGGAACGATGGTGTGTGATCTTATTGTCGCACTCGCTTTTCTGGAAATCGTTGCTATGACAACGTTAATGTTCGAAATAATGGGCGAATTTCCTCGAAGGATCTAAGGATTCTGTGAATCTTATTCAAAGGAAAACAGGAATACTACTCATCTTCCTGAATTCTACTGGATTCCAAGTATCTGCCTCATCATCATGGGCTAACAATCCCAAGGTTGATCATAGGCAACCCACCAGGCTGTCCTGTTAACTGTCAATCGCATCATCCCCTTATAACTAGTATCCTCATGTTAAACCAATACCACCCGATAATAATTTAACCAATGTCCTCCTTCATAATTTCTCCCTATTACCGTTTCTTCCAATACTCTCTTTAGGAGACTATCTTTTCTTAGGGTATGTCCAATTACATTCATCTCCTTTTTTCTGTACCATAAACTTCTTTATTTGATGGACTCCGCCATTACATTTCCAGTCAGTCTCTTTTAATTTCATTCTTCCTCTGCTACAACCATCAACATTACTGCTAATCTTCTCTACTGCTAGCATTACAATCCATGTTTCCTCGTCATACAAAAGAGCGCTGAGTTATATGCTTCTATGAGCCGTTACCTAATTTTCAAGCTTGTATTATCCTGTTAGAAGTTGGTTTAACATCATTTTCCTTCGGAAGGCTACAAACAACTGTCGGCCACATTAGTGCAGTCAATTTATACATTCTACCTTGCAAAAGGTCATGTAGTTCTGTGGTAATATGTTGTTAGGACCTATGTGGGTACTAAGATACCAATTTGCGAGATCGAAAGACCTGTGCAATCTGGAATGCAATTCCAAAGAAACAACTTTTTTTGCACTTTATTCGGTTTTTGCTCATCATATCCTAAAGTACGCGTCCTAGAGAAAAAGTTTATCAATTTTGTATTAGCGTACATCATAAAATTTCCTACATTTAAAGTCCAAATTCAACTCCATACGTCAAGAACTTTCCGATATGGCTCTTCGAATACTGGCCATTTTTTAGAAAAAATAAAAACTTTTCGTTTTAGTCGTGTATCTTGCCAAATAGCTTGAGAAATACTCATTGCACGAGGAAATTTATAAGAAATAAATTTGTAGCATATTTATTAGGCTTTCATTTAAATTCAAAATGACCTTCGTTGACCCAATAGTTCCCTAGAAAATGGCATGAGTACAATTGTGCAAAGGTGAATTTTTGGAAAAAAAACAAATACAACAATTTGAGCACAACAAACGTCAAAGATATACCAAGGAAATAAGTTACTAGTAAATTTTGCTTGTTTTTTGTTAATTTGATAACCATCCCCTCAAGGACAAAGGAGATTTAAATCGCTCTTACTCTACTGTTGGAGGAGATTTAGGTGGACGAGGACATTCCAGGTGCTGCTATGTTAAAATTTGTATTCAGCTTTCATAAATCCAAATCACTTCAAAATTTAGATTTGTTTTACTGAAGGATTAGTTATATCTCCTTATTATCTCGTTCATCTACCTTACGTAACTTGAAATTAAAAATATGTGATTGAGAAATTCGATCATTTCATCAAAGTTTGCTGAGATTTCTAGCGCCGATGCAACCAATGTGATGCCTTACTGCGTCCCCTACACACATACTACCATCGTATTCCCACGCTCAGTCTAAAGTGGTTTCTCATATTTATCCTGCTAACCCAGTGAAAATATGCCTACGATCTGACTGCTCGATGTACGGAAGCTTCTTTTTCTTTTGCTTCTTTTTTTCTCAAAACAAAGCATCACTATCAAAAATGGTTACAGAACACTCCTCGACGCTTCGGAAAGGCAGTCAGAAGTCTATTTCTCAACTGCATCGTCTCTCTTTCGTTGCGGCGCTAGCCAAACAGTTAAAAAGCGCCTCCTCGCACGAACAACCTTTCGGTCAGCTTATGGTTAATGGAGACGAATCTCAAAATCATCCAGTTTGGGACGAGGTCTCAAATTTTATGCTATCTTTTGAAGGTTATCTATTTTTGTAATCAATGTAATCTTGTAATTAACGTCGCCAAGTAGAGTCTCCCCCTTTCCTTTTTTGTCACTCACCCGGTGTTTTAGCTGCCATGAGGGTAGTGATAGAAAGATGATTCATATCACATGAGAAGCGATCATTCTCTGAAATCATCACGTCCTTGGACCCAACCCCGCAGAAGCCTTCTGCTTCTTTGCCCTAACGTGGTAATACCCTTCGTACCCCAGAGGGAGTATATAAGGCATTGGCCCGAATAGTAAAGGAGTTCAGTCCTCCCCATCGTTAACCTGCACGACCTGCTCTGGAATCAGCTGGTACGGTGGCCCCCAAGCACTCTGCTCATCGATCTGCCAGTGCGACCTTTCGTAGGATCTGCAAACGAGACTGCCCACCAAACAGCCCGGACCGTCTTGGCGACGCTAGAAATAAACTAATAAATTCGATTTTTCGGACAACCTCGACTTATTCTATATGTCACTACGACAATAATGGTAAGAAAAGTTTAACCAAGCTGAGAAACTCAGGAACACAACCCATCCCAACGAAATCCAACCTAAGAAAATCCTAAGGAATAACTTAACGGACCCTTCCCAAGTATTCACCTCCAAAAGTGTTCCCATGTGTCCACATATTTCATGTGTTGTCTTGAGTCCGTGTTAATATGGGTCCCGACACCTTTTTCTAGGGCTCTGAACGCCTTCCTTCTAAAGTGTTCTTTCTAGAGTCAGCCTATGGAGTATCGACAAGATGTATAGCAGCCTATTCTTCCTTACACAGACAGGCCTCTTCTTTCGCGGCTTTATGTATAGCGTGTTTCGCTCTTTCGCGGTTAAGGATCACGACATTCCTTTTGCTGTCTTTAGTAATTACAATGAGAAAGACTGATTACGTTACATCGACGGAAAATATATGCATGCTTCTTCGGGATAAATTAGAAACATGATAGGATGTTAATAAATAGATGGATGAATTTACGAAGAATATAAGAATAATTTGTACTTTTACCACAAATTTTATTTTCACAAAACAGTTACACGACCGGTTTCGAACGATTAATCGTCATCTTCTGGTGATGAATTTACATTTAAGTTGCTTAACAACCGGTTTATCCATAGACTAGAGAAGAGTTGCACTCTCAGTGGCGGACAAGGCTTCAACTCAGCAGTTTAAATGCTTGGCGCGCAGGTGATGTTGCCTTGATTAGGCAGGTGATGTTACATTACATTGACACCGCATTGAGCCAAATAATAGTTATATTCATGTTTTTACTTACACTCAATCTCAATGGAAGGGGTAAGAACCTAAAATATGTAAATGAAAATAATTGGCAAAAGCAACTGGCATGTATCATAATGAGAAACAGCTGAAGAGTTTTCTCAGAGATTGTTGAATGACTTAGACCATTCAGATTTCTACCTACCTTTCATGGAAATTAATATTTCAATCTCATCAAATTCAATATCTTTTGCACGTTTAAAATTAATGCATTAATGACAATGTTAATCAATGACATTTGTCAATGGGATAAGATTCTGTTCTACTTTCTGACACTCATCTTCCATACGTTCATCTCTTAGTTCGGAGGCATCTTTCAGTAAAAGTTACATTCTGATGTAACTTGTATAAAGTATGTTTCAACCTTGGAAGACATGCTGGAAATCGTCTTTTAATGTCGTCTTCAGAACAGCCTCCACTTCACATCAGCCGCTGGAACACTTTCGGAGTCGTAATTCTATCAGAAATTTGGTATTTAGGTAGCGGAGAAAAAATTGGGTAACCACACAATGACGTTACATTATGACTCGAATCAACTAACCTTACGATCGAACGGTTATTTGACATTTGAAATAACACTCAGGAAATTAATTGCATCAATCTGAATGGTGGAACTCTTTTTATTCATATATTAGCTGATAAAAATATGTATTATTTTTATCCTTGGACCTCCTACGTAGGGACTTATCTAACCTGCATGAATCGAAAAATCAAAACTAATCAAAGAAAGCCAATTCATTTCCTATATTTGATTAAATTAATATTAAAATATAGGCATTTCAAAGATCACTGATTAATATCTATCAGTATAAAGTATCTAGAAAAAAAATCAACGGTAGTTTTTTTATTAAATCTAAATATTTTCTCTTAAAACTTTTATCGAATATTGGTTTTCCTAAATATCGCAATATTATATAGTGACCACAGTAGTAGTTTCCAATCCTCCCTTCCTCTTATTACCCCTACTGCGCCACCCCTTTCCGTTGCATGAGCATAAAGAGGTTTGCAGGCTACCGACTCGTCCTCTCTTCTGTTGACTGCTGAAGGTTACGGTTCAACCCTGCTTGAAGACGCATCGCTACCGTACGAAAGACGTCGTCTGGCGTGGAAGGCATTATCGCAGACAGTTGGTCACCTCTTCTCGTGAGTCTTATTTAAGATACTACTGTTAAAAGTTGGAGGTCCTCTTTAATTTACGTCTTAGTGTGCTTTATTTTTACAATGCTTCATCGGTATCTTTGTGGGCATTTGTTAATGTGAGGTAAATGAGTTAACCGCGAGGTGTTAAAGTCAATAAAACTAATTTCGTTAAGGAGCATAATCTCATCGCAGGAGTTTTTAAGCTATACAATGCCGTCATCGCGAGTGCGCTACCCGAAGGTTTGTGTTATCTTAAAGATTTTTTTAAAAGGCAACTAGAGAAGTTAAATTGTTTCATTCTGATTGCGACGTTCCTAGCTTGTCCTTTCTCTCAATTATAGATTTGATGCATTTGCCCCTTACAGCACGCCTTCGAGAATGAACTTTTGTTTAATGGAACATACCATTTGATATTTGACCAGCTGATCGTTAAAGGGGTAGAAAGTTTAGATTTCGCTATTTCCTAAATCGGATTTCAGTATTAAACAATCGGATTTCAATATTAAGATACTAGTTTTTCTCATTTTTTATACTTCGATGCCTCGATGTTTGGTACTACAATTAACTATAGTGTCTGATTTCTGCATCAGCGGTATATTCAGCCTGTGTACCTTATTGTTGTTGAATCGAAATTCAATCAAGAATTAAATGCTGGTTCGCATTTGAGTATTGGGGTTTCGGGATATTTAACGTTCGAACACAATCTAAGTTGAGATAGCTCTTCTTTTATCTAGTCCTAAATTCTCTCCGGTTCAATGTTGTACTTAAAGCATGTTGATTACGCGAGCCTACCTTGAAAGTAAGCCTGAAAGCTTCTACCGGAAAGCAACCTTGGGCATTAGCCTGGATCACGAATACAGGGACAAAGTGAGCTATAAGCATAGGAATGGAACAATTAGATTTCCTCGACTCCTGTTTATTTCGTGATAGCGTGTTTAATCAATTAATGCCGGGATTTTGTGAACGCATTGACTTCGCACCTTTGCAATGAAAAGGTGAGGTGTTTCGGTAATCAGAGCTTACTTGAGGCATTCGCTAACTTATGTACAGATGGGATATACCCGATGAATATTCTAATTAGTGCCTTCTTGTTCGATGAAGCATTTCAGCAACGCAATGACTGTTGCGTGACCTCTATATTGCATAACTTACTAGATTTTTATGAAAATTCTTTGCAATATAGTCTGTTTTTAAATCTATAAAGGCGAAATACGAAAACGTTATTGTTGAATGGGTGCGTAACTCTATATTGAAACGCGAAAGCTCCCGTTGAATGTTGCTCCGTGTAGCGGTTCCTTCACATGAGTAGTTTGGAACCGGCTCGGGATTTCTCTACGGATAACCTCTTAAAGAGTTTATCCATAGAGAAACTTATCTTCTTGAATCCATTTATTAGCATACTGGTGATCTTTTTGTGCTTAATTTTAATGCAAATTTTGTCATTACTCGCGTTAACTTACTCTGCTCCCACTCCGTTTTATGTTCAATGTATTTGGAATTCGAATACTACGTAGTATAATTTTCATTGCATTGGATGAAATTGAAACATTTACTCTTAACTAAACTGCTGGAACTGTCATTTTGGCTAATATTCTTTATTCAATGTGTACATGCTATCTTCATTGTTGAAAAGTTGGTTATTTCTAGAAACTCTCAAACTTATTTTCCAATTTTAGATAACATCAATTATATTGCTTCAAAATTTAAGGCCTGTAAAATTGGATCTTGTTATTAAGAATTTATTTTGAGTAAATCTTAATCATACCATGTTGAGTTCAGTAAGCCTTTTTGTTAACATCCATTTTCAGATATCAATTTTCCAATTGAAAGTGAAAAAAATGTAATTTTCATATTAGGCTTATTTTTTTCCAAATACTGTTTTGTTAAGTCACTATTTTGTAAACTGTCTAAATCTTCTACTGCAGGTTTAACTAAAATATGTACTTGGCTGAAATTCTGATGTATGGAGGAATTACAGCAAAGAAGACACCAGGATTTTTTAATGTGCTTTTTATTGCGAATATTTTGAAGTGTACATTTTATTACAGAGATCAATAAAAAAATGTCAGAAAGGACCTTTTCAAGTTTCATTGTGAACATGTCCAACTCCTCACCTGCCAAAATTTTTGGCACATTAGGGGACGTCAAACCTGGGCCTTTTGGCACATTAGGGGACGTCAAACCTGGGCCTTTTGGCACATTAGGGGACGTCAAACCTGGGCCTTTTGGCACATTAGGGGACGTCAAACCTGGGCCTTTTGGCACATTAGGGGACGTCAAACCTGGGCCTTTTGGCACATTAGGGGACGTCAAACCTGGGCCTTTTGGCACATTAGGGGACGTCAAACCTGGGCCTTTTGGCACATTAGGGGACGTCAAACCTGGGCCTTTTGGCACATTAGGGGACGTCAAACCTGGGCCTTTTGGCACATTAGGGGACGTCAAACCTGGGCCTTTTGGCACATTAGGGGACGTCAAACCTGGGCCTTTTGGCACATTAGGGGACGTCAAACCTGGGCCTTTTGGCACATTAGGGGACGTCAAACCTGGGCCTTTTGGCACATTAGGGGACGTCAAACCTGGGCCTTTTGGCACATTAGGGGACGTCAAACCTGGGCCTTTTGGCACATTAGGGGACGTCAAACCTGGGCCTTTTGGCACATTAGGGGACGTCAAACCTGGGCCTTTTGGCACATTAGGGGACGTCAAACCTGGGCCTTTTGGCACATTAGGGGACGTCAAACCTGGGCCTTTTGGCACATTAGGGGACGTCAAACCTGGGCCTTTTGGCACATTAGGGGACGTCAAACCTGGGCCTTTTGGCACATTAGGGGACGTCAAACCTGGGCCTTTTGGCACATTAGGGGACGTCAAACCTGGGCCTTTTGGCACATTAGGGGACGTCAAACCTGGGCCTTTTGGCACATTAGGGGACGTCAAACCTGGGCCTTTTGGCACATTAGGGGACGTCAAACCTGGGCCTTTTGGCACATTAGGGGACGTCAAACCTGGGCCTTTTGGCACATTAGGGGACGTCAAACCTGGGCCTTTTGGCACATTAGGGGACGTCAAACCTGGGCCTTTTGGCACATTAGGGGACGTCAAACCTGGGCCTTTTGGCACATTAGGGGACGTCAAACCTGGGCCTTTTGGCACATTAGGGGACGTCAAACCTGGGCCTTTTGGCACATTAGGGGACGTCAAACCTGGGCCTTTTGGCACATTAGGGGACGTCAAACCTGGGCCTTTTGGCACATTAGGGGACGTCAAACCTGGGCCTTTTGGCACATTAGGGGACGTCAAACCTGGGCCTTTTGGCACATTAGGGGACGTCAAACCTGGGCCTTTTGGCACATTAGGGGACGTCAAACCTGGGCCTTTTGGCACATTAGGGGACGTCAAACCTGGGCCTTTTGGCACATTAGGGGACGTCAAACCTGGGCCTTTTGGCACATTAGGGGACGTCAAACCTGGGCCTTTTGGCACATTAGGGGACGTCAAACCTGGGCCTTTTGGCACATTAGNAAGCATTCCCTTAACAGTGTGAGAGAGACGCGGCACGGTAGTTCAGTGGTTAGAATACCTGCCCGGAAAGTGGGAGACCTGGGTTCGAGTCCCAGTCGTGTCGCTATTTTTCACACTTGTTATTCCTTTAAAAATTATCAAATTGATACTTTCAGAATTGAACTCAAGATACACATAATTACATATAACGATTGAAAAATTACAAGAGAATTAAACTATCATGCTAAGGTAGATAATTAGAATAAATTTTAAAGAATACCACAAGCAAAATATAATGAAAGCATAAAAGTAATTTTCATTTCGAATTATTCTGAACAATTTTTCAAGTAGTTCTGGCTTACAAGGTTTAAAGCAAAATTTCTGGACATTCAAGAATGCTCTGGAACTTCTTCCAGTAAATCAAGAATTCAAACTTTATCAAAATTTAACTGAAAAATCATGAGAGATTACAAAACATCAAATATTAGACTTTGAAAATTAGAATTCAAGAATTATTACCCGAAATTTTAGAGAAATGAAAACAAGAATTAAAATACCAAGCAATAATGAAGAACTGCAACAAAGTTCAAACACATGAGCAAATGAGCAATGCATAATGTGAAGATGAAAATTGCTTTAAAAATGAACTTCATTCAATAAAAATTTGGAAAATAAAATTGAAACGTAAAGGGGTTTAAAAATTTGTGACGCGTAGTAACATACAGATCCACAGAAAAATGTAGCAAAACTGCATATAGAATAGAAGGGAGTTTCTGTATTAAAGATCATGCTAAATAAATTCTCCTTAAAAACATAGCTCTACTTAGTTTTTAAAAGTTTAGTCTTCATTTTAATATCCATGAGATCTGTAAAAATATTACAGGATTTGAAAATATTACAATTCAAGAAAAGTAGTTTCTTAATTTTGCTCAATGAAAAAAAAAAGAAAAAGATATGATCTCTGAGTTGAATATAAAACCTTATGCAAAACAGCAATCAGATCTTCATTCTTAAATTCATGAAGTTGAGGGATTTATTAATATTTGAAGCACAGGCTGATTTCATATCAAAGAGTTATTGCTCTGGAAAGGATGCAGATTTAGCTACAAAGAACAAGAAACAATAGAATTCCAAACTCTAAATTCCCTAAGTTTTGAAATAAACAATTTCTGATGTTAATTTAAGTACATACCTTGAGGATTGAAACTCCTACTAAGATTTGGTTCAGAAAGTAAAATAAATTTCAACTGCATCATTTCAAAGTCAGCCTTTCAGATGCTTTAAATTAATAATCATGCCCTGATATACGTTTACATTGCTTCAGATTAGAGTTTCAATGCATGATCTTTTATATATCTACACAACAATTCTTTTTATACTCAGTGATGGCTTGGAATGAACTCTTTTCATATATTTACCCCCTTGTCAAACAATATGCACAGATTCGCTAGAGCAGATTAGGTGCATTCAAATTATTGTTGCTCTAAAGGAAGGAATCGAACAATGGCAACTGAATTTTTTTGAATTAGCAGTAATAGATTGTTTCATTTGAAGAAGTTTATAAAATTGAGATTTTACTTCATTAATCAAGCATTATTAAGAAAAATATTTATATTGGGAAGAAGTTCCTTNAAAAAGTGGTTTTTAACTTAAATGAAAAAAGAGAACAAATATTCATATAGTTTTAATTGAATGAATATCGAATCTTAAGTTTACTTTCCTGAACAAAAATGCCCCATATTTACATTCAAAATCTTTGTTTAAAACATTCTATTAATGTCAACTTAATTGAAATTGGCCTTTAAATATAAGTTATCAAAGTGGCAGCATTGTTATTTATTGAGATCACAATGTAATTTTTGTACAATTCAATTGTAACATTATTGAATACTTTAAACCCTGATTTCATGGATTCAGGAGGGTGATAACAAACAACTGTCGACTGAGAAAATGACATATTTCCAAACCAATGATATATGTATGAATTTAATTATATGGTAACATTATTAAAGGAGATTGTTTTCATTACATTTAGTATTGAATAGATGGTGTAAAAATAGATGAGGGCCACTTTGTTCTCTACCACAATGGAATCTAATCTTTGATGCTACAAGGAAATAAATCTTTTATTAGTTATTGCTACTAAAACATTCTACAGAAAAGTTTCTCCAATCTCTGCTTTAAATTTCATAAATAAACACATCAATGAGAAAAATTATAAAAGTTTCCTTGTTATTACCATATTTTCTGGTAAATAACACGCACCTACTAGATAACACGCATTTTAAAAATCTCTTCACTGTGATAATGTAATATATGATAACACGCATTTCAAAAATTTCTTCTGTGATAAATGCATTGATAATGCGCATTTCAAAATTGTTATTATGTTGACAAGAATGTTTTTTCACTACTGTAATATTTATGATAATTACTCTTGTATTTTGAACGGAATTATTTGATTAGGTTAACATATACATTATGTTGGTTGAAATAAAACTGCCCTAGTGCCTAAGTATATACTCTGTGACTTCCGCGATATATGATGTGTGTTGTTTATTCATTTGTTTCCGAGTTCAATATGAAGATATTCAATGAAACAAGATTTTTCGTTGTATATCACTATTATTTTTATCATTTTTGTATAAATAGAGTAACTATTTCTTAAGAACAAAACCTCCAATTTCCATTAGAATATTACAAGAAAATTGTAACTCTTTGCAAATGGAAAATGGCATCTGGGGAATATTTGCACATGTAAAAAGGTACCTGAATGATGTTACAAAATACTTGGTAATGCATGTTTCTTTTAAATATTATATTCATTAGGGAGTAGAAATATTAATGGAAACATCTAATAGAAGAGCACTACTTAATAACTATTAACCTAATAATCATTGTAATGAAGGTAATCTAATTTAACATAAAATGTTTTATGGCTTAGAAATACTGACATTGTCATCAAAATCAAAGTCCCTGAAAACAGAATAGAAACTGATGGACAAGCAAGAATTAATATTGAAAGAAGAAGGAATAGCACAATAATACAGCAAGAATTTGATTTATCAGATAAAATTATGGGTTATGTTCCAATAATGACACATTTTATCTTTATCAATTACCCCATCACTGACTAAACATTAATTTACTTCATTAAGCTTTTATTTGAGTTATCAAATAAATATTGAAATTATAATCCAAATGTTGCTCTGTTAATGTTGTTCATGCAATAAATTATATCACACAATGCTATTCTCAGCATATACTGAATGATTATGATAATGTTGATGATGAAAAGGTCAACAGAGAGCCAGAACTTATTCCATGCTAGTCTACCAGTTCCTCCATGAAAATTTAAAATTTAGATAATAGCAGAGAAAATAATTCATAAGTGGATCGTTAGCTAAAATATCGGGGAATAATGACTAGGTTTTGTAACACACATCATTTTCTGTAACATGATTTATAGCTACACTAAAAATGATCTTAGGCTAAGCACAAAGTTACAATATGCTAATCCTTGCAATTTTGTGTTGGTGCTCTAATCAAGAGAAACTATAATGGATTTTATGTACCCCTCAGGCTCTTTTGCTACTAATAGTAAGCTCATCAATGTTTAAGTATTTAAATAACAATAAGAGTGATATGGCTATGCCCCTTCTGTTAATGTAATTTTAATGGTTAATCATATAATTTGTGCACCAGAGTGGCTGGATTGGAATTTTATTTTCATAGATCATATATATTAAGTGAATGCAAAGAGGAATTATGAATAAAAATCCATAATCCATGACTTCATTAATGGAAATTTAAAAATAATATGCATGCTTGTTTGGTCATAGCATCAACTCATAATGTCATACACTGCCACTCATAACAGATTGTTTATTCTGTGCGTCAGAACAAAGATAAGGTCCAATTCTAATTTTATCATTTATACTAGCATTGTGTTTATACATATATCCAACCATTATTGATGGTTGCTGTAAATGATTCCCTCCATACTTCAAATGTAATAACTAATTTTTAAAATCATTCAAACAAATTATTTCCCAAATGGATTTAAGAGAGGAAATTTGAAATTAATTTGATGAGGAAAAATAGTAAGAAATAGAAATGCTAACTCACAAAAGTAAGGGCTTAATTCCTCTTCATAACTTGGTTCTTCAAAAACTACTCAAGGATCTTCCATATTCCAGCAGATGATCTTTATGGGAGCCTTGAGAAGTTCTTCTTTAGCAGCCATATGGATTCCTGTAATAAAATTATTCAATGTCTGAATGATGAATTATTAATTGTAGAAAGCTTACATTTATATTTGCTTAAAATGCGCTATTCACCCAAATTAAATAAATGTCTTAAATATTTCACATTACTATGAGTATCACCATGATATTTCATTAAATGCAAAATGATCTCAAAGGTATTTTAATTGTCCCTACATAGGCATAATTATGTACAAATGACTTCTATCAATTGCAAATGAAAAACATAACCTAACTTACATATGACGATCATTTAAATGGGATGTCTTGATATTCTAAAAGAATATTAATACATTCCAGTTATGCCTATTTCTTAATGCTGCATACATCTAAAGGAATGTTACAATGATGAGTTGCATGAAATATCCAACCATCAACCCAAATGATGCAATGAACTTACAAGTAAAATATAAAAATCATGGAAATAAATAAATATATGGAAAGATTGATAGTTTGATTTGCAATATTATGTGGAATTTTTCAAAAGTGTTTCATTTCTTCCTGCTCACTTCTTATTTCACTCTTTTTTGAGTGCTCTAAATATTATTAATTCACATTTTATGCCATGATAATGAAAGCAGACTTAAAACACAGCACTTTCAAAGCATTTTTAATCACAAAAGGAGAGCATAAGTAATCTGGTATTTGTTATAAATAACATGAAGTTATAATTTTATGCCAAGTGGAGCTGATTCCAATTCTACAAAGTTCTTTTTCAGAGCAATTGTGAGGAAAAAAAGTGGTTTTTAACTTAAATGAAAAAAGAGAACAAATATTCATATAGTTTTAATTGAATGAATATCGAATCTTAAGTTTACTTTCCTGAACAAAAAGGAAATAGGAAACAAATATTTTGCCTTATTGGGCATCCTACCTTTATTTGCATTTGAGAAGGCCTTCATAATTACCAAACTTCATCAATGTTTCACATTAGCAAGTACATATACCAGGCAGGAGGGTGATCCAGGAAAGGATTCCATTCAGAAAACTGAAAAAAATCAGCACATCAGTTACCTTTAATTAATTCAATTATATAACCATTAGAACACAATTAGAGTAGTAAGGCAAGTAAGTCTAATTTAATAGTAAGAAGTATCTAGGCAATGTAGAAAACATTTAAAGAGAAGTAAGAACTGAATGAAAGATGAAGTACAAGAACCTATCTCCTTATATCTTTTTAAATGTATAGTATTAACTTATGGCTAAGCCAAAATGAATACTGAAGTTGAAAACTTGATTATCTGTTGACATGGAAATTAGCATGTTTGAACATTTAAAAAAGGCCATGAGTCTCACTGAGGCAAACAGCATTATCATTGGCAAATAAAAAAGCTAAATTTGCTATTTAAGTTTCCAATATTTAACCAAGCCATTGGCTTACTAATGTCATAGAAAAATTATTACTGAAATTCCACAATCAATATAAACGTACATATTATATTTTGGCATTTTATATTATTTTGGAGTGTCCTTATACTTAATTTAATCCACACCTAATTTCAATTAATGCTGCTATAATCAATGGTGGGATTCAAAAGTTTAGGAACAGGTTCGTAACCCTTCAGAGTATGCAATCAAGCACAGCAGCTTTAAGTTTGATAGTTTTATCTCATTATTCTAACTTAAAAATTTGTTTATAAAAATTAAAGATGAAATAAGAATTAAATACTTCAGGATACAACATTAATATTATATTCTCATTCTAAATATCTAATTGCTGTGCATGCTTCTATCTAGATAATGCTAATCCTACCTCATCAGAACATAAATGAACCAGTTCGTCGAACTCGAGAAATAATAAAAACAGGTGAGTGAACCAGCTGAATCCCATCACTAAAATAATCTCAACAGTATTGTAAATAACGATGGTGGCTGGCCTTGTTTACAGAGGGTAGAGAATTTAAGAGTAGGTTGGCGCGGTATTATTCGTGTACGCATTTCAATTTACATCCTGGTTTTCCACATCCATGCCACTAATCTGACATTGCGGAATGGCCTCTTAAAATTACGAATCGATTATTTTATTCTCGAGATCGAATCGAACCTCGAAACTTCGCCCATAATTCAAACACTGTGAGAGATTATCTATTTTCGACCTCAGGAAGGCTGTTGTAATCGTTAATGGAATATGAACTGGATATCTGGAGAAATTTTTATCGTCCACATGCAGAATCCAGGGTCATCCAAAAGGGAGGTGCCGTGGATGCCTAGCATCCAGGAGTTTGAGGGTGTTTTACTTTACAGATGGCGAACAATATATCTATAAGAAATGACGATACTTTCTATACTTTTCTTTATTCTTTAAACATTAATTATAACATAATCAGAGGAAGAATAGAAGGGGAGACTCGCGGTTAAACAAGTGGGCATCCCGTTCGCTTTTGGTGAAAGTGATCGCGGGTTTGATCCCAGGTGCGGACCCGTATGTGCAAAATTAACTCAGCCATCGAAGTACTTTTAAAAATACTACTCTGCGGAAGGGGAACAACTAGACAATTGACCTGGGCCCCCTTTGGTAGACGCCAACCCTGGCAGAATCATCAGGCCGTACATGGATCCGTGTTGCCCATAATTATTACTCTAACATCGAAATAATTGTGAGTGAGAAAACAAATGTAATCGCTCAGTAAACTAGAAGAAAATATTTTATATTTTAGTTTCAGTTGTTATGATAAATTAAAGATTGGACGTAAGAAGAGACTTAATAGCCTCAATCTCATCCTAATAATGTCGCATTATTATTATTATTTATTATTTTTATTAATGAGATTGAAAAACATAGAATGTCTGAATTTTCCAAGAGAATTAAAGAAAGAGCTGCAGATTCTCTCCTTCTGTCTCAGACAAACAGTCGTTTAAATTCAGCAAAAAACTGTGCCAAGATTGTTGAACTATTTCGTAGTTTCTGTACGATGAAACTATCAAGAAATCCTTTGATAGTTTCATAGTTCAACAACCCGCAGCTCTTTCCCTTCTTCTCAGCGGAAATTTCACTCTCTTCTGTGCGGAATTGAATCACTTCACTCCTCCTCACCCATGCTCTAGCATCTATTCTGTAATAAACTTTCCTTAGAGGAAGATAAGCGTTACTTGAGGTAACGCTCAACTTTCTCCTCTCCTCTTAAGGCCGTATCTTACACTCCCTTTCACTGTTCCTCGAAAACAATTTCTATGCACTTGCAAAGGCCGAAGAACTCAATCCTTGTCAGGTAAAAAATCGAGTCGGCGAAATTCCTCATCGCGATCTATCACGATCGTTACAATAATCACCATAATCATAACAATGCAACAAAATCAACAACAACTAATCTCGCTCAGCTAAAGAAATTTAAAGCATGTAACGCCTTGAATCTTTAATTTGAAGAACTCAACGATATTTTTTAGCGAAAATTCACTTATTTTCCTTCCAAACCTTGCCCCCAAAATACTATCGTCCTTGCCACAAAGCGATATCAAGGGAAATCAATATCGGTTCAAAATGGAAGGAATTAAACGTGTATTAGTAGTTTTTTAAAAGTGCTTCGACAGCCGAGGTCACTTCGCACATATGGTCCTCCGCCGGTAACCGAACTGGGACCGCTTTCACCAAAGACGATCGCGATACCCACCTGTCCGGAATCCCGAATGAACGTGCTCAGAGATTTAAATGAATAGCATCCTCCACCTAATTATGCTTTCGATTCTCACGGCTCTATAATATAATTAACACGTAATGGCAAGAATTATATGTCAGGTGATTACAGCAATGCATCGGCCAATACTAATGACGCACCAATCGCAATCTGCACGTTTGTATGATTCCAATGAAAGATCGAATAATAAGTTAAGTCTTCTAATTCCCTCAATCGATCGAATAATGAAATAAAGCAAATAATTTCGCGGAAACAAACGCCAACATGTCTCATTTGTCTCTGAACATGGTTGTAAAGTAACATCTGCACCATGATATTATCGTCTACCATTTTATAGAGCCTACAGACCTTTTAACAATTCTGAATAAATTATTCGCAATAAAAAGATATATTTTTAATCATGTTGAGAATGACATGAGTGAATTATTATAAAACTTTAACCGAAAACAACGGACGGACTAATGATGGTCCATCTTCTTGATTTTGCTTGAGTACGTACTAGCGTGATGGACCAGCCCACAAATATTTAAAAGCTACAACACTATGACGAATATTTAAAATTAGCTTATGGTTAACTTAAATATATAAACCAGTCTAGCTGCTAAATACTGGCAATATTTCACAGGTATTGTCGTGCTGGATTTGGAAAATATTCAAGTTTTCTGGGATATTTTTTGGCCCTTTAAGTTGGTTGCGTATTATTTTTCCTTTTTTTCTTAACTATAACTCGCGGAAGTTATGGATTAGATTTCTAACAATATTTGCAAAATATTTTTGAAGCCAAATGTAAGTATAAGTTTTTGCTTCTTTGAAGGAAATCTACCAATGTGTGCCTTGGCGATTTCTTTAAAGGAAATCAGTTAGCTCGTATCATTGGTTATCTGACTGAGTTTTTTGTCAAAAGATTTTTGCAGGTTTAAGTTTCCTTCAGAGAAACAAAAAATGATGTATATATACCAATGTTAGCATATATTTTTTAATTTACGGAGGTGGCCGTGATATTGTCGAAATTCATGATATTACGCAGATGTTTACTTTTATTTTATTTTATTGCTGTGGAAAAAGTAAACATCTGTGTAATAACATATATTTTTTCTGCAGACTTATGCATGCTTATCAATTATTACATATTCATTAAAAATCGCCGTAAACCAACCAAAGGCCTACGAATTGTACATAAATAAAAAAAGCTGGTAGGTGTTTGTGAGTTGGAAGATTTTCTGCGCAGAAACGGTTAATGAAAGTGAATCTGGAGTGATGAAAGGGTTTGAATCCACAAGAGTCGGCTAACTTGAGAAAGGTCATGTTTGTCCATTACAACGAAAATGTTAAAGTTAATTGTGCGCCATAGATGTACTTTTATTCATTTTTAAATAAGTGAATGTTAAAGTAGTATTATAAAAGGTCAAATTAAGTGAAAAATTAAAATGATCAGTGAGTTACCAATAAAATATAAATTGAATACATAAAACTATCGCTTAAACATTGTTGCAGCAGCTATTTCTATGACGTGCTGCTTAATGAAAAGAATTGCTTACATGTAAGTATAAAAAATTCAAAGCATAGTTTTAATTTCTTATTTTACTTCGGCGCCTCATCCACACATCAACATTAAGCTCGCGAGCTGGGTTGTCGGTTCTCTGACCCAAAACATTGATGACCGGAAAGATCAGACCGAAATAAT
This sequence comes from Ladona fulva, assembly GCA_000376725.2. NCBI lineage: Eukaryota > Metazoa > Arthropoda > Insecta > Odonata > Libellulidae > Ladona > Ladona fulva. The sequence goes on from KZ308879.1 coordinate 278,206, forward strand.
TCATTACGAAGGCTAAACAGCTGTACACTCAAAAACCAACAAGTAGTCATTGATTCAACTTCAATAATGGCATCAATCATTTCTACGATCGAGAAAAAAGACTACTCGTATGAAAAATGAGCGATTTGATATTCTAATCGGCCGTTTATTATTCAATACATCCTAAACACGACGGAAAAACGCACGAAAACAGATTACAAGAGAGATATACGAAAGAGAAATCTTCTCTAAGCAGATGGAAAGCTTTTAAAAGAAAAGGAAGGGGTAGATGCGAAGGGGTTGTAAGGTGCAGGGTGAAATGGTCAGCTCGCTGTTCCGCTCTGAGGGAAAGTTATTTTTTTTAACTCTAGGACTTTCACCATTTCCGAACGCATATGAACGAGTAGGAAATAGAATTGCGAACCGGTTGAGAGTGAATTCTAAGGAGACGGTCATAAAGATACGCCGCTCAAGCCCAACAAACTAATGAACGGAAGGAAAAAAGCTACGCAGGACCGTATATTCCATTCACTTCCAATAAATACTTAAATTTGTCGAATTCAAATACTATACTAAGCAATATTTTAGGAACAATTTTTTCTTCTACCTCATAAAATGCATCAAACAAATGTTAATACCAATGCTGTGCCAACGATGACGAAAATCGACTAATTTGGAGACTATTAAAATCAATTTCTTTCCTTTCCTTTGCAGAGAATAGTAATTTGAGCCTTGTTTATAATTCGGCATAAGGAATAATTGTTTAAAATTTACAGTAGAAGGCTAGGCTTGTGCAAATTCAACGGGTAGAATAATCAATAGACTTAGTACCTTTTCCATGATAATTCTTTTATTTTCAATTAAAACACACTACCAGATTTGGTTGAGTTTAATATTAAAATGACGTTCCATCAAATACTATTTGAAAAAATTAAGATACAATTAAATTAACGACAGTTAAAACGATACCTAGATAAGTTGTCATTCATTGTTGTTCTTATCCAAGAGGTATAGAAAGTTTTGCTTAACGATGATGAATGTGTAAACGACTTTGAAAATAGGTCGAAGTTCATTGAAGTAATTTATCGAGCAGCGAACTTAGAGAATTGAATACATTTATGACGGAAGGAAATGTTTTAAGGTCCATTTTTGCCAGAATGCTATTCGGGCAGTGGAGCAACGTGAGGTCATATTTCCGGAATTCTGAGGAAAATCGTCAAATTTTCTACCCGCTTGAAAGACAAACGTGAAAATATTTAAGGTCGTAACGGAACTTGGGAATGGACACCTTTCAAGGAAAGATTTCAGTTCTGCATCCGCATTAAATAGCTAACGCTGCCACCTGACTTGACCCAACTGCGGCTGTAAAGTCGTAAATAAATAAATATTCAAAGTTCAAAATAAATAGAGCTTAACATAATCTGAAAGACTCGCCATCGAAGAGACATTTTTCATTTGCATTTAGGAATGACTACATTTTTATTTTCTTGTTTATGAATCCTCAGTATCTACATCAACGATTTTAGAAATGAGGCTTGCTGGGCAACATGAGGAGTGAGGTAGTTGGGGGTTGCTTCCCTCTATGGGTCAGAATGCTAAGAAAGAGAAAATGTCCACGTAACTGCGGCACAATGACCGAATGAATAATGCTTTTAATAGCATTCAATAAAGTGTGACAAGGATGAATTTCATTATTCAGCATCACTCATTCCTCAGAAGCTCTCACATTTTCACGCCCATGAAGATGACTGAGACAAAAGTAAGTGAAAGATGCATTTTTATATTTTGTACCAGAAGACATCTACTTTTATTATACGCTGCAAAAATCCCACAAGGCGTGTTTCAAATTAGTCTTACTGCATGAAATGTATAGGTTCAAAAATATGATTACTATATATACATGAAAAACAAATTTTAAATATATCATCTTAAAATAAAATGTATCCACCGCCCGAACATTTCGATGCATTAATTGAAAGGGGAGGTTACGGTAGCACATGTTTAGTCAGGGGAGAGTGGAGGAGAGAATGTTGGAAAAGAAATGGCGTAGAAAGCATGGAATGAACTTTCTCCCTAACATATTACGTAAAGGTACATCCTTTCTTTAGAAGGTACATGATCACGTGACTTTGCTAGCGGTGAGATTTGAGCGGATGCTGACCACCACCAGTGAATCTAAGTACAAGAGATATGACTCTTGAAGTACAACAGATATAACTCTTGTATACAACAAATATACCTATTGTATGCAACAAACATAACTCTTGAAGTTCTCTATTTCAGTGGTTCCCAAAATTTTTTAGTGTTGCGCCTACATTTCATTTCCTCGGAAAAAAATCCTACCGAAAAATTCCTTTCGATTATCTTAATCGAATCTATTTCAAATTGGCAAATTTGCGTATTTGCACAAATTTAAAACGACCCAAATTCAAAGATTCTTTAAAAATCCATAAGGGAAATATATTATTTCAAAAAAGACAATAAATGACAGTCATAGCACACAAAATGGTTGAGAATTCAGTTAATTAAATTTTACGCATCTCTATAATAGATTAGAGTGAGTTTTTGTGTGTGTGTATGTACATACGTACGCCTAAAATGCAAGAACCAGAATTTGCATACATTTCAAGCTTTAGAGGCTTAGAGAATGTTCTCCCTGCGCAGATACGCTACTTTTTATTTGCCGAAAAGTCCTCGGTTCGACTCCTGAATCTTCAAAGTGTTCTTATGAGATAAACACGTAATCTTCAATTTATCGTTTGCAGGCTCAATATCTTTTGCAAAATTAAATGATATCATACGAAGTTCACTCACTATTCATAATTAATTATGATGCCTAACAAACTTAAGATCTCCGATCGAATTAGATATCTTAAGTTTGTAAGACCAAATCCATTCCCTTCGGAAGTACTGATTGTAATATAAAATTAGATTACGGTATGGTAATAAAATTAAGGTAATACACAATTACAAATACTGTAATATAAAATTAGATTAGCTGATGAACTAATTGTGACCATTTTGAGAAGCGAAGCATAGTTAAGGATACTAAAGAAAATAAAACTATTTAAAATATCTTACGAATTAAATAACTCTTTTTATGTGCCATCTAACTGGCTTTAAAGTACTAATTAGTGGAACGTGTGCTACCGGTTTGGAAGTATTAATCCGAAGCACGTAGACTAATCCTTAGACAAGATGAACTTAAATTAAAATTATTGTTCAATAAAAAAAGTGCTTTTGTCTATTGATTCCGATGGAATTGAAGAGTATAATAGAAATTCTCATTCCAATGCCGAAAATTTTCAAACTAGCGCTTAAAAGTTTATAAAATTTTAATTATTTATATATATGATCCTCTTTTTTATCACTTTTGTTATCTTCAAGTATATGTCTATGTTCTCAGATCTTTTACCTGTACAATATTATGTAACAACCATTTCTGTTTGATTGTATCTATGTTTTTTGTAGGTGTTTTTACACTACTAGACTAGAAAAGATGTGTACTGTGAAGTTTTTGGGGTGTTTTCCTCCCGTCTCTGGGTGAATGTCGGACAAATTTCATTATTGTTTTTCTTAGGCCCCCTCGACCGTTTCCACCTGGCCCAGCGACCAAATTGCAGCGAATTATTAAATAAATAATAAACAAATAAAAATACACATATGTAAATTAAATAACCATGTTCCAATTATTTTTCTCAATTTGGTTAAGCTTATTTAAATCAATTAAAGAATTCCTGGAAAAAATGTTTTGTTTTTCTTAAATTTATCCCTTCGTACACAGGAAACTAACGTGGGAGAAAGGATACCAATTTTGCAGAGGATGGCAAACTAGCGAATAAATCAGCCTTCACTTTATGGGTTTGACTCACGTAGTATCTTTGGTATTTCACCCAAGGAAAACGAAAAGAAAAAACTGGATTGAATGAAAAAAAACTTTCTTCAGTTATTAAGGTGAAATGTTAAAATAGCGCGAGGAGAAAATAGCCTATAAAGTCACGGAAAGGTACCAGCCAATGCATTTCGTCGATTTCTATAGAGATAAAAGAGAAATTGAAACGTTGCCTAAAAAATTTAGAATCGTCAAGAATTTCCATAAAATTTTTTCGCATTCCCATAAACCTCGATCTCCTCTTTGAAAGAAGTTAAAATTTTAACCATCAAGAAATGTAGAATTCTCTTTTAAATGATGTTACTAATTTTTTCTATGAGGAGTATGCCATTTTTAAGAAAAGGTAACACAAGCAACTGCGTGACAAAGTCAACGATTCTTACCGAACTTCTTAATTTTTTAAATTCTCAATTAAATTAGGAGCAATATTTAAATATTAGAGAGTAATTGTTATATTTTATTTCCGCTTGAATCTTGATTGAGTAATGAGCCCGAATGCAGTATGAGAAGAAGCACACATAGATTTAGACTTTTACCCTGCAAGCCGCCAGTGGCGTATGGCAGGACCTACGTAAGTGTTGCACTATGACCCAAGCAATAACGCTCTTCATATGACAAGGAGTGACCGAGAAAAATGCCATCGAAGTAGTTCGATAGCTTAACAATAATCGCAGCAATGCACAATTCCGAGACAAAAGAAATGAAAGATGAACTTCCCCTATCCTGTACAAGACGTTATCTCAACTCCTGCACAACTGAACGAATTCCATACTTCTGGTTTGTTAAGCGTTTATGCCCTATCTGCTACCGACCTGTGCAACTGCACACACACATGCCGATCACGCTGTTTCCTCTCGGGGTTAGCAAATTATTTGTTTCGTTTATTTACAAGACTCCTCCACGTTTTCCTATCGTTGGCACAGACCTTTCAATTCAAAAACGTCACAACTTTTCATACACACTCTTTTACTATTTAACACCGCATGGCTCTTCTCTCCAAGATATCATTCAATATATTCGACTAGTTATAGTATCTAGGTCTCCCTTTTCAATGTTACTCCTTCCTAATAGAACTTTCGCTTCATATAGAGCCATTCGCCATCAACCAATCTTCTCTATACGTCGAAACAAATGACACATAGTGCATAGGCTAACATATCTCTAAAGTCGAAAATGGTTTTTCTAATCAGTAAAATTGGAAAAGTTTACCGCGCGATTTTCGGTATTATTGCAGTTAAATTATGAGCTCATATGAGAGTTTCTTAGCGTTTCTGTACACGGCAGTTGTTTCTTTATTTAGAGCATGGGTTCCCTACCTGGAGTACGATGAATAATTGTCGAATAAGGACTTCATACTATTTCAGTATTCCAAAAGTATTTCTTTTTCAGTGCCACCTCTCTTACTCTCATACATGTCCTAGCATCATCAGGCAGCTGCCTGATGATGCTAGGACACTAGCGAAACATGTTGCCATAAATAAAATTGCTGTGGAAGTGTACGAAACGGTCTTTATTTCATTGTAATGGCCTTCCACGAGGTAACGCCTTCCCATATTGAGTTTAAATACACTAAAGTTACAGTTCATTATCAAAGAAAATAAGCACAAAATTAACCGTAACAAGGCAGCATGTCTCACTCTGCTAAACAGCAATCATAATCAAGAATTTCATCCACTGCATATTAATATCCTTCATTTATACATTTCTTACATCATTATCATCATCTTCCTTTCAAGGATTAGGCATTCTGCCTGTTCCGACTTCACCAACGTAGTCTTGGTCGTCCTATGCTTCTTTTCCCTGATGGCTTATATTCTAAAATCTTTCTGGGAATCCTTTCTAGAGGCATACGATTAACATGCTCTCTCCATCTATCTTTATAATTCTGCCATTTCTTACATTACATTTAAAATTAATCCTCTTAAAACAACCTTCGTTTTGTGTGAAGGAACTGAGGATCTCTTTGGGTTGGCCATTCCAAGTAACTGCCGTTCTTTTTAAAAAAGAAAATTTACCTACATCTTTCATGTGACCCTCCGTTTTAGACTTTGAATATATGATCCTTTTTCCCCCCAAAACAGGGAGGCATTAGCCTATCTTGCAGTTCTTTTCAGGGTGGCTCACCAGTGTATGTCCGGTACGTACATGTCAGTCTATATCTCTCTTCTGTCACTTAGCGCTTCCGCATGTTGGTACCGAGAATGTCTCCAAAATGTATTTCTTATTATGACGACTTGAAGGCACAGGACCTGGATGGTCAACTCTAAAGCCAAAAGGGGTACGGGAACCCCTGTTCTGGGACTACCACCAATACGCTAATGGACCCAAGAGTTTAAGGATTTAATGTAGCTGAAATATGAAACAACCTTTTTGAAAGCGACTGTTTTTCCTACGGCTTACCTAAATGGTACCAATACGAAAGAGAATAGAATTTACAAAGAAAACCACCAAAGTTGTTACTTGTTAAAGCGAGGTAAGGCACGCCTTGATTGACAACAGTGTTATTGGCTCGACTTTATCTTCTACAATTCTTTGTTTATGTCTACGTAAATACCCTTCAAGCCGCCTTTCGGCGTGTGGCAGGGGGTGCGTACACCATGACTCTATTTCCCTAATCGATTACTCTCGCGAATCGTTCGCGGAAAAAAGTGAGTTCTTCAATAGATTCGTTCTAGCATCAATTTCCCTGATCTTTCTCGCAGCATCGAAACGGCCAATATTACATGTTGAATGCATTATATCGGCTACATCATTTCTGAAAGAGCTTTCTCTAAATTTATCCAGAATTAATCCTTTGTTGAATTCTTCTAACTACTAAAGATTCCCATCTTGCGTCCTAAAGCATTTGGGTTTGGGCTCACTGGGTTATCGTAGCAATTCTTCACAAAACGTATCGCCTTCCGCTGCACCTTTTCTCGAATGCAAAACTTCTCGGCAGGGTCTCATATACTACATGCATTCTCAAGATGAGTTCTAACTAATGCAAAATAACATCGCTCGCGAACTTTTTCGTCGCTCAGACCGACTATTCCCCCGTCCATCGTACGGCACTCGTGCCCGGCTCCAAGCAAGGTGAAGTTAGCGAAAATGAAGGCTGGAAGCTGGTATATCCAGATATTACGTGGGATGGAGAGTTCGCAGACGGAACTGTCCCGGAGAGAACGGGACGCATGGGAAGCCTAAAACACATAAATATTAATCCCGCAACGAACAGAAAAGACAATATCTTTGTACTATTAGCTCAGAAGAAAGTGCTGCGAGATGCAAGCGTCGCAAAAAGGGATAAAACACGCGAGATGAAAGGAATATCTGCAGAAAACGAACTTGTTAAAGATACCGGGATCCAATCGGATGTTTTCACCCACTGGCAGAATAACGATGGCATGCGTCACGTATCCCCTCGCGACGCGAAATTTCGAAAGGCTACATTAATTAAAAACGCCGACTGGGATTAAAGCGAAATATTGGCCGGTGATGGATTCGGGTTCGCTCTCTGAATCGAAAGAAAATCAAAATTCCATAACGAGAAAAAAAGAAGCGATAATCGAATCGCGAGTTGGAAAGGACAAATATCGCAATTCGAGAGATTCCTATAAATCCGCATCGTTTGGGTGAGTAGAAAGTAAGGGGAGTATGGAATAATTTAGCAATGTGATAATAGACTTCATTGGATCGAGAGACAAAGCTGAGAACTATTCGTGAGAAATAAATCAAGAGCAGAGAAATCAAATAGGTGAATACGGAAGTCAACTAGGGGGCAAATGTAATCAATATACTTACATCGTGGAACGCCATAGGAGATAAAATCACTTAATAGTTTCAATATATTCCCCTAAGCCTTCCCTGAAAAGTTTTCTATACAGTGGTCCTTCGGTTAACGACGGCCTTAGCTAACGACCGGGGCTGTGATAAAAATATCTCGGGTAACGACGCAATCTTTAGTTAACGACGCACAGTGGGCTAGAATCGAAAAAAGCTGGCCAAAAATAAGAAAATGGTTTTTTGGAGTGAGGTTTTTGAAACTTCGCATGGCTATTTTTATATAAATTCTGCATATAATTGCCAAATAATTTACTCATACTCCCGCGCATTAAAATTCTACAGGGGGTCAAAGTTGACCAAATTTTACGAAAAAAGCCGGTCTTCGATTTTTCACAAATTTCTTCAACTTCAAGCCAACACTGAACCCAAATGAGNTTTGAACAGTAACATTTATTTATTAAAACGCTTTAAAATTTCTTTAAGAATACAAGGTGGTAATTATAAGTAATGATGAAAAAACAGTTTTCTTAGGACGCTACGTATTTGGAGCCGATAATGCTGTCTGTAGCCGGCCCCGGAGAAAGATGAGAGTGAAATGGCATTCGAGAGAGAGTTAGACGGATGCAAAAAAATAAAACGGGAAATGGACGTAAAGGGGGTTAGAAGCGGAAGGGAAAGGGGGGTCGCATGGGGTGCGTGAATTTGCAGGTGGGAGAGATGATCAGAAGTGGGAAGGGGAAGTGCAAGAACGCGGAGAAAGTGTCCTGCAGTCTCTCTCCACTCTTCCCAACGCGAGCATCGGGGTCGCGGACTTGCTCTCTTCAGTGCATCCAATCCTTCCTAAGGAAAGAGCTTCCAGAAGAGGGGATTTATTCCACAAGTGAGTAAGAAATGGCCAAATCAATGACGCGGTCAACAGGATGAATACTGCAGGTTGTCCGTGCGTAAGTCACAATGTCGAATTTTCGTTCCTGTTGGACGAAAACGCCAAAGTTCGTTCTTCCGGTTTCTCTACGGCGGAAACCGAATAACCGTTTTCTGGACTGGTAATATTGTAATAATTCTGGAATTTTTTGATAATAGTAGGTAAATAATTTTTGATAAGAGTCTCTACGGCGGAAACCGAATAACCGTTTTCTGGACTGGTAATATTGTAATAATTCTNGTTTCGAATATAATTGAAGTTATATGTATGAATTATATGTACCATATTTAAATGATATTTAAGTAAGTTCTATCTGCATATTTTACATACAGTATGGTTGTAGAAAATCGTGCCTTGGATAGCGACGGTCTTGGTTACGACGGCGATCTTGGTACGGACTACCTCGTCAACCAAGGTACCACTGCATAAGGAAAAAAATTGCAGATTTTTGTCCTGAAGATGACACGGTTGAGTCTCAACCGAATGGGATAAAAATTGATCAAAAAGAATTTATATTTTTCATCATACTGTGCTGAATTCTACGCAGATAACAATATTCTTAAGTACCACTCTTAAATTAACTGCAGGACAAAAATTTATCTTTGAGCATAGTGAATCCGAAGTCTGGTTATTTGCAGCCCTCGAACCCATCCGCAAACACCTTCATTCCTTCATAATTCACAGCCCCACTATCTAGGGTCACATGTTTCTCGCAATTCAATCAAATTCATTTTTGAATCCTTTCAGTATTCCATCTAATTCTTTACTTAAAAGACTAGTATGCCTTAGTGCGCCTCTATTTATTTCTTCTTTATTTATCGACGTTTTCGATTAAAATCCTTTTTATCTCATTGAAGTTCCTAATCTTTAATAATTCAGTCCATCCATTTTATGTTAATAATTCTTCTAAGGCACTAAATCTCTGCTGCTTCTATCCTCGTGTATTGCTGTGCAGTTTGGGGTCCTCACGAAGTAGAATTAGTCTCCGATCTTGAGATGATTCAACGTAGAGCGGCTAAGTTTGTCAAGGGAGACTTCAGATTCGATAGTAGTATTTCGGCTGTGATAGAATCCCTCGGGTCGACTTCGCTCAGGGATAGAAGACTTGATTACCGACGTAAGCTTTTCCAAAAATTTATCACTACAGATCTCGTTGACGAAATAGCTGATATTGCTATTGCAGCTAGAAACGTGCGCGAGCTCCGAGAGAAAACTAAGAAGCGATTCAGGGAAATGATTGCCAGGACGGACAGTTACTTCTGGTAATTTTTTCCTCGTAGTATTAGAGAAGCTAATAGTTAGGGTGTGGTAGGATTATCGTTGTTTTTACACCCCCTGCCCCACACCACTGGTGGCTTGCAGGGTTTACATGTAAATGTATCCCGTTCTTCTCCTCTCAGCTTCAGTTACAGTCCATATTTCACAAGTATATATATCACCATTTTATATATATTTTATAAACCGTTAGGGGCCAACTTTAAATAATGTCACAGGATTTTTTGGTATTTCCGAATTTCCCCCTCTTCAGAGTGTGTCCCATGGAATTCATATATCCTATGTGAGCAAGTGTCACTAACTCCTCTCTTGAGTCTTATATCATTAAAGAACGGCCTTAAAAACCTTATGTCCAAGCTTGTACTGTTTGCCATCTAGTAGAATGTTATCACCACTAAATCTATTCTACCCACTATTTTCCTCTTGCAACTTCCATTTCTGGCGATCTATTTGACTAGCTAAAGAGTGTACATTCTTAATTTTACCTTCACGCTATCTTCCAGTCGGTTTATCCGCTACAGATCAGTCCCTAGGTCTGGGGTGGGCAACCGTTTTGAGAGTGAATGCCGAAATCGGCCAAATCTCTGAAAACATTTTTCCATGTGCCAACAAAAATTTTTCGAGAACATATTATTGGATACCAAAATATTTTATTTGTAAGCGATTATGTAAATCAATTAAAACTGACAGAATGAAAAAATATACAATAGTTGTTTATCCTAAAAATTGAAAAATCAATTAACGAAAGACTTTCGCGTGCCAGGAACACGTCATGAACGTGACACGTTTGGCACCCATACCAAGGGTAGTTCACCCCATATTTATTTTTGAGGGTTTGTTTTCCGAGGTTTTTTCCCATAGCTCCAAGAAACCGCAACGGCTATGTCACTGTTGTAATTACATATGGTGCTTAAAATAATAAAAAAAGTATATCACCATGCATCTATCGTGGATTGATATTTGCGGACGATTAAAGCCTTTATTATTGCCTTTAAGAAGGGGCTCATAACAAGGACTCACTAATGGGTGAAAAACCCTCTACAGCTGCAATAAAAGACAAAGAAGACGAGTGGTATTGGGTGAACAATGAGAATTGCTCTTCCCTAAATATCTCCATTAAGTGAACAGCAATATGGAGGATTTGCATTAAGGCCGATCGCGCCGGAACGGAGTCGAGGGAAAATATAGGGTTATTGCCAATTACGGCCAGAATGGATATTTAAGTGGTGGAATTAGAATCTACTGCAGCAGAACTGCAATATCGGACGCAACCGATTTTGAATTTTCACTCCCACAAAAGATATGAAATGCCTACTTTTTCATCAGAATTAATCTTTGTGAAACTGGTTGCGTTAAAATTTTCAATAAACTGTGTGGATTTCAAGGTAATTTGAGGGGATAAAAATTCTAAATTATAGCTTTTCATAAAAGCCGTTAACGTTTTTCGTGATGCCACGGAAATCCGCTCGAATAAACTTATGCTTCAGAATAGGTAATATAACTAGTGGAAATCAATTTCGGAAGATAAGTCAAGTGTAGCCGCCTTCACTAAATAATTTTCGTAGACTTTTTTCTTCATGGTTAAGTTTTAAGTTTGTTCAAAATTAAAGGGATCAGTATTGATAAAGTTATTTAAAGCTCATTTACACTTATATTTACTCGGAGATGATATTTAAAAAAATATACTAAACCTCTGCAATCTGCAACCTGATGACAAAACACTTCGAAATAACAAATGAGATTTTCCCTCTACACATGAAAGGAAATGATGGAAATACCCAGAAAACAAAAGACGACGGCTTTATCTGAAGATATTTCCACACTAACTTTCCCCTAAATATTAAGAATATAATATATTTAAAAGTCGGCTAATTCCAGGAGATATTTCTGAATTAATCGAAGTTATACTTCTCCATAGCGCAACTAAAATACGTTTTTTGGACAAGAGGAAAGAAAAGCTTCTCTGATTAATTTCAGGGAAAATATTTTCTCATCCTTAAGGTTGAGTACCAATTAGAATTAAGACAATGAAATTCTGTTAAATACGTGAAGGTTGTTTATTTAAAATAAAATCTATTGTAAATGTCATACTGTATTTTTCTGTTTATAAGAAGTACTTCTATCCCTTACTTTTACTGATAAAGATTGATATAGGTCATATTCATCCAAATCCTCAAACATTTAAAGTTTTAATCAAACAAATTTTCGAATAATGAATAATATACGAATTTTTTAAAACTTTTGTTGCCAAAACTTTTTATAGCAACTTATCTTGAAAATTAGCAAATCAATTTGGTCTTCACTCGAATACAAATTAAATTATAGTTTTTGTTCAATTTTCTCATTAAAATCTTTCATGTGGCGTTTTTTTTCCAGCAAAAATCGGGCGCGACATATATACAAGAGAGCCCTATACATCGAAAAATACGGTAATTCTGTGAAACTCTACTCTGTGAATGGATCACATAAAGTATGGAATTTTGACGAGTGATATAACTAAACACGTAAGTTCCCTTTCAAATTTAACAATGAAAATATTAAGGAAAAACAGGCATAAAATTCCTGACAGACTATTTTTAAGTCCGTCATTCCTTGGGAACTGTTCTGGGTGCACGTCTTTACCTGCCAAACTAGATTTAACCCTTTGCCTAATAAAACTATGAAATACACGAATTTTGCCCAGAACTGGGCAAACGGTTATTATGGAGTTTTCTGATGGTGCTCGCTCGCAATTGATATTAAAGTCAGTCTGTGATAGCAAAAAGTGTTTGCATTATTGCATGTTTGCATAACTGCATTACATGACCGATATTATCAATGAAAAATGTTTCCTTCCCCATTGTTCACAAATTTAAAATGAAATTTTTCGTATTCCTGTCAAATGGACAAACTTTCTTTAGTATTCCCCTCGGAATATAATGGATTGCAAAAGTTTACAGTTAGTCGTTCCTCCTACCATCACAACACCTGACGCGAGTTGAAAGTATGTGATATAGATACCCACGACCCTGAGATTAAGAGTCTCATGCTCTACCGACTGAGCTAGCCGGGCTGATGTCTATGAGTCTCGTTGATCTGTTGAATTTCTAGAAATAAAGAAAATGGACTAGAAAGTGATAGCGGAGCGTAAGTCGAAGGGCATGGAATTGAATGCAAAGAACGAAAGGACCCATGGAAATGGATAGTTACTATAGTATTTAAACGCAGAATTAATGGTACCTACCATTCGCTCATTCTATCCATTAGAACATGTAAAAATCACTACCGGAAGACTAGAATTACACGTGCAAGTATTACGCATCATTCAGAACGATTAGCTGGCGTAAGGAACTATTTATTACTGTAAATGCTCATCGCTAGAAGCACGAAAATTCATACTAAGATCTATTGATGCCCTATCCATAAAAAATTTATGATATATATTCCCGAGTAATTATCATGAACCCCAAAATTTAAATACTTAAACGGCTTACACCAAAATAGTGATAACTCTTCATCGCACTATTATACTCTCAGGACCGGAAAATAAAAAAAAAATCACACACTAGCTCGAAATTATAAAAGAAAAAAGATTTAAGAAAATAAAAATACAAAAAATAATAATAATATATGAAACTATAAAGATGCTATAAAACAACCCCATACTTCCTAATATATATATTATTTTTCTTTAAATCATACGTATGTATTGTAACGTTTAATCGTGTTTTCTTGTTACCTTAGATAAGTCTTACTTACGTTTTTGTTTCCTTAGATATAAATTATAGTTTTAATTGGCTTCAAGCTAGATTTACTAGTAGGGGTTCAGGATAAATGGAAAAGAGAGCCAGTAACTTCTCACAACCTTTTTAATATACATCTGCTTAATTGTCTGCCAGTAGGACTTAAATGTAGTCTTTCTTAGAACTAGAAATTCAGGACAGGTTTAAAAAAACCAAAGTTTCTACGCCATTTTCAATACCAACAAGTTTGATCGCACATAAAGTACCATTGTGGAGTAATATGTGCTCAATGAGAGTCAGACTGGCCACTCGCGCTCAGGACAGGCCATCTAGCAAGGGAGGCTAGAGCGAGAAAATTACCATATGGGCCCCTTCTGCGCTTCCAATGCCAAAGTGATACGTGATGGTTTATAAATAAAGAAATATCTTTCAAATAAATACTAAAAATTTCTACAGATTGTATTGCTTGCCTTTCGCAAAATCAAGAAGTTGACTTTGTGGAGTATGGCCTCTTGAAAACGGAGGTCTGGTTGCTAAGCATCCATAGAATTCCCATCTTGGTCGTCCCTGTATAATATATCTCGTAAATTGATCAATTACGCGACAAGAAATTAATTATAGTAGTGGTATTATACATTACTTTCGATAAATTAATTTAATCAATTACAGTGTTTCATTTACTGAACTACAAGCTTTTGATTCGTCTATTTTTATCCCGCGTAATTTTTTCATGGTTAATGCAGAGTGAATGTGTTGATACGTGTATGAATCAGGGCATATTACTAACTGTAGACCATGAGTTTCGTACTAATTAGTAGTTATATTGACGCCAAGTTGTAGTTGTAGACGCCAATTAGTAGTTATATTGACGCCATGTATGTATCGTTACGTGGCACACTACCCATTTGGCTATAGCACCTGCAGCCATATCTTTATGAACGATTGATTTTCTTTCAGTAAAGTATACTGAAAAATGCATCTTTAATTTAATTTTGTGTCACTATTGGCTGTGATTATATGAAAGCTATTGAGATATGAGAGACGCTGAAATGTAGCATTCTTTTTGGTCGCACATTATTAAATCCCACGAAAAAAATAATTTATATGGTCAGTGTGATGCACATTGATAATGGAGGGGATAGGAATCCAACGAGCTTTGAGAATACTTCATAGATAGATTTAGCCTACTAGTGTCCTTCAGTGAATAAATTTAAATAGTTTATTGATGCGTAACACTTGCAGTACTAACAGAGAAAATGAAAAATCTGTGTGAAATTTGGTACCTCGACTGTTGCTGCATGTTTAAAGTTTAAATTACATTACAACCTAACTTTAAACTTACATATTTCACATTGTGAATTAAGAAATTGGAGAATATACATAAAATAATACATAAGAGTGGCATAATATGTATATAATACGTAAAAGTATTATGATAGTAGGAATAGTATAGTACATAAATGGAATATATATATATATATATATATATCATCATCATCATCATCAGCCATTTTCAATCCGACGTCGGATGTAGGCCTCTCCAAGCGCTTTCCAATTCTCTCTATTCTGAGCTTCTCGTTGCCATGTTACCCCTAAATACTGAATGATGTCTCTGTTCCATCGGTCCCTTGGTCTTCTTCTTGGTCTCTTCACGTCTCTTGGTATCCAGTTCAGAACTGCTGATGTCCATCGGTTGTCGTTTCTCCTTGCAACATGGCC
>KZ308879.1:296780-307529 GCA_000376725.2 Ladona fulva
TAATAATAATTAATCACAATTAATTTTTATGTTACACTTCCCTCCAACGTTGCTACCTAGCCAGAGGGTCAAATTGCAACGTAATTACAAATAAGTAATAATAAATAAATATATTTATATCAACATCTTCAAGGAACTCTCTTTTTGAACAGTAACATTTATTTATTAAAACGCTTTAAAATTTCTTTAAGAATACAAGGTGGTAATTATAAGTAATGATGAAAAAACAGTTTTCTTAGGACGCTACGTATTTGGAGCCGATAATGCTGTCTGTAGCCGGCCCCGGAGAAAGATGAGAGTGAAATGGCATTCGAGAGAGAGTTAGACGGATGCAAAAAAATAAAACGGGAAATGGACGTAAAGGGGGTTAGAAGCGGAAGGGAAAGGGGGGTCGCATGGGGTGCGTGAATTTGCAGGTGGGAGAGATGATCAGAAGTGGGAAGGGGAAGTGCAAGAACGCGGAGAAAGTGTCCTGCAGTCTCTCTCCACTCTTCCCAACGCGAGCATCGGGGTCGCGGACTTGCTCTCTTCAGTGCATCCAATCCTTCCTAAGGAAAGAGCTTCCAGAAGAGGGGATTTATTCCACAAGTGAGTAAGAAATGGCCAAATCAATGACGCGGTCAACAGGATGAATACTGCAGGTTGTCCGTGCGTAAGTCACAATGTCGAATTTTCGTTCCTGTTGGACGAAAACGCCAAAGTTCGTTCTTCCGGTTTCTCTACGGCGGAAACCGAATAACCGTTTTCTGGACTGGTAATATTGTAATAATTCTGGAATTTTTTGATAATAGTAGGTAAATAATTTTTGATAAGAGTCTCTACGGCGGAAACCGAATAACCGTTTTCTGGACTGGTAATATTGTAATAATTCTGGAATTTTTTGATAATAGTAGGTAAATAATTTTTGATAAGAGTCTCTACGGCGGAAACCGAATAACCGTTTTCTGGACTGGTAATATTGTAATAATTCTGGAATTTTTTGATAATAGTAGGTAAATAATTTTTGATAAGAGTGTCTACTTAAAATGTCATTACCCTTAATCAAATTTTCGAATAAAACTTGTACATAAAAAATGAAATAAGAGATCCGATATTTATGTGAATGTAAAAGAAATTTAATTTGTTCTAATAAACTGCTAGACATAATTTGAAGGAGAACTGACATTCGGTACGGAATAAATAAGGACTTCCGGTTACTGTTTAGGATAGAAAACTTTAAGCCCTACGGTTAATGTTAAGTTTTATTATCGGATATGACATATTTCCGGTTTCCTTTTCGGTTCGGTTCCGGGTCCATACCGTGGTATGTATTGCAAGTTGAGCTTTACAATGGTTTATGCCAAGTAGTACATTTGTGTTGGAAAATATTCTATGGTCATCAATGAGGGGTTCAGAAAATTTACCAATTAATTTAATTAGGGATGTAAATTATTTCGTACAAATCGAGGTCAATTTCGATTCTCAGAATCTTTATTCCATGCAATAAACTATATTTACTTATAGGAGACGACCTCGAAAACAGATGAGCGTTTCAACATCTACATAAATATCCTGCAAGCTCCCTTTCGGCGTGTGGCAGGAGGTGTAAACATCAAGTGCTCGAGTTACCTCTTTAGTAGCTTATTGTTATCGCGTATCCTTCGCGGAAAGAATGAGCCCGTAAAACGACTTGACCTCGCATCTATTTCTCGCTTTTTACGCTGATTGTCCGATCAGCCAAAGTAACAGGCCGATTAAGTCTTCCGCAACCGTACTTTCTCTGAATTTATCAAGCAATAACAGCCTAGCTTCTAATCTCCTTTCTTCTTAGGATTCCCAGCTGCATCTATGAGAAAATTCGTAACGCTTGCTTCTCAATCGTAGCACATATTTACAAATCTTATCGCCTTACGCTGCACTTCCTCAAGTTCGCGAGTGTACGTTTCATCCGCTAGATCCCATGTACTTGCCCCATTTTTCAGGAGGGGTGTGACTAAGGTGTAATAGCATCGCTCTCTAATCTTTACATCCCATTTGCCTACAACGGCTTTAATAAAACCGACCTTTTATGTAGCTTTACCGCAGATTTTTCGGATATGTGTTCTCCAATTTAAGTCATTTATAGTAGTGATTCCAAGATATTCAACTGAGTCGACCACTTTTATATTCATTCCACTAATTTTGTACGGGTGGTTCTGACGTAATTGTTTCCTTTCAAAGAAATTTAAGCATTTACTTAAATTAATATCTAGCTGCCATTTTTCTTACCACCTTTGACTATATTGTGTTTTTGATAAAATAGAAGGCTATATTTTATTCGTTTATTTCCCAAATCCCCCACAAACATCCATTTACTAGACAATTACAGTGGTGGGCTTAAACAGTAACAACGGACGAATACTCACAGCCATTCTCCAACAGGAAAAAAACGGCTAACCGAGATTACAACCCGGAACCGTGTGGTTGGAGAGAATATATAATGTGTCTAAACGCACTGTAACCACGCACACTTTCAGTACCATCACTAGTACCACAGATATGAATAAGTTTTGTACATTATAAACCAGAAAATACTTTCACTAAGTCAATATTTGAAGCGAATCGTTCGAAATGGGAACATCTTTACGAATCTTTTAACCACAATTTTCATTTGATTAATTAGTTTATTAATTAATATATTATTAATTATACTATTAATTCTATCAATAGCATAATTAATTAGCTATTAATACACCATTAATAGCTCTATTCTATCTAAGACAGTTTTCATAATTGTGGAAATTTTTAATGATGTGTGACCGGAAAACATTAAAAGCGCTGTTAGAAGCGCAATTAAAGTTTAAAACAATGAAAGCGCTGCATCGCAACGTGAGCTCATTCATGCACAGTGGAGGCAAGCTATTAGTCCTGAGTTTCATACTTATAATTAATTGATCCTTTAATATGCAAAATTAGGTTCCAATGGGCCACTCCTTTCGCTGATCCCATATCTATTACATTTGCATTAATTTTCGCAAGCCGCACAAACGGCGTACGGCAGGGGGTGTGGAAGCACCCGTCCTATTAATAAGTTACCTGATTGGTATTCCTAATGCTGCCAGGAATAAAAACAGGCAATAGCTTTCCGTTCTCGCGATAATCTCGCGAAAACCCTTTGTCATCTGGTTTCCGAAATCGCGCTCGCTGAGTACGGGAATCATGATATCGTTCACTATTACAGTGATACAGTATTGTATTTCAATAATCCACCGAAAACGAGCGTTATTTGTGTGAATCATCCTCCAGTGATAGATGATAAATAGAATTCCCACTTCGTGGGATACGAATGGTTTGACTTCGATCGGAATAAGCGTTTAACTGAATCAACCGTTCGACAGATATTCAAATAAGCATCGACGTGTAATTTAATATACTGAGGAAAAAGAAGCAACTTTTTATTTTCATCATTTTTATCTAATTGATGCAACAGGAGCATAAATACTGAACTATCGTTGTTTGCGGGACTGCGGCATTTAAATATAACTTTATTGAAGTCCTAACCTAATTAAGTTACTTGGCAACGACTTAATTTTAGAGAGGAATGAAAGCCTGGTAACCAAGATGATTTTTTCCAGCAAATATTCGAGAACATTAAAAAATTGAATAAACAAAAACATCGATCGGTAAGCAGGATATCTAGGAAAAAATTGATACTAGTAAATTGGTTTAATCTATTGTTTGCTACTTTGTTTCTTAGGCCGCAAAATGTGTGATAGCATTCATCCAACTTTATCAGGATCTCCCTCTTAGGCCTAATGGAAAATGGGACCATTTCAGTCCCAATTTCGCTCAATAAAAAGTTTTGACTATAATTTTACCTAGTATCCATTACAAATATCTTGGTTGACTTTCTGAGCAAATGTGGATTTATATAGAAGTGTGCTCGCACTCGCATTGCCATTTGGCAGCCGAGTTGGCCATTTGAATAAACTGATTGCAACTACTACAACTACACCTACTTTTTTTTAGTAGGATGTATGATAGGAGAAGCATGGGTGACAAAAATAGGAGAAGCAGAATCTGGAATGACTGTATGAATAATGTCAGACAGAAAGTCTGCGCAACCAGTATCCGAAAGGGACGTTTCAAGTTGAATCAGGCATTTAGGAAGAAAGAACGAAATTGGAATGACAAATTTGGCATGTGATGAGAAAATCTGAGGCAAGAGGAGACAAATTTAGAAACAGTTTTTAGAATGTGTAGAATGATATGATATAGAAATCTGAAGTTTGAAGGATATCGGGTTATGTATAGATGGAAAATGTATGTATGAGTCAAAAGCTAATTACATATTTTGGGAAAGGAGAATTGTTTACAAGGCGACATAATTAGCTCGCTTACCCTGAAAAATTGGCGGATGCAGGGGGATCTTTGGGGGTGATCGCCCCCCTCCCCATTGGTGACTTAGCAGTACCAGCAATAAGCCTATAATGAGAACCGTGAATGAAAATCAGACTGTGAAGTTTTTCCACGATCACCATACATCTATAAAATACAGCTTGAGAAAGTGGCACTTTAAAGGTGTATGAGGAAATGAGTTCATAACGGAATTGTCTTAAATCGCTCATCCCTCTTTGCAAGTACCGCACCCCCCTGGAATATATTTTTAGACACGCCGATGCCCCGAAAGGAGTACAGGTTGATAGAGGATGGTTCTTTTCCTCATTTACTTCTATTTTAGTTTATCCTCCTACTTACGATGTATTTCCACAGTAAAGTAAGACTCTTCAAAGGGTATTTTACGAAAATTTATCTACTTCCAAGGTGTTAAACATTTTTTGTAATTGGATTACATTAGCTTTCATCCGATTTCGCCGCACACGATAGCTTTCTAATATTTTCCGTATCTTCTTCCCATAACATGGGTTTCGTGGAAGAGGAGACTTTTAGTATCAATTTCACTCAAATAAGGACGTATTATTTTTATTATATAATATATAATGATATTATATAATGATAATCCCACGAGCTGCAGTGTTCGACGAAATCGAGTTTTTAATTTTTCGGAATTCCGCTAATATTCTTAACTTAAACTCTATCCTGCCTACCTATATATACTTAGGGTATGACTAGGTTGCGTATCCAGATATCATAATTCCACCCTGCTTGACGGGGGCGTTTATCAAACCCGATTGTCGATACCGAGATAAATTTGCTCTTCTACAAGAATACGCTTGGAATTTAAAAGGAGAACTAAAGGTTACGAGATGATTCTTTTTTCTTACAAATTTCATTGTTTAAAGTAAAAGTATACAAAAGAATTTTGAATATTGACTTCATAATTACATTTGACAATCGTATTTCATAGATTTTATTATGGGCAAATGTATACCGGTCATAATTATATTATTAAAGACCATAAATAGTCCTTCTGGCATAGGAGAATCAGATGTGAACAATAAGAGATATATTTAAAAATAAGTTCCGTCATGCCTGACGGGGGCGTTTACTAGTTATTATATATTAATAGACAATAACTATTATTATCTCATAATAAAATCGATGGAATTAGCCGTGACTTTGTGAAACTCCATAACATTAATGGTTCAAATAACGATTTAAAAGTTTCGCAGAACTTGTTTATTGGCGACCGGTTTTCAATACCGGAAACCTACAGTAGCCTTTTCGGAATTCCTTCTCTCTCTCACTTTCCTTTTTGATTCCGTCTGTAGACAAATTACGAATTTCGAATATCCCAACGACTAGGAGAAACGAATTAACATAACGAATCGTTTTCTAGATTTACGAGAAACCCGGCGAAGAAGAGCTTTCTCCTCGTATCAACGAGATATTTCCTTTCTTAGTTCTTACTTGAGCAGGTTTACTGCGTCTCTAGCGTGAGAAGCGCTTTCCAAAGAATACTAACAACCGCGGAATTTCAAAATGCTTCGAAATTGATGAAAAAATGATCGACGACGTGGTCTACCTATATATAAGGCAAACCTAGGTAGCGAGCTGTGATGATCCATCCGAAACACTTCCGGAAAAAAAGCGATCAATCAATTGACTATCTTTAGCGAAATTTAACAAAGCGGGTGTAGCGATCAAGATAAGAGTACTGACATTTAAACGCTCTTGATTAACTCAGACATAAAAGGAAAAGAAAAAGACGTCGATCGAATCTGGTGAAGATGGTTAAAATTATTTGGAACGAAAAGTATGATTTTTATACGATTAGAACAAATAAGCAGTCAGTGAAAACTCATTACGTTTTTGATGCGATTAAATAGAAGATTCCTCGAAATAATATCTTGTTTAATATTCATTACCTATTATCATCTGGATACCAAGTGCGCGCCTTCTGGTGAAACAAGTCCCGCGTTCGATTCCCGATGGAGACTCACATTTGTCGATGTTCGCTCAACAACGTGATTTGAATTAAGAGGTTAGTGGCCCGGTCAATTTCAGCTATTACTAAACGACGTTGGAATTAATGCTCTAATCTATTTATCCACGTATAAACTCATCTATGTATATATTCAGTTTTTTATCTTTGTTTATATCGAACCCTGTTGTTTTTTTATTTATGCAACTATAAATCTATCTGTTTATTGACATATCCATGTATATATCTACCTATGTATATATTTTTCATTGTATATATTTATTTATGTGTATAAATTGTACATATGTACTTGGCAAATTGAAAGAGCGGTGGGCCAGGGGAAGAGGGGGGCATTCGGCTTCATCTGGCCCAGCAAAAATAAAGTCAAGTCACGTGTCCCAAGATTAATGCAGCCTCTGTAACGTGGTATCAAGGGGCCGAAACGAAATATTCAATCATTTTATTGCAATTTATCGCTGATTGCTTCTCAATAATATTTGTTCGCCTTTTGAAATCTATCTATAACCTTGAAATCAGGAATAGTTTTATAAAACATTTCTGACGTGCAATGGTTCGAAATTTCAAATTTACTGCTCCTTTCAATATCCTGAATTTCCAGAACGGATAAAGTAATAATATGTAAGAGTCCAACACGTGAGACTGACTTTACTAATGTCAAGATAAAAACATCATATCAAAAAATACGCATGTTACTCGTAATGCCAACCTACTATCTAAAACATGGCAAAACTATTAAATGTCACTCGTAACGCGTTTGGGATTACACAGTTATTTCTTGCAGGAATTTAGGAAGTTATTAAGCAAGGTAAGAATCAAAAATTAAAAGCGAGTTTTAAATTAAATATTTATGTTAATGATGTATGATTATTTTATGATCACATTAAATGACATGCTTGATATTTATGTAAATAAAATATTATTGATAGGGGATTAAATGAACTTAATAGTTACTCCTCGCAGATGGATAATAGGAGATAGCGCGATGAATGATGAATGCAATGATAGAAGGGTGTAACAATAATATTATTGTATCATAAAGGATTATTTCGGTGAACGAAAATCTCGGTTAAAGATTGCTAACGATTTTTGCTGGCTGAGAAATCATTTTACAAGCACCTCGTGTGAATTAGTAACTTTTATTATATATATTTTATACCAGTAATATTCCTTCGCTGTAATCCGTAGAGCTATTTCCAACGTCATCTCAAAAGCAATTTCGTCCTTGACATTCGCACTCCTGTCTATTTAAAAGTAGTAACTGGATGAATAGAGAAAGTTAATAAAGCTGCGATGGAGTTACTGTGAATCACTTAAAGTTAACATCGCTAAAGGAATAGCCTGCCATTGAAAAGGGAAGCAATCTGTAAAACACAAAAGACAACTGGAATTTCCTTATTTCCTCCAAAAAATCGCATTTCCCGCGGAGCTCTGTACGTGGAGGAAAAAATCTGCAATCTCATATTGTCAAGCGCAAATTTTTTCTCGGATTTGAATTCTCAATTTCATTTTGCGATTCTCCGCTCCAGAGGATTTCAATTTGTTCCCTTTCGCCGACTCCATTCGCCTCATTACCATCGCATCCAATCACAGGACGCCATTTCCCTCTCCTGATAACAACTGAAAAGCTTTCGCGCGGCGTAAATAAACTCATCGGATTTAGTCCCCGGTTAAATCAAATTTTCCCCCGCGAGAGGAAAGGCCGGGAAACAAAAGCGTACCGCGCCGCACCCACTCCTCACGAATCCCGCATTTAAAATGAGCGGCGTCCTAATGGAATTTTCACGGGACGATTCCCATGAAGGCCCTTCGATATCTCGATTGGGGCCTCGAATGGGATCGATAGTGTCGCTTTTGACCGAAGTTTATCGTCGTAAATCGAACGAGTTGCGTTCTGCGGAGGGGTTATAAGAGAACTTTGGGCTTAAAAGCCTACGTAACATCAAATAAACATCAACTGGAAAACATCCACTACCACATCAAACATTTTCAATTTTTACTGGTATGGCGCAAACTTTGAAATCGATTTAACTGCCTGAGGCATATTTAGTAAACAATGATAGCGCAGATTAGTTTTCCAGCCTATTCCTAAGTACGTGATTTGCATCATTTCCTTTTATTGGTACGAGCACCACACCTGTCACTTTTGGCACGTTTTTGCCAGACCAAAAAAAGCGCAAGCGTTTTTTCGTATTACACCTGAGTACTCTCATGCAATTATTTACAAGCTGGATACTCTAGATCGGAAATTAACTTTCAACCTAGCAATCTGTTGCCCGCGTCCTTTCACGAGGATCACATCAATTTAGTTATCAGCAATGGTGACAGGAGATGAATGACCTAAAAGAAAGCCAGCGTGACCAGTATGAAATGGAATTTTTAGGCCGGTTGGGACACGTCAAAAGGATGGATACGGTAAAATCACTTCGATGATGCATTGGGAGACTTTAAATGATGCTTAAGGTGGAGAAAAGCAGAGATAAAGCTGATTTAAGGTGGTAAATGAGATGCTGAAGAGACATCCACATCTCAAAACATAAAAAAGAATTTTGAATTGGTCTGAAGAGGAAGATATTGGCAAGAATCGGAAAAAACAAAGGATAGATTTGAATCAAAGAGGAAATGACGAGCTCATCTCGTAAGGGAACAGCACCGAGTTGGTAGAAATCAGAAAAGCTATCCAAGAGGCCAATGACGGTACTTTTTTAAGTGTAAGACTAGACAATTCGGATAGTAATTCAGTAACAATTCGATTGTTTGTTTCCGAGTGTAATTAATCATTATTTGTATGAGTTCAAAAGATAAAGACTGTCAAACTTGGCCAATTTTCTCAATAAAGGATAGTCTCAGATTTTTATCGTAGAAATATTCAAGTTCACTGCAATGTAGTCGCAGTTGAAAGAAACTTGGGTAGAATGAAAATACAATATTCTAGAATGATTCCTTATATATATCTTATATTATCTAATGATTCGTGATAGTTTTCGCGACCAAAAGTTGGTCTTAGCTCATTTTCCGTAACATAATGGCGGACAACTTTTTTCGGTCAACTTTTCAGATAAAGCGAGGAAAAAAAGGGAAAGGGCACCAAACTATCAAGTTTCTCATACAACATCAATGTCTGAGCTATTCGAATAAAGAATCTGGAGAAACTGTTTCGATTCACCTGCTCGTAAGCTGTGAATTCTTCGTCAGCGCGGCAGGGTCTGACTGCGCGCCACGGACAGCCCTAATTCAGTCGCACTGTCTTATCGGAAATCTTAAAATTATTAAAAATAATAATAAAATTTTATCAATTATCACGTTATATTCTGGCTAGATAGGGCAAATTTTCCGTTCCCCTGAAACACGTACAATTTTCCACGCATGCTTCTCCGATCGAGGTGTCGCGCTCGACCCGCGCAAAATTGTTTTCTTGGAGAAGTCCCACAAACTAACATCAGAATATGTTAATTTTGTCAGATTACCGGAACAGTTATGTATTCTTGTTTTGTTTAGAGAGAAAGACCTCAAACCGGTACTTTCTGTAAGAAACCGGTACGTTTGGTGCTTACAGGAGATCGCACATATAATTAAATTTCTTATCGTTCATTTTTACTCATTGCTGCATGACCTCTATTCATACCAAAAAATGTTTTGGGGTGGATCTCGAAAACCAATTTATGATTAAGTGTGATTCACTCAAATGAGTAAGCTATACTCTAAAAAGTATATACTTTCCGCATTACCTTTATCTGATTCGCAGATCTGAAAGTTTCTAACAAAATTTATATCTAAAATGATTCACTTACCTCAAAAAGGTAAGCACAATCGAACTCTTTGCACCCTCTATTTTAGATTTCCAACTTCAAGGGCTCATTTTATATTTAGCATTAATCAGCCTTACCGTAAGAAATTGGTGGTTATTAAAGCAGCAAAATCCACTTTGAATAACAATCTCACAGAGAAAACGTACTGCATTTGCCTATTCAGCACGCTTGAAACAAAAATTTCCGTTTCGCTAAATATATTAACCTATCTCTTAACTCACTTCCGGAATATTATGGTAGGAGCATGAATAATTTCAATAATAATTTAATCCTACAAATCAAAGTTTGACATTGTAAAGAGTATATTAGCTTAGAAAATCAACAACATTGTCTGACAAACAAGCTATAGGCAGTAGATTTTTTTTCTGTCAAATAATTTGTATGTAAATTTTACACTAATTTTTATGTATATATGGTTGCCGGATTTTTTAGGTGTATTGATTTATTTTTCTAAATTTAAGTTAATCGTAATACATTTTTTTTGGTTATCGTGTAAATTATTTTCATGAAATATCTCTACAGGTTAGGTGGAAGACAGGCTTTTCTGACCTTAAATCGCCGTTGGTAGTAATAATAATA
>KZ308879.1:307535-342424 GCA_000376725.2 Ladona fulva
ATATAGCAATAAATAATATATCAATAATAATAATAATGACCTTTTTTATTACAATTACTTTTTTAAATTATTATTTTATCATTTCAGTACTTTGGTTTTTCGAAACTAAGATATCATTCAACGGAAAGATGCTTTTGAAATAATTTAATTTATTTTAATTCAGTCGGCTATGGGTGTTTCCGATGAAATGATTCATCAGATAAAGTCAATAGATTTCCATATTATGGCTGTAAAACTTAAAATTCCTAATTTATACGCAATAACAATCTTCAGTAGTTCGATTTTCAATTATCCTCTCAGCATTTGTGATTGTCATGCATTAAATCGACATCAATCGACTCTTTGCTTTAAAGTAAGCTCAAATAACGAAAATATTTATCCACTGCCAAGGCAACTTCAAATACGAAAGCGCAGCTCATAAACAACGGCGATGAAGTGCTTACGGCAATATGGAAACTCGAAAAGTGGCGCCATCATCGTATTAAAATCCGGAGCTAACGCTTTTTGTCTGCTCTAATTCATACCAGTGATTTTGAGAGCGTCAATCCTAGCATCGAAAATGAATATTTCTCTCACAAAGGAGTTAGAGCCTGCATAATTCACGTCTATGATCCGAAGCGGAGAGGACAATGAGCGAAAAACCGCGGGCGAAATAGGTCCATGAATTATTGCGCCAAAAACGCGTCACGGCCTAGCAGATGATGTAAATGCAAATTCTGTGCGAGTTGCTAAATGGGATGGGGGAGCTCTGTGAAAAAATGACTCGTCCAAACCACCCAACCGCATGAAAATTGTCGCACCTTCCTTTTCCGAAAGGGAGTGAACCAAACGTGTGAATGCAGAGGCAAAGTGTTGTGTGAAATGCGAAAACTAAGAGCGACGTAATTGATGTAAAGCGTGAATTAGTATAGGCAAAGCGGACAAAAGGGTTCATTTTTTTATCTTCGTAAGCGAGATGATGATACAGAAATAATTACGAACATGATTGCAAAAGTGACAAGGAAACAACTCCTACGCATAGAAGCGGAAAATGGTCCATCGACTTGATCTTACGGTAAAACATGAAATCAAAATTAACCTTGATGGATCAAAGTTCTGATAACAATCAGGCCAAGGCATCAACTCTCTGAGAATAAATAGACGACAATATAAAGTAGTATAATAGTTCAACGAGAAAAGGATTAATTACATTCGTACTTAACAATTTAACAAACTTAAGTACACACGTACAAGGTTTTCTATGGTACACTTCCGATACATCGACAGAGCACTCACAACATATGGAAACAGTTATCTAGAAATAAGCTTAAAAGAATTCAAAGATACAATGGCTTATAATTGGTAAAGCGCATGAAAAAGAAAAAGCTGACAAGTTTAATGGAAACAAGGAGATAGTTACCGCGTAGTTATTATGAAACAGTGAAACAAAATCTTCGAAAAAAGAAATTCCAATGTCAAATCTAAACATAAACAAATATTCAAATTCAAAGAAATACGCCAGCAATAAAATCAGATATAAGACGGCATCACAGAGGGAGAGAGGTACGGTGACTAAGAGGAGCGGTTCGTATGATAGAAGTTTACTATAAGAGGATTTTCATCGGATCTTAATGTTCATTTTACTTAAAATTAAACTTATAACAATACGTGACAGATACGGAAAGAATTTTTTTCTCAAAGATCCAAATATATTAAATTGAGCGACAATGGTTATATATGAATAAGAAAGATCATATGAAAGAAAAACATATATTATCAAAGAATTCATAAGTATCCTAAGCATATTTTTTCATGATCGTACACTAACGCTTTTGTGGACGTTAGCTATTATTCTATAGCAAAATCAATGTATCCTTTAAGGACATAAAAATATTTCGATAGCCATAATTTAGGGACCCTTAGTATGAAGTATCAGCAGAGAAAGCATTGTATAAATAAAGATGCGACTGAAGGAAAACTATAGAGAAGGACAGCAGTGACTAACAAAAAAAGAAATCACTCAATAGATCTACTGTTGATGAGATTAACAGGCTATCAATATCTTGAGCTAAAACAAAAAAATCTCGTTTAAACAAAATTTCATGTATCTGTTGAACCATTGAAACCTGATTTTGACTAAAAAGAGCCATCATATGCTTGCATAATGTTAAATAACATATTGTAACCTTGGAAATGAACGATTTTTGTTTCTTATTTCATTTCAGATCATGTGGATGGCAGTGGTTCTCTTGCTGGCCATTTTGGCTGCACTCATATTTTTAGACACGAAGAAGCCCAAGAATTTTCCTCCAGGTAAGGAACAATGCGCCACTACTGATATCAGTCAACGCAAGAAACTCACAGGAACGACTTAGAGCAAAGGATATGTCACAAAAATATTATTTAAGTCATTCATTATTTATTTATTATCATTAGACAGAGTTTCCAAAGAATTACTCGAGTCTCTACTTTGAAATTCTAAAACGAAATAAGACTTACAAAGGCTAAATTCTCCTGAAATGATTTTTTAAGTAAATCTAAAGTTCTAAAGTATGAGCGTCAAGAGTAGGCCACCATAAACTTGCTCTTTCAATTCTTCAATGTCTGTATTTCATTTTAACGAGCCGTTTGTCAATAGTTTTTACGGAATACTACATAGTTTCGTCATTCGTTAGTTTACAAATCTCACCCACAATGTTCTGAATATATATCTGAAATGTATCACTATTTTTAACGTGATATACTATCTTGTGGTTGCTATGCCTATTGAATATTTTTAGGCCTTCAATATTAGATTTCAGATTTTTATAATCTCCTTTGAAACATTGACGCTTGGTTTGCAACCTGAGGTGGTTGCCGCATCAGTTTATTATATGGAGCTCTGAGCTTCGCACATTACCCCCCATAAAAATATTAACTGCAGAGATTTTCAGGGAAAGTAATTCGCATAGCCTCAGAATAGCATTAGCTCTCTTATTAAGATGAAAGATAGGATGGATGGAAGCTCCATCTCAAAATAATTATGTAGCTAAGGGAAAGGATAAAGTTGCTACCTCAGCACATTGAGGAGTGCACCTAAAACCCAAGGATTAACATGAAAATTAATATAAATATATTATAAATTAATTAATATATTATAAATGAAAATTAATAGTGGGAGACCTGGGTTCGAGCCCCAGTCAGTTTGCTATTTTTCACATCTGTATATCCATTATTTAGCTATAAAATATATTAATCATTATGAAAAAGAATTCACATAAAATCACAAAATGCATTAAATGTATCAAATGTATCACGAGCATATTAAAGAGATACTTTCCTTTGGAAGTTACCTTCTAACCCGAGGTAAAAGATTGCTTCATACAAACTCTGAGATCTTTCTCTTTCTATTGAACATTATCCGCTGCTTGTTAAGGCTTCACGAAGTGGACCCTTTCCAGTTCCGCGGAAATGGGTTATCGATTTTTGCTCTTCTTAACTCTACAAGTTCCCTGCGCTTTCCTATCTCTCTCCCGTTCTGTAAGTGCTGAACTTTTTCAAACTCTCGAGCCATAAATACTTTAACAGATAGCACTGACTTACAAAGGCTTGAAAAAATCACGTATCTTCGCACCAACGAAAGCATAAAAAATTCATCAGACTAAACACAAAGGCGGAGTTTGAAATGCCGTGAACTCGTGTTTCAGTCCAGAATTACAATCAATAGAACCGAGACAAAGATTTAGACGAAAAAGAAATTCCATCGCGCGAATGCAAATTTAAAGCGATTCGAATGAATCTAACGAGAAAGCTTCCTTGTCTCTTTCATTCTACTCTACCGTAAGAGTACAAAAATGGAGTGGGAAATCGCTGGTTTAAAACATGAAAATGATCAAACGGGTATAGAGGTGGTGGAATTTTAAACCACAAAATAATGGAAATTGGCGATGATTCATTTATCGAACTTTAGGCCCCAATTCCAAAATTTGTCCGATTATCTGGTTACATCCTGCGAATTAACTGGTTTATGAGACCATCAATTGCTACTGGAGGCCGAATAATTGGAACGCATGTTAAAGCCAAAGCAAAAAATACTTGAGACAAACTTCAATCAAAAGATTAACACAAGTACCCATGCTTTGTATAAAGCTATGAATGTCCTTGCCTCACACTTAAAGTTTACTTGATATTAAAACTTCAGATTTCATCCTCTCATAATCGTCAGAGACTGAAAACAGTCAAATTAGCCTTTCGTCAATTCATTCATATACCTTATCAGCTCGAGTAATTTCAAGCTTGAGTATTGTAAAAATAGCTGATTTTAGAAGAAAGGAATAAGTTTGAGTTCGAATTGCTTCCATTACTTTTAAGCAGCACAGTAATGACATTGATGCATGGAATCAAAACCTGAAATTTGCAAGGGAGTCAAATTTACAAAGATTATTTCTTTTAATTAAATAAAAGTATTTATTCGCTCTTAATTCAAAGGGATTTCTACGCAGTATAGTTTAATGACTTGGTAGGCAAGAACCCATGGATGAGTCTACATTAAAGAAAGACGCTAACAATAAAGTTTTTGAAGAGAAAATTTCAAGACGTTTTCAGATAGAAAGTGTATAATAAGACTTTAGAACACGCAAGCATTCGCTTTCAACAAGATTATTATACATTAGAAAGATTATTATTAAAAAGAGGTTGTAATAGTAAATTCGACGAATATACGTCTTAAGAGTTCAGTATTTCCGCATCTTAATTCCAGGCATTCCATTCAAAACTGCTTATAAACCACACAAATGAATACATTTTAGACATGAAAATCAGGGAACTTGTAAGAGAGAATGAAATTCAGACTATTTCGAGTCGAGATATCAGGTAATATCTGGAATATTCACTTGGAACGACCCCGTGGAAGTCTATAAAAGAATGAGATCCTACCTTTAAACGAATACAAATCAACCGTAACATATGAATTTCTTTGACGCAATGACCACCCAAACACGTCCTCACAGGTCCTCCATGGCTTCCGGTAGTAGGAAGTCTTCCCTCCTTGGTCATCAGCAGCAAGAAGGGATCCGGATTTCTCTGCGAGACCTTGTCAGCCATGTCAGAGAAATACGCTTGTCCTCTCTTAGGCATTCGAGTGGGCAAAGACCGAATGGTCATCCTGTGCAACACAGAATCGGCCAAAGAAGTCTTAGGGAGAGAAGAGTTCGATGGAAGGCCTACAGGTCCTTTCTTTGAGACAAGAACTTGGGGGTCAAGAAAAGGTGAGTTGGGTTCAATCTTGAAAGATAACTTAATGAATAAGTTTTAGGTTCATGAAACAGGTTCTGATTTTTCTTTTTCTTCCTAGGCTCATGCCTTTTTCCCTGTGCACCTTCCCCACCCATCTCACATCCAGGTTGTCCTCCCACCTTTCTTTGGTTGACACTTCTTTTTCTCCTTTTGGAGCTTTATCACTCGCAACTTTCACCATCCTCTGATCATCCATTCTATCTACGTGTTAATTCCATTCTAATTTCCTTTTGCAAACCCACGCTTTAATATCTTCCACGTCACAATCTCTTCTTATCACTCCTTTCTCTGTCAAATAATGTTGTGCCGGCGATTCTCCACAAAATTTTCATCTCCGTTGTTTCGAGTATAAGGCAATGGAGGCATCAGGCCTTGTCTCTCCCACATAATTCTGAATACTGATTGTTCCGATTTTCAAAGAACAATTTTCGAGGAATGTCGCACGCTATTAGACGGATAAGAAAATATAAAAAAAATAAATGTCAAATTTTAACGAATGACTCACGAGTATTTTCTCCTTTGGTTACCACCAATTTATCATCAACTGGAAGTAAATCTACTTTTTTCCAATTGAATGGCTACATTTGGAGGTAGATTTGTGTTTAAGGTTTGTATTTGTGACTTTGTGGCTATTTTGGAATCTTACTACTAGTAATAAAACAAAGTTCGTTCAATTTTTTGAGAATCGGAAGATTCAAAAATGTCGACGCAAATAATTTAAACTTGATACTATAGATTAAACTCTAATTAGCAACAGAATGGAACCAAGAACATATCTTTTAAGAAACAGATCATTAAAAGTCGACCCTTCATAATGTCCCTTCATCTTCACTGGTAATAAGGCGAGCACCCAGAGGGGTGGCTAGCGGGCTTAAGCGCCCCCTCTACAAAGTTTCTACAGATATTTCGTTCAGAACAAAATTCTCAAGGGTCCCTTTAACAAATATTTGTACGATTAAAATACATCTTTATTGGTAATACTTTATTATGATAAGAATAATTAATTTCACTTTGCATCGCAAATTGGAAGGAGTTCAAGAAATTATTGTTTGGAATTCTTAAGTTCAGCTCCCCCCCAAGCAAAAATTCTGGGTGCGTCCCTGAAATCATCCTAATCCTTACTTCCAAAATTCACATAGGGTTCCAAAGATAGATTCAGTACTTAATGATAAAATTTCATTCGCCATTTGCCATAAGTAATAGAAAATGCACCTACATTTCACAGGCGTGATGATAGTTGACGGCGCCTTCTGGCAAGAGCAGCGTCGCTTCGTCCTCCGACATCTGAAAGACTTCGGTTTCGGCCGACGCACCATGGAAGAACTCGTTCAAGTGGAGGTCGCCGAGATGGCCAAGTTCTTGATGTCCGAGATCAGTAAAGGAACTAAACAAGGAGCCCAGGGAGAATACTGTGGAGAAACTGTTCGCGTTACGGTTGAATCATCCCAACAGCAACCGTTGGCTGCAGAAAGAGAACAGAAATCGGAAGGCAAGAGAGAGGCGGTGCTGTGGCTCCACGATGCTTTTGGAGTGTCTGTCCTCAACGCCCTCTGGTCCATGATGGCCGGAGTCCGCTATGAACCAGACGATAAAGAACTTCGGAGGTTGCAGACCCTCTTGACGCAGTTGTTTGCGACTATTGATGTCACTGGATGTCCTTTCTCCCACTTCCCATTCCTCAGATACTGTGCCCCTGGGATGTCGGGATACAGGCAGTTCGTGGAAACCCATCAGAACATCTGGGAGTTCCTGTTTGTAAGAAATGAATTTTGCAGTACTTTGTAAATAACCATGTCATAGTATTTCTTCGGCTAGTAGCTGAAGACATTTTCGTAATTTTTGAGGATTTGTCGAGAAGAAGAAACTTTCATTCCTTTTAAATCGATTTGCTAGTATCTCAAGCAAGAACATTTTTTAGCATTATAATCCTATCGAAGTCTTTAACCGGAAGCTTTCCTTCATAAAAATTATTTTTTTGTGGTGTGAGAGCTTTTTGGGGATTTTGGCCATCATCATCAATTTGCAGGGATACAGGATAGCTATGAGGGTAGAGTGTTTGACTTCGTTGAAAGTGGTTCCAGGTTCGATTCCCGATGCTGGTTCACTTTTAAACTACTACTACTACCACCATCATTTGGAAATCATCTTTTCTTATTTCATTAACTGTAAAATGGAGTTACCATGATGACAAAGCTGTATTTGAGACCATGTAGCTGTATTTTTGAGACTAGTATTGCTATGATTATGGAAAAGTAAGTTTACAATAAATGCGATGATTGGCAGAGAAAGTAAATTAGAAACATGAAAAGAAATGATAAAACGTCAAGAAATTAAGGATAGCTTTTACCCATCTTTTTAATGATTTTTCATTTCTTGAATTTAGAAATGAAAGTATGTAAATGGAACTTTATTAAGAGAGAATATTTTTATTGAAAAACTTAATAATCCAATCTCATACTGCTTTAGTTCTCATAAAGTGATTTATTTCTGGTTGCAGCAACTCCAAGATTGAAAGAAATCCCTTGATTTAAATCTCTGATTCTGATCACAGCATATGGTTTATAGAGTTTTAAGATCTTGTAAGAAAGACTACTCCACATTATTATAAATATACTATTCTATACTGTTATATACTATTCTTTCCTCCTATCACTGAAGTTACTCCTAGTCTCTTTTTTGTAAGTTATACTGAATTTTTAGATGCTGATACGTAGACATTATCAAATTCAAAAGAGTTCATATTAACTGTATGGTCAAATTCTGTATTGGAGAGCTCTCTGTTTTGTGCTATTGATGAGTACCATCAAGGCAAAAGGAAAATTGACTAGGATCTCTGGATATAGATCTACTTTAAGCAAATTTAGAGCCAGAAAGATTTTATTTAAATTTGAATAAAAAAGAACTTTTCTAAGGAGTCAAGATATTAATAAATTTGTAGGACCCATTCTGCATTTTATCAACATTCTGTTATTTTAGACAATTATGAATTGTATACAGTACTTTTTGTGAGAATTATTTATTTAGAAATAAATTTAGGGAATTTATTAGAAATAAAAATAGTTAAATCATGTATTCAAATTATTAATTAATATAAAGCTATATTAATATGTTATTCTTTGTACTAATAGGCAGAGCTGGAGAGGCATAAAAATACTTTTAAATCTGGATACTGTCGTGATTTTATGGATGCTTACCTAGAGCAAATGGAAATTGAGAGAAAAGAAGGAAGACTGGACTCAGACTACAATGGTAAGCCATATTAACCTTTATTGTGTCATTCATAGACATCTTATTTCAATTTATGAAAAAATACCCTAAGAGATGCATTCTTAGTGATAAATTCTAAGTTCTTTAATTGGTTACTCTTTCAGGCTTGGTATGTGATGAAGGAATAGAAAAAGTTTTCATTTTGGGAAATTATAATATAATTGCTTCATTTTTAAAAATCAGTTGCCTCAATGTTTGGCAGCATATGATTGATTTAATACTTTTAGAAATGGAAAGTGAACAATTTGTCTAAATCCTCGATTTTCCTCCAGATAAGTTAGAAGGCTTATTTTACAGGAAAAACAGAATTAAACCTTTAGATTAAAATTCAAGAAGCTATCAATAGCTCCATCAATGAATTCACAAAAGTACACAAACTTCTTCACTTATCTTCTGTTCAAGTATCCTTTGTGTTTACTGATTTTTAACTTATGAATTTAATATTTTAATTTTCCCAAAAATTTAGATAAGTTAAGCTGGATTAATCAAAATAAACTAAAGTGTTGAATATGCAAAAGCAAATTGTTCTAATGTTCAATAAACTACCAATCTGAAGATTAAATAAATTAAAGGAATCAAGTTCATGAAATAAAAATATCAAGTAGAACTTGACCTTGTGTTAATGAATCGCAGAAAGCTTGATTTAAATTTTCAGATGAACAACTGGTTGCCATTTGTATGGATTTATTCATGGCTGGCTCTGAGACAACTTCAAAAGCTCTGGGATTTGCTTTCCTTTATTTGATTGTACATCCTGAGGTTCAGAGGAAGGCTCGTGCAGAGATTGAGGCAGTTGTTGGAAGGGACAGACTACCTGCCTTGAGTGATCGCTCCAAGTTCGTATTCCTTTCTTTAGTATAGTCACCATCATTGGTTTACCATTATCACTACAATTACCATTATTAATAAGAAGTCTTGTTTCTTATATCCTTCAACAGGATGCCTTACATTGAAGCAATAGTATTGGAATCATTACGTTTGTTTGTTGGACGATCCTTTGGATTAGCTCACAGGTCATTAAGAGATACAACTCTTCAAGGTTATCATATCCCAAAGGTAAGACTGGTTCTGGGATCAAATAAATTTACTAAGTCTTTGGGACCAAAAACAGTGGTGGAATGAAAATGTATTAAACAATTTCAAGGCTGTTGTTGGCATATAATTTCAAATTTTCTTTCTGGATCTATATTTTCTGGACAGATTTAAATTTATAATTAATATTATGGCAATAAAATATTTTTCACAAACTTCAAAGTAATAGGAGTGCATAATGTTTTTCAAATGATATGTGATTATATGAAATCATTGATTGAAGTTTGATTTGAAGAAAAATAATATTTCTTGAAGTTTGCAGCGATAAAATTTAGAGGTTCAATTTTATCTGCATGTTTAAGCCTGTTCCTAAAATCACAAAGATAAGTTACATGGAAAAAATTTTGTGATTTAGTTTCCCAGTTTTGTTGACATTTTTATGCTTGGGGCAATAACTATTTGCAATCATATTAAACTATTAAATTAAATATTTATAGATATTAAGCTTTGATTTGATAAGGAACCTCTCTAGGCACTCCTACTGAGAATTTTATTTGCAAATATATTTATCTATTATCAAAACTAACTCATATTATAGGATACAATGCTGGTTGTATGCTTCTCCAATATACTGATGAATAATGAATTTTGGGGAGATGCAAAATCATTCAGGCCAGAGAGATTCCTAGATGCAGATGGTAATGTAAATTTACCAGATTGCATGCTACCTTTTGGCTTTGGTAAGTACACCTGAAAATTCTTCATTATGACGCTCTGTTAGCTATTACTTGCCAGAGAATTTGGCCAATAATGTTTTAAAATTACTATAAACTACTTTTTTAAACGATTTATTTCTAAACTAAGATGTTTACTATCTCATTCTAATACATATGACCTTTTAACGCTGATTATAATTGATTTAGGCGAAAAAAATAACTGATAGCTCAAGTACAGAATTTTCTTAAGCTGAAAGTCAGATGAACAAGAAACTTCAGCCTCCTTTTCTAGACATAACAATTTATAATTTTTTAATCCACAAATATCATGGTATTCAACCAAAGCAAGAAAATGAAAATGGGAAGATGAATAATTAAATCTTAGCCATTGAATTAGTAGTAAATTAAATGTAAAATAAATTTAGGGAATTAAAATGGGAAAGAGGACTGACACCTTACAAAATAAATTGTTCTCAAAATGTTAATGGAAGAGCTCTTCCATTAGCATTACATTAGTTTGTTAAATTAATGATGATACAGATATTAATGGCTCCATGGTAAACCTGTAAACTAAAGAAATAAATTAAAATGTATGATACCAGAGCTACTTCACAAAAATACCTCATTTGTTATCAAAGATGACTATTTCCCAAAATTAAGATGGTAATAATAATCTATAATTAAGATGGCCAAAAAACACCAAAAATTGCCCAAAAATAGTGTTCGATTAGGATAATTTAAATTGGTATACTTTGTGCATTTAAGCATGTACCTACTTTGATTAGTGTAAGTGAAAATGTTGGGCATAACTAGAACTCAAAACCAGACCTTTATTACTGAATTGGTATGAAAAGCAATTGCCAACAAGCTTCCCAAATAAAGAAACAGGAATGTTGTCTTAACTTGATAATATTGTTGCCTAAGGCATCCATAGAGATAGAGGTAGGTTTGACCTTCAGTCATGCAGGATTTTTTTACTTAAATTTGTATGTACATAGGGGCAACTGAATGAATTTCATTAAAAAATAATAGTGAAGAGATATCAATGTATGTTCATACTATAATCTTCATTACATATTTACCATTTGACATTGTTAGGAGTCTCAGGAAAACTAAAAATGAAAACAACAGAATCATAGGCTATTGTTCCATGTATATGCTCAATCATGTGTGAATAACAAAGGTAAAATTTCACCAAAGAAATACTGGCAGAGGGTGCTAATATCATTAATTGTATTGCATTCACAGGTAAGCGTCGATGTCTGGGGGAGTCATTAGCAAAGTCGAATATCTTCCTTTTCATAGCAGTGCTTCTTCAACAATTTGAATTCACCTTACCAGAGGGAGATAAAGTTCCTCCCCTATGTGGACGGGAAGGTTTGACACCTACACCTTATCCATTCAGAGCAAGAATCACCCAAAGGACATGACTCCTCAGCACCCATGTTATCATACGCTTATTTTGAAATGATTCTTACACCATGACTTTTCAAGGAGTTACAGGTTGGTTAATCTGAAGAGGATTAGAAAATGATGGTGACAGATTTCAAGAAGTATGAGATAATCCAAGAGAAAAGAACTCATTTTAACAACAGTAGTTTAGGAATCAAGGTGATACTCAATATGAGCCATGACAGATCCAAGGAATTTGATGGTCATCATGTACCATTTATCTTTCTAATTTACCATTGTGTTATAGTCATATTCATTGTATTAATAAAAGAAATAAAATTTCAATAAAAATGTTAATTTTGAAAATATAAGAAAGATCTTCCTTTTCAACTACCACTTCCTTGGACTTGGCAACTCATGGCTGACATTAGTAAATGTTACTGACCCAGATTTCTGATTGGTCGGCATTGGTATTTACTTTGTACCAACTCCTATATTGCAGACTTAAATTTGCATTAGTGTTGTTATTTAGCAGTGTTTACAATTTTGACTGTTTGCTAGATAAAGGTTAAGTCTGACATCATGGAGTCAATGCAAATATGTGCGTGGTTGGGAGAATTGGCATTCATGAATGAGAAGATGAGAGAAATTTCCACTCAGGTTTCAATTCAAAAGTAGAAAATACAAAATAAATATCTAAGCAATATGAGAATTCAGTCAAGCATACGAGTCAAGGTCTTAAATGAGTATTACTTTTATATCCTTCTTTAGTGATACTCTATCTCTCAGAACAGGTTAGTTGTTTTCTTTCCATGAGATGGATACTCAATTTTCATGCAAATAGCGCTATTTCAGGAGGATTCTACTTTAGGTAGCTTTGCTGTTTTACTTATTCTTCAATAGTTTGCTTCCTTCATGCCCTCTTTCATGTTTCACAATTTATCATTCAGCTCTTTCTACGAAAGGGGTGATTTTAAATATTCGTCCCTTAATTCTTCACACTTTGACTTCTAAACCTCTAAGTAATACACTATTCTGTTGTACATCATACCTGATAATTTTATATAGAATTGATTTTAATATTAAGATGGTTCAGAGAGAACTCAATTATTGTTGTGATTTATCAATGTAACCTTTTATTTCAAAATAAATAATTATCATCTGATTGTATGCGTAACCTTTTATTTAAAAATAAATAATTATCATCTGCTTGTATGCATAATTTGTTGATAGGAATTAATCCCCCTAGAAAAGGTTGAATTTCTGTTTTGGACAATTCCCTCTGTTAAATGCACAATCATTGAATTGGCTTACTTCTTTTGATAACAAGAAAGCAGAAGTAAGAAATCTTATTCATACATCAACTATGTATTTCTCCTGATGCCTTTAGAGCCCATAAGAATTGGAATGTTTCACAAAAAAGGTTTGATGTAAAATTGTTATTTACTAGATCATGATTGCCATGCCAAGTACATCAGTTTTAAAATAAATAAATCAAATATTTAAAATCAGTATTACCAGTAATTTATCATTCACTGGCCAGGTAGTTTATTTTTCAATTCAATGCCATTGACACTTTTTTATTGTCCCCACACTTAGAAAGATCAAAAAGTAAAATATATCTTTTATTTTANTGATATTTATAATTATTTATTAAAAGTAGTAGTTTATAATGTTATCATCTCTTTAAGTTACAACTTACTATCCAAATATGATGGTTAACATTCGAATTAAACCTAAAGAAAAATATTTAAACATGTATTATCAATACATGTTAAAAGGTCAATTAGTTGAATGAATGATATTAGCAGTAAATTCTCAAATGGAAACACCTAATACAAATAAATGCTGAATCAAAGAAAAATTGTAAATCTACTGCATAATAACATTGTTATCACTTTATTATCCACATAATACCTTATTTTCTTTATATCTTGATAAATCACAAATACAATATTCTTTGAAAAGCTTGTCATAGTACTTCTTTGCTAGGTTTTCACCCCAAGATTGTGGTTTGTCTTCTTCCTCCCATAAAAATCTATGATTTTCTCTTATCACGTCAATGTCTCTTCTATCCCTAGATCTGGATCATTAGAAAATAATAATTGTCGTGAAAATATGAGGATCGGTTTCATAAACCAAACAGAAATCTTTGGGTAAAGAATAAATATGCTGGGCTCAGGAGTTCTTTACTCACGTATCTCGCTGTAATATTCTCGTTGAGCCTCGTCGACAAAGCAGATAATCATTTATGAGTTTCTTATGCCTGTCATAAGCATTCAAAGAAAGAAACTGATTTTTAATTCTGGGTACAATAACTTTCGTTTTTTCAGCGTCCATCCTTTGATCGCACAGAAAATAGATTTTGAATTAACACCAATCTCGCAGCATAAATATCAGTAGATATAGCTTACGTAAGGAATATTTGTGGTAAATTAAATATAAAATTAAAAATAAAAAGAATATATACAAAATAACAACAAAATGGAAAAAAAGCTTTAATTCTTGAATGATCAGATAAGATAAGCTATCTGATAAGATCAGTTAAGTTAGAAAATTTTGGAAGTATTTACAATGAAATTGTAATAGGAATATGAAACCTTGATGAAACTAAACTTCTTTGGCTTGGCTGCATAAAAATGCATTGCAAACAGTATTTATTGATGTTTCAAACAGTAACTGTTGCAAATTCACTTTGAATCAGGATACATTATTTTGCCATGGATTGGCTAGATTTATTTCAATTGCATCAATTGAGGGTCCTTTTACCAGCAATAATTTGTAATATTTCCAGTTTACTGGATTAGGTGTAAAATCAAAACGGTTTTTTCAAACTTGCAAAATCAACATCCTGTTTTCTTACTGATAACAGAAATATCAATATCATAAAGCTTAGCAATTGGAATTTAAAATTAACAACCAATCAGTCTTCATATTTTATTTTTGAATTAATTTTCCTCACAACTAGAATCACATGAAAAGGTCCTC
Organism: Ladona fulva; assembly: GCA_000376725.2. NCBI lineage: Eukaryota > Metazoa > Arthropoda > Insecta > Odonata > Libellulidae > Ladona > Ladona fulva. The sequence goes on from KZ308879.1 coordinate 322,184, forward strand.
CAGATACTCCTCAAATTCTCGATCTCTTGACTTGTCTTCCTCCGGATTGACAGCAGATGTTTTCCAAAGATTTGCTTCAGAATCTTCTTCTTTCTCATCAGCAGGTGCCTGTCCTTCCTCCTTTCCAACCTCAGTTTCCTCAGTTGAAACACCTTCAGCCTCATCAACGCTCTCCATTCTTCTCTTTTTAGTACTTTCCCCTGCATCAACATCACTCTGCCTCCTTTTCCTCTTTGTCACCTCTCTCTTCTTGCTGTGGTAGTTGAGTTTGTCCGAGCATGGGGGACATAACCCTTTAACAAAGCCACAGAGTCAAACCTACTGCTTCCATAAAAGCTCCAATTCACTCAAATTTACTTAGAATGAATTTTGCAAGATTGAAGGAAATAGGTGTGTGACTGCCATATATAAAATGGATGAGTGTAGCTAAATTTTTACCACTTTCACCACCACAAGTGGTGGTATAAAGCGCTATGTTGCTATGTGCGAAAGTACTATGCTTGCTTTAACATTAAAGTTTGATTTTAAATGCAACATTTTAGGCCACATTTTTATGAATCAATATATGTACATGACATTGCATCATCGGGAACAGGACTTCAGGAATTTAGATTACTTTAACTTACAAGGAACAGGGTTAAGGTGACTTGGCACAATAAGGCGTGCACCTAGGAAAATTCCCAAGGAGAAACGGATATGTAAAAAGTCTGACAGAACTGGGACCGTCCCAGTTCCGTCAGACTTTTTTCATGTCTGTTTCTCCTTGGGTACTTGAAGTTAGTTACGCCTCCATCTTCATGAAAATAATCTTTAGTTTGCCAATGGGAGATGATATTTATATTAAAGCTGTGAAAATGAAATTTCACGAAGGACATGAAAATTAATCAGCACCATAGAAGTTGACATGAAGTTGAATGTTGTGAAAAGTAATAAGAGCAAGATATATTGATAGAGTTAATTAAATTTATATGAGCATAATCTATACAATCAAAATATCCACAGTTCAAACTTCTTCTGCAAACAGAAGTTTTATAGAGCTATTATTTGTTAAAGCCACCAACGCGCCAAAACTTGGCATAATTGAGATAAATTTTATATGCAGTCCAGGCGGTGCCAAAGGTTTGGTTAATCAATACCTACAGTTTTAAACATTGTCACAATTAAACATTCAAATTCACTCAGAAAATAAAATTAAAGATAAATATATATCAATAGATGCTAAGAATAGAAGATAAGTTTCCTTTTGCTAAGATCATACCATAATTGGTAATAAACTTAAATGATATTTGATTACAAAATTCTAACAGAAATTAATGTCACTGAAACTGTGATTTGTATCTTATCTGTATAATAACATCTTTATGAAATTCAATTTCCCTCGCAGGCTCTATGTTGTTAGTGAGTTGACCATCACATACCATAACCAGAACCTGAGCAGAAAAAAAAGTAAGTTTTACCACAGAATCAATAAAGTATTGCAAAAACTTACTCAGCTTTACAAGTGCATTCTTCTTTTCCCCTCCTTCACAGTAAGCGAAATTTACTTCCCATGTTTTCAAGCCTTCCTTCTCTAAGCATTTTTTGTTTCCACATTGAAACTGTCCTCTACCTTCTATAACTTCATTCTCTATCCTCCACCTCAATGCAACCTTGGAAAAAACAAACCATAATTTTTAACACTTTGAGCAGAGAAGAGTACCAAATTTGAATTTGTTTATTGAATGCTGCATGATTTTTAAATAAATACTTATAATATATAATACAATAGATGATATTTATAATTATTTATTAAAAGTAGTAGTTTATAATGTTATCATCTCTTTAAGTTACAACTTACTATCCAAATATGATGGTTAACATTCGAATTAAACCTAAAGAAAAATATTTAAACATGTATTATCAATACATGTTAAAAGGTCAATTAGTTGAATGAATGATATTAGCAGTAAATTCTCAAATGGAAACACCTAATACAAATAAATGCTGAATCAAAGAAAAATTGTAAATCTACTGCATAATAACATTGTTATCACTTTATTATCCACATAATACCTTATTTTCTTTATATCTTGATAAATCACAAATACAATATTCTTTGAAAAGCTTGTCATAGTACTTCTTTGCTAGGTTTTCACCCCAAGATTGTGGTTTGTCTTCTTCCTCCCATAAAAATCTATGATTTTCTCTTATCACGTCAATGTCTCTTCTATCCCTAGATCTGGATCATTAGAAAATAATAATTGTCGTGAAAATATGAGGATCGGTTTCATAAACCAAACAGAAATCTTTGGGTAAAGAATAAATATGCTGGGCTCAGGAGTTCTTTACTCACGTATCTCGCTGTAATATTCTCGTTGAGCCTCGTCGACAAAGCAGATAATCATTTATGAGTTTCTTATGCCTGTCATAAGCATTCAAAGAAAGAAACTGATTTTTAATTCTGGGTACAATAACTTTCGTTTTTTCAGCGTCCATCCTTTGATCGCACAGAAAATAGATTTTGAATTAACACCAATCTCGCAGCATAAATATCAGTAGATATAGCTTACGTAAGGAATATTTGTGGTAAATTAAATATAAAATTAAAAATAAACGTTGTGTTTCAAATTATTTTTCAAGGAATACATCTTCGATCGCTTTCAAGGATGCAGTTATCCCAAAGCTTTAACCCATAATCTCCAAACTAACTGTACCGTGAAAAACCAGCAGTATTTTGAATTATAATTTTTTATTTTTGAACATAGTGAATGTTAAATAAGTATTGAGAGAGTATAGAATACAGAATATAATAAGGTATATATTTATTTTTCAAGATAATGGAAGGATTTGGGTATTAAGTGCGAAAGTGATTTTAAGATGTAAACAATTTTTATACTGCAAGTGTGGTAGAATTTAATCCACTCCCGCTTGGGATAACTTTCGACAACGGCAGAAGGGTGGATATCGCCCATCATCAATGTTATGAACATGTCGATGCTGCTAAGATTTTAATAAGTTGTGTAATCCTAATTATCCATAAGTATGAACACAGCTAGCATATATAATATGAGGCCGGCATTCAGCCATGGCAAAGGTAATTCTGTTCTTTGTGGATATTTTTTAACTACTTCAAAAGAATTATGTTTGTTTTTCGTTTTGCAGTCTTGGACATTTTTAGGATCCTGCAGGTAGCCGGTCTCAAAAGTTTTGTACCTAAAGAACCTTATTCAGGTATGTATTTCATGCCATCAATAGATATACACTCAGTGATTGCTAAATTAGTGGATTATGGTTTTTACTCTCAAATTTTTATGAAATACTTTCAAATACAGAGGAATGTTTCAATTTTTTCGGCCAGAGATATTGTCGTCATTAAAATAGCTATTATATTTCTTTGTGTTTAAGTAATTTAGTTTTATGAAAAGTGATGTGATTTAATTCTCAGTATGACTTTTTATGTTATCATATGGCCTTAGAAGTACTGAAATATTTAAATGTCTGCCTTATTAAGTTAATTTATTGTTATGTTTTATAGGGATGAGTATGCCAGAAAAACCAAAGCTAAAATTTTATGAAAAAGTTCCCCAGTATCCTTCATATATGCGACCACCAAAAATGATGAAGAACTTGAGGTTTATGAGGGGTCCTGAATTGGTCAATAATACTTTGATTCATAAACAGTATGGAATCATGGTTAGTTTTTATTTGATGGATAATGAATAAGCTAAACTTGATTGTAATTCTTGGTATTAATGATTGCTTGGTTTCACAGGCTACTGGCGGTGGTCGGATGAAATGGGGTCATTTTGAAATGGTTAGGCTTACAATTGGTCGGAAGATGGACCCAAGTAGGATGTTTACAGTTTGGCGGATTGATGCTCCCTGGCAGCCTATAACAAAAAAGGTGAGAAATTATATACCCCAAATTCTTTAAAGTTTCTCAGCCTTTTATAAGTATTTCTATCAAAGCCATTTGATAGTAAATATGATTCTTCAACCAGGATATTATGTTTCTTCATTTTTAAAATCAGTGAACTTGAGGGAAGAGCTAAAACAATTGGGCAGACTAGTCATCAAGTTTATTTCTTAAATTTATCAGTTAATATGAGTTTTTCATGAGATTTATTGGTGTATCTAGAAGAGTGATTGCTCTCCACTTGAAGACTATGGCTAGCAATTTCCCTTGGGTGTATTGATGAGCTTGAAATTAAATCTGCTTCTGAAGTTTTTCTACGTTATTATCTAATGGTTATTGTATTGAAATGGCACTTTGAAAACTAATTTAAGATACCTTCATCAGTAAAATGTCTGCACTAGCCTTTGTAAGTTTCTAGGTCTGCCTCTGCAGTGTAATGCTGCAATGCCATGTTTTAGATTGAAATATTTATCCCAGTATGATTTTTACTTAAAGTGCATAATCATGCATTATGGATTGTCTGTTTAGAAGTTTTTCTCCTAACCTACTTCCAGCTGTTGACAAGGTCTTTGAAACAGCTTTCATTTAATAATATAGTATGATTCTGGTAAGAGGTTTTCGCTGCATGAAAATTCCAAAATGCGATGAATTATGGAATACATAGTGGTTTTCAATACAAATGACAATGTTTTTATAGCAATGCAGCTGGTTTCTTCAGATCAGAAGAATAATGATTAAGTTTTACTGACTTTTTTTCGTAATCTTTAGTTAGTCATAGAATCCAAGGACAAGGTTACATAAATATCATTTACAGTAATATTAAAGTTTCCACTAAGATTTTAATTCGATTTTCAACACTATCTATAAATATATTTATTTAAAATGTGTTTTGTTGATGGAGGGCTTTCATCATATTTCCTTGTCAATACAAAACCTTTCATTGTTGGCATTTTGAAGACCATTGAATTTATAAGTTGTTAAACATGGATATTATTCCCATTTGCCATATGCATTTTCTAATGTGTCTTTATGTGTAAGGTGTAATTGTGGAGACAGTTCAGTTGGTCCTGCAGTGCACGTGCAGCATGATTTTCCTTGCCTCCACGAATTCTAAAAACACAAACTGTGCATGTGCTGAAGCTTGGAACTGGTTCTAAACTGTCTCCATGAAAACACTTATAGTATATTTTGGAATGTGGTTTCTTTAGATAAGATGTTACAAATCACTTCTGAAACAAAGTTAAAAGGTCATTATGAGCTTGGAAATTGAGATTCTCAATTTAGAGATAGAGGGAAAGTATACAGTGAAGCAGTTTTTTTTAGAAAACGTAGGATATTTTTATGGTTTCATAAAATTGACACTGTTTGACTCATTGTGAAATTATATATGACATTATTTTTAGTTGTCCATTCAGGGGCATATATATAGATATGAGGTGTAGGGGTGTAGCCAGAAATTCCTTACAGGAACTTTCTCAATAGTTTATTTACCTGCAAATTGCATGCTCTTTTTGTTTGCAATTTTCTTGCCACTTTCTTATTACACCACTCTTATTATTATTTCTTACTTCACATCAGCCAATATTTTACGGTTTTAGTGTTTTTACTTTGTTTAATGTATTTTGCCATCAGTGGTCATTTTCTTCTCAACTTATTCTATTTGAAAGCAGACCTAAGGGGAGATTTCACAGAACCCCCTTGCCTACACCACTGGTGAGATGTATGCCCTTTCTTCAGAGTATATATCTCTGAATTGACCTTACTTTCCCCTCTTAAAATTCTGAGGGGAAACTCAGTGCACTCTGAGAATGATAGTTTATACATTGTCATTGTATTCTAGTTAGTATGTGTTCCTTTTCTAAACATCTATTGCTTTCAGATTGTGAGGAAAAGAAAACTTAAAACTATTTATGCCTCTTTGTCTCCATTACAGTATCTTTAGATAAAACTTAAGAAACCTTCCTTCTCCTTTAGATGACCTTTGGACAATTTCTTGAAAATATGCTTTGCATCAAAGAATAGATTTTTCCATTTCATTGGTTTATCAACCTTTTATACTTATAAGTCTACTTCCTTAACTTGTGCAGAAAATATGCATATTTTCACATCTCCTGTAAATGTTTCATTATTATAAATTATTGCTGAAGTATTCAATAATAACAGATAACCATAAGTAAGTTATTGTATTTCTAGTGGAATAATTTTAATTGTAAATTTTAGGCCTATCAAATCCATGTTCTGAAGTGAGATGGGTTAAATGAAGAACAATCATCATCATTGGTTTTCTGCCAAATGGCAGGTCCTTGGCATCATTGGTTTTAAAATAATTTCCTTCCCAAGGCTTTAGCATTAAATTTTGTGTATCCATCTCTTCCTTTTACTTCATCCAAAAGCTTTCTTCTCCTTCTCCCTCTCTTCATCTTTCCTTCCACTGCTCCCTCTACTGCCTTGTTTAATAGTCCTTCATGCCTTAGAAAATGTCCAATCCAGTTTCTCTGCCGTTTTTTAATAATATCCATCAATATTCTCTTCTCCCACGCGCTGCAGGACCTCCTCATTTCTTACTTTATCACTCCAAATTATACCTTCCATTTTTCTCCATGTCCACATTTCAAACGCCTCTATTCTCTTCCTGTCTGCTTTCCTAATCATCCACGTTTCAGATCCATACAAAAACACATTCCAAACATAGCATTTCATGAACCTCTTTTTCAATTTCATATCCAACTTGCTTGTCAATAACCTTTTCATCTTGATGAATGACGTCTTTGCCATTCCTACTCTTTCTTTAATTTCTTTTAAGCATTTCCAGTCACTTTCCACTACACAACCAAGATACTTGAATCTCTCCACCTGCTTTATGTCCTCTCCATCCAAAACCAATCCTATTCTTTCTTCACATCCTATCTTCATGGTCTTTTTTTTCCCTTGTTTATCTTCATTCCACATCTTTCACACCCTACATTAATTCTGTCCATTATCCTTTTCAATTCTCAGGATCCTCTGCGATCACTACCATATCATCTGCGAACTTGATACATTTTATCCTTTTGCCCCCAACTTTTGCTCCTGCATTTTCCTCTTCTTCCAAACTTTCCTCGATCATTTCTTCTAAATACATGTTAAACAATGTTGGCGACAGACAGCATCCCTGTCTAACTCCCCTCCCCACTTCGCACCATTCACTTAAACCTGTCAAATCTCACTGCCACTCTTTGGTTCTTGTACAGCCTTTCAATCAATCTCCTCTCTCTCCATTCTACTCCCTTTCTTTTCATTTCTTCCATCAGTTTCCTCCAATTCTCCCTATCAAACTCTTTTTCGAGGTCCACAAAGCATAAACATAACCATCTTTCTCTCTCCAAATATCTTTCTCCAATTATTCTTAAAAGTTCTATTGCGTCTCTTGTCCCCTTTCCTTTTCTGAAACCGAATTGTTCCTCTCCTATACCTTCCTCCACCTTGCTTACCATCCTTTTATTCTGAAGAACAATGGAGGTAATTTTTATCCCTAACAAGACAAAGGGAGTTTGTCAAGCCTACATGGTTTTCTGAATCATTTAGTGCATAAAAATGGATGAGATTGTATATACTGAATTAATTTATACATTAAAACATGTACTTAAACTAGAGAGTTTAACCTAGATATAGTGATTCATATCATATCCCTCAGTTGAATGATGTTGTTATTATAGTATGAGTTATCAAAGTTGCTATTTGTTGCTGTGTTATCAAATTTATTAAGTTTGTATTATTGTTTCTGTGTTTTGAATGGTGTAGATTTTCCTTTTAGAAACTTGACGTCCTTATAAGAAGAAATTATGAGAACAGTCCTAGCATAGATTGTCAATTTCATTGGAAAATCCTAGAATTAATTATGAGAAGAGTCCTAGAAAAGATTTGTGAATTTATTAGATAGGCTGCAGATGCAGAAAAAGATAATGCAGGGATGATTTGTGTGTCATTGAACGCATTTAATTTGTACATGCATTTATTACAGTTTTCACAGTTTTATTGTTTAATAGTGAAGTGCTCTTGGAAGAAATTTTAAATTACATTTTAAATTTCAATCACATGTTGCATGTCGAAATATGTTGCTTCTAAAAATGGAAATAACTGACGCAGTATTTGTTTCTATTTTTGTTTAAATATCAGATTCTGATTAATAAAGTTCATCAAATCGTTATGTAAAATCTGAACTCCCGAATGTGCGTGTCATTGTCATGACAAGATAGTGTGACAGAGCAACTGACCAGCAACTGGGAGCTCCGGTCCTGTTAAACTTTTTTAGTTCCGTTCCTCCTTGGGAGTTATTTTCATTAAATTTATAAACCTACAGGCTGCAAATATATTATAACAGTTCTCATCATACAGTTGTCAGATAAGTTTTAATTATGGAAGTGAATCTCGGCAGTGTTACTGACAATGAGTGTTATACTAGGGAACCGGTTTCTGTGTTTTGTAAAATTTAGATATTTACGTGTATGGCATTTGTTTACCTTAGTTACCATGTATCATCGGAAACAATCGTCGCAGTTTCACTTTGCGTTAAAATGGAGTTCCTTCCTGGAAGCAATTTTCTCCCTCGTTTTATTTAATTTAATTTCTAGTTGTTTCAAAGGGGGAAATTGCTTTTCAAAAAAAATTCTTGAGCCACCATTTGTTTTCTCGAATGTGGTGGTGGATCTTTTCGGCGTCCTCCTCCGTGCTGTCCTCTGTAGTTGCCCGTTTCAGTGGCCGTTTCCTCTGACCTTGAAATTCAGAAATATGAGCGTAATAATGTCATTGGAAGCTTTCAAATTTACTATCCGTTTCGACGCCCCAGGCTCGGTACTCTCAGTTTAAGAGTAAATTGGTTGTGTAAAAAAGGAGGCTCGGTTACAGTCGCGTGGAAATTGAGTGAGGGTTCCAAGCAGTTCCAAAACTTTTATGTCTGGGTCCCAGACAACATCAATCCGTTTCTGCAGAAGGGTATGGTATGATAATTCTCCAGCTGACGGGCCTCCCGCGTCGAGAAGACCGTGGGGGCCATTCTAATTCCACATGTGGGGCCGCCACATTCATTAACTATCAGCGGGAGTACGTATTGTTGCCCCGTATAAAGTAGTTTTCAAGCACTTCCAAGTTTCTTTTATGCATTATTATTTAAATACCTCGACAAAGGTTTCTGTAATGTTCTCTGAGTAGATGTCTGAAATTCACCTCTTATAGATTGATGGGTGGTCCTTCGAGGCTTATGAGGATCTCCTACACGTCTATACTACTTAAAATTTCCGACTTTGTCACGGAAACAGTGAGCGAATCCCTCCCTAGAATTGTGCTATGATAGCATTTAATGTCCAAGTAATAAGAGAATTCATTCAACAGCCATGGTTACCAATTAATTGGTGTATTCTGTCGCTCATAGATATTGGAGCATAATATATCACATAAGAATTGATAAAAGTTTTAAATCTTATTGGTTCACGGATCTAGTAGACTATGCTTTTTTAAATTATCGCTTTTGATCAAAGTATTTTCTTACCGTATCTTCACTGTTATTTTTAAGCGCAGTGATTAATTTTTTCCTCTGTATTTTTCTTATTATTCGAGGACAGTAAAAGCTGCCAAATGAATAAATCAATAATTTGTTCATTTTGGGACATATATAGTGGAGGACTGTTAAAACTCAACGTCGTTGGTGATTTTTGACTATTAATTATCTCAGCCAAATTTCACTTTGTTTTCGTCTCTCCATCAGCATCCATCGCGCCCAGATCATTACCATTTAGCATTTCTTTCTGAAAAGTTAACCTCCAAAATTTATAAAGATGAGCAGCCAGGCATCAAACCTTAAAACCCCAGGATTTATCAAAGATGTCGTCTTTTTCTATGCTCCAAACATTTTGAACTGACAAGGAGACGAGCTAACAGGGGAAGATTTTATGCAAAAATAATTCCCTTGTTGTTTATAGTCCCGTTCCTGCCTCTGTATATTTATGAAAGGAATATTTTCTTAAGTTTTCTGGCACGGGATGGCGAAAATCCATTTTGATTTTACTTTTGTCTCAGTTTTGCTGAGATAATATGAAAGCTGCGGGCGCATGAGTCTTGCTGAATAATGATATTCATTTAGGTCTCCCAATCGAACGCTGTGGGTAGTGAATTTCATAAGATCATTATGCAGCACTTGCGTGAACTTTTCTACGCTTAGAATTCTGGTGGAACGAGGAATATAAAGACAAACTGCCCTCGCAATCTTACTAAGCTCACCCTACTCACATCTTAGAGCTTTTGGTAGATAAGAGCGGAGGGTTTGAAGCTCAAACTGGCCTCCGCGCTGAGTAAATGGGGTGTAATCGAATATTAATCTCTTCTCATTTATCAATTAAAAATTTTTACACCCCAATTAAGGCATTAGAGCGAGAGAGTGACTCATTTAATCCGCTCTTTATCGGATTTCTTTTTGACTGGAACCTCTTTCCACGAACCGTATTTCGAGCGAGTTTTATTCTTCCTCCACGTATGGGCATGGATTTTGCGATGATACAGATTCTCTACGGTTGGCCACCGTTTCTCCCCGACTCCCCCGCCGGCATTTTTTGAGCCCATCCTCTCTCCCACTCCAATCGCCCGCATAAACATGCAAATGATCTCGAAACCGGTTTTCCCGCATTCTGCCTAAACCGCAGTTTTATTTTTTATTTTCAGTCTTTTTGGTGCGGTCGTATGGGAGGCAGGGGAGAGAGAGCGGGCACAATGCGAAAATAAGACCCTCTTTGACCTTTTGGGGATGCGGACTGAATAATTAATCCTTAATTTCCGGAAGTTTTAAGTTTCGTGAGCCTTGAAATGGGAGGCGAAACTTTCCTATTTATGCCTGATTTCTTTTTCGAATTTTCCGTTAATTCTTCGATGTACGTGGAGGGAAATTAGTGAGTATAGCGGCTGTATTTATGCGGAAGTTTTCCATTTTTAAGTAAAAGGTGGGCGAACTCGAACTAAAAATCTATTCCACTCGAATACCACTCTGAGGAACAATTCCATCTCTTTCCGTGGAATAAATTCATACTTAGTGTACCCCATCGTTTATTTAAATTTAAATGTAAATGTTTGTTTATGATTGGGGAAACTTCGACGTATGACCCTCATCCATAAGAGGCATACTAGATCTGGAATTGCAAAGGCTTTCGTAAACATTTTTAATTGGTCAATGGAAAAGGAGTTACTCTTCAGAGATTGATTTGTAAAAGTCTTACAGAGACAAATGTGGCTAATTCAATGATTCATAGAGATAGAACTTGGGCTTTCAATCAAAATCATTTACATCATCACGGGAGATTGTCTAAAGTACTTGTTATCCGGCTTTTATTAATATAAATATCATCACAATATGAGAATCGTTAATAATTTCAGTAAATAAAATGCTCACCTAAAGAAAAAATTAGAGTTGTACTGCAAGAAACCATTCTAATTCAACTAATTAGAATGTTTGCTTAGTTGCTATGGTACCTTCTTAATAAAATTCAGAAGGTGTGCTGGAAATAGAGGATGATTGAAATACAGCTTAGAAGAGTTATCTTCTGAAATATCAAGATAACCATTATGCCTTTTCATAAGTAATTATGTATCTGTTCGAAAATACAATTAGGGTGTGCATCCACACCATTACCCTTCAAGCCACCTTTTGGTACATGGCAGAGGAAAAAGAAGTGTATGAATGATTGTTAGCCCAACATGTATATTTTATGATTCTGAGTTTGTGATTATAATCCCTCTCTTTTCAGGGTCAAGGTCAAAGAATGGGTGGTGGCAAAGGTAACATAGATCACTACGTAACTCCTGTTAAAGCCGGACGTATAATCATCGAACTTGCTGGAGACTGTGAATTTGATGAGGTGAGGAATCCATTATTAGCAACCAAAAGATCTTGAATATTTTCCTTGGTATAAATATTCTTAATTATTAATTCTTATCTTTTAGGTGAAAGGATTTCTGAAGAATATTGCTGACAAACTTCCCTTCAAAGCAATGGCTGTGAGTCATGAATTGATGGAGCAGTTGAAGGAAGAGGAACAGAGGTTGGAAAGGGAAAATACAAATCCATATACCTTCAAATATGTGGTGCAGAACAATATAGGTGGTTGTCACCAATGGTTATCCCCATATGACTTTAAGTGGTATGGGAAATATAGGTAGCTGGAAAAGGAAACTTGTATTTATTTCTTTTGTATAGACTAAAACTTTTTCTCTTTATTTTGTATGAAGAGACACAATAAATAAACATCTTAAATAAGGACACAGCAGTTTTGTATGTCACGATTAAAATTTTCTTGCAGAAAGGAGTATATGTCTACAAACATTTGGTTTATGACCTGTAAAAGTCTTTATTCTTTAAATGGGCAACTGGTAAACATGAAACGTCACATGGCAACAATATCCTTTGGAGAGAAAGTTCTTGCAGGGTTGAGAAGATCAACTGATATTAATGAATAGAAATACATAAGGATAATGTCAGGTTGTTCTGAAGCCTGTTGCTTTTAGAGCCTCGAGGTGTGTAACTTACAGACTTCCAAATTGACATCTTTTGACATTTACACTGTGGTTCCATACTGATCTATCATTTTTTAACAACAGCCATTTTATTCAATTTAATTTGGCAAGATAATATAAAACACATCAGTTCACCAAATATTGCCTAACTAATACATTATTCATACTCTGGGAAGAATTAATGAGGTGGTAATGATTCTATCAAGAATTTTCATAGATCTCTTTTTGGTATATACATTTGATGCAGGAGTCTTACTAAAGCCATATTTTTTTCTTTCAAAGTGGCTACTTACAAATTCTTTTTTTTTAACTCTACCAGTTCCAAATATTATACCTCCAAAACAGTTCTGATATGCTGCATTATAGCTACACATAAACTGGAAATATATGACAATCTTTTTATTTGAACATGCACATAGGCACACATATTATGCAAACAATGTCATCCGATGTGGACAAGAGGCAGGCTATCATATTGAGCATAAATGACCATGGTATTTTGCACCATCTTCTTTTTTAGAATGTATTTTTTACACCTTTTCAATTCAATTTGAAGCATAAGTTTATGATGTTGACCATGCCAATTCAATACATTGAAAGCTTAAGCTGTTATACATCTCCAAACTCCAGAAAGATTTCCAAAGCAATTTTACATATCATTCAGCCTGACACAACATGAACAAGATAGAAGTTCTTTTGCAGTGCTTAGAATTTCATTTCTGATGACAAATTAATCGACTCTTCCAAAGTATGCTATCAGATTGTGAAGGAAAAATTTCTATTATGTTTTGAGATGAAGGATTCGATTTCAAGCTTTCCAGTCCTCTAGCAGAGAAATTTATGAACAAATTTCCTTTACTCTAATGCGGCATGTAGATAATGGATGGTAAGCTTTTTAGTAAGCTTTACCAGCAGTGTAATTTTTGTGAAGACACTTCAGCTACTACTGACACTAAAGCATTCGTTATAAAAGTGCCAAGATGACAGTGTATCCTTTTGGATGCATTTCAAAGTTTACGCACCCCAGAAAGATGTACACATATACAACTGATTTCATGACAGTGATTTATTACCATCATAAGTGATAAAAGCTCTTTGATAATGATGTACTATGAATATTCTCTAAGTTTATGAGGCGTATTTTTATTTATTATAAAAAGGGATAAATAAATTCATGAATAGGGTGTTGGCTGATGATGGGAAAAATAATGAGTTTTTCAAATTTATCTCCACTGGTATAGTGGACATGTTTTCCAGTAGTCAGTAAATAGATTCTTGCCAATGATAATGAAATTATGGTAATGCTGTACATCAGTATTTGTGACAAATGAAATATCTCAATATTTGTATACTATCTCTTTAGGCAATGATGATTTCACTTTAATATTTCATGACTCAAGGTCATGCAGACTAGTAGTAATACACTATTGCCAATGAAAACATGGAAAATTGTGCTTTGTTATTGGTTCTGACATTGTCAGCTGGTATTAATATATACACGTAGTTTATCATAAATTGACTAATTTTCTATAATGGTAAAAAATAAATACTTTTAAAATAACATCTATACATAGGAAGGGAAAAAGGAAAATATCATTTTCATAATAAAACTATGAAAATCTGTAATCAAAGGTCATTGAACTTAACTCATTACGTTCAAACAGTTCATGTGATGCCACTTCGAGTGTAAGATTCAAAGAGATAGCAGCTCAGTTAAAATAATGCTCAAATTCTGGCATAACATTTAGTGTCATTTGAATATTTGCATTCTGAGATAAATTTTAGGAACATCAATTGCCTATGTTACACCACACTCACACATGCACAAACAAGAGACACCCACTTAATTATTTACTTCCTTAACATATCTAAATCCCTTGCTAAAATACTCGTCTCACATTCATTTATAGCTTTGATATGATTTTTACAACCATTAATGTTATTTTTAACTCAGTTGAATCTCATTCTTTTAAAGACGCATGGCTATGGAGTTTCAATGCCTAATAAAGCTTACATGAATGAATGAAATAATTCCAATTTAGATACGTTTCAAAAATGCACATCTTTAACATTAAAGCCTTATTTTTTTGATGTGTTGAACGACCAACTAAGAGAAGGATACCATTACATTGACTCAGTGGTGGCATAGGAATAATTTTTCCTTCAAATACTTACTGGTTCCTTCTTAGGAAAAGCAATACCATTCCAATTGGGTGTCATCATTCGATTATATCATTTTTTGTTTAATTGGGATCAGAATTATCGAGTGAATTTTATCTGCTTTTTAAATTTCAGAATTCTATCCACAAGGCCAATTAGAGACCAACCGAGGGTTAGATCTGCTGTTACCCATTGAGAAAAGTTTCAAATCAGAACCTTATTTTTAAAATACTAGTACCGTACTTAACTAATGTACATTGTTTTCTTTCTGTTTTACTCCTGACCTACTTGAGCCATTAAATAACATTATGTTGTTTCAAGCATTCGATTCCTTGAGGCTGTCGAAGTACTCCATGATCTTCTTGTAGTCCATCTCCAGGTCTAGGTCCAGATCCACTTCTTTCTTGTATGGAACCATGTGAGAGGGCGGACATCTCCCATTTGCTCCATCTTTGTTCTCATCCCATCTTTCCTTTACCTTCCCCACCTCCGTCTGTCCCCCAAAACCTCTTGACTGTAACAGCATTTGCCTCTTCCTTTCGAACTCCTTTGGATCTGAAAACATGGGGTTACCCACAACGTTGTTCTGGTCTGACGAGTCATCTTGACTGTCTGACTCTTTTCCTCCAACGTTTTGGACGGCACCGGTACTGGAATATCCAGACGCCTCGCTATCGGCGTATATGGCGAACATAGGTTCCCGCATATCGTCTGAGTCAACACCCAGAACCCCCACGTCGCGGCGGCTTGGGTCTCCATGATCCGGTAGCTTTCCTCTCACGACAGCCACCTCTTCGTCTGCTGTACTCTCGCTGTCTTCCCTCATCATCCGTGCCGCGACCATGCACTCCTCCGCAGACTTCTCTCTAGGTCCCAACTCCCTCTCCATCATATGCTTCTGCTGCTGAAACCTCGGAGCGATAGGTATCCCCTTCTGGCTGTTGTCGTTCCCGCTACTGTCGGTATGGTTCTTGTGATGTTTGTGGTGATGGTGGTGGTGATGGTGATGCCTTCCGGCACCCCCTCTGGAGGCCGCTGGAGACCCCCCGTCGTTCCTCTGGGGAAGCACCCGCACACCGCCAGGCCATGGTGCACCTCCGCCGTCTTGCAGTCCTCCGCCGTGATCTTTGCGGCATGAGCGCCTCTCTTTGGGTGGCGGCGGAGGGGGAGGAGAAGGAGAGCTTACGTCACTGCTCTCCTTCCCGAGGGCAGAGTGCACACTTACTTCGTGGAAACCTGGTGTAGGAGCTTGGGTCCTGACGGGTCCAATACGTGCCGTTGCTACGATATTGCGATGAGGAGGCACTGGGGGCCTGTACTCAACAGCACCGTCGTAATTTCTCTCGGCTACGAAACCCACGGGGGCATCGGGCAGGCCGTGCGGGGGAGGTGTTGGAGGCTTTCCGTCCCCTCCCCTGCTTCCTCTACTGTGAGCATGCGTGAGGGAGGAAGAAATGGAATCAGTACAAAGAGACACTGCACCGCCTGGAAACATCATGGAGGGTACCTCAACTCAAATTTTTTACAAGCGCAAGCGAGAATAAAGCATGCTGGTTATTGGTAGACATGCCGGTATGTGTGCGAAATAATATACTCTGGAAGGGAGAGAAGGATAAAAGAGGTGCTGGAAGCTGGCGGAAGGTGCGTAAAAAACCGTGGTCGAAGGTAGGATCTCCCAATCTTTTAGAGGATCCTTCCTTGTGCGGGTCTCTGGTTTCTGCCACTCTCCGCCAACTTTGGATGCCAGTGTTTCGGGTTGGGGATAGGATTTGACGCAAGCGGTGCTAAATGAGGTAGCTGTTGTGCGCTATTTTTCTGCATTACATACTTCATCCAGGCTTTATCTATCTCCACAAAACCTCCACCGTTGTTCTGATGGTTCCCGAGATGGTGTTGCTGATGGTTCGATACCTCCGCTGACCTCCCGGGAGTCCCTTTGCAATAGGTCGACGTGTCGATCGAAGGTCGTGTCTGTTGCTGTTGGTCGTTCTTTGTGTCGAAAGCTGTCGTACAAACTACCACCGTAGAATCTCCTGGGCCCACATCCTCCTTGTAGTTGGGATTCGTAGTGATTCTGATGGCCTCTATCTCGTTGCCATCGGACTGACCGAAGGTTCTACCGACTCCCATCCCAGAGGCCCTCTCCAAAGTTGCCCTTCCGAGCCAAACCCAATCGTGAGCGTTGGTGGTTGACTCCCTTTTCGCGGCCCCTCCTCTACCCAGTTTACCCATATTGAGGCTTCCACTCTCCATCCCACCAATTGAACCTCCCCCTAAGCTTCGCCCAAGACCCAACCCGGAATTCCCCACTCCGCCTGGACCACCAACCTCCTTGAATCGCGATGCGTACACCACGCAGGAGACTACAAAGACAACGATGGCAAAGCAGAAGGCTCCAAGCAGGACGTACATCCCGATCTCCAAGGGAGTCATGTGGGCTCTATGGACTGCTCTGGATCCGGTGCCGGATGCTCCCGTTCCTGCAGAGGAGCTGCCGGAATTGGAGACATGCTGTCTCGCTTGTACCGTGGGTTCATGATCATTCTCATCCTTGAGAGGTATCCCTATCAAGATATCTTGCAGATCGGAGGGCATCCTGCCATCCCTGCCCTTAAAACCCTTTCCTCCTCCGTGGCCCGAAAAGGAGCCGCTGAGTCCGACTCCGTCACCGCCATCGTTCTGAACAAAGTCGGGCCGGAGTGCAGAATCAGGGCGGGCGAAATGCACCTCCACACGTGCGTATGCTGTGGCCAATGGTTGGGATTGGGGAAACTGTTGTGACGATGGTTTCCTTCTGGAAGAGGAGGCAAACCCACTGGATGGGTTAGATACGGGTCTTGCCCGCGGACAGCGGTCTGGAAGAAGGAGCGAAACTCGGAGGAGGTCTCCACGTCCTTCTCCAACGGCTATGACTCTTGGATGGGGCGAGGCCAGCATTGGAGCGAAGGCAACCACGTCGGTGTCCAAGCTATCGACGGCCAACTGGTAATCGCTGACGGACACTTGTCTCAGAGGAGTCTTGGTGCCGTCGCTGAACTCGACGTCTATGTCCAGCAACCCTTCCTGTTGAGATAATTTCAAGGGCGATTAAGCATCCCATCCGATTAATTGTTAGGTTGGCGAGGGCGTGGTCTTAATTGATGGGCGTTCCCACCGCATCTGTTATTAAAGGGATCGATTCAGGAGAATCTGAAGGAAAGTTTAATCAAGTGATTTATAAACTCACAGTCAAGAAGTAAACAGGAGGATTTATAACGAGAAAGCACATTCTTATGGGAGTCTCGAAAATTATTAATTAACAGTGATACGATAGCGCCATGAATTTACCATGACGTTACGTTTTGAAATAAAATACCTGATGGTTATATTTACGACACGAGACTGTTAATGATAATCGAGAAAACTGCATGTGTGGGAAATGCCTCTTAGAGAAAAAAAATGCTTATTCTCAGGGGAAGATAAGATAATGTATGCGATATATAAAAGAAATATTTTGATTCGTAGCATTAGCTACATTCAGAATATTATTTACGGACAAGAATTCTTCTTAGCAACTCCTTATTTGCACATATTTATCTAATATCATGAAAAGTATACATTGACAAAGAAGAAGAAAAAAATGGAAATTCTCAAAGCGATTATTGGATAGAAATTGCTAATGGTTACTTAATAAGAATTGCGCTTATAACATTAAGCCTTTACAATAAAGAATAATACAATTCATGTGAATGTAGATAAAAGTTCCATAAAATTCACAAACCTGGTATTGGGCTGTTAGCTTTCTAGTTATTGACGTCTTAGCAATGTAGCCGTTCTCAATACTTCCATCTGGCGTGATAGAGAGTTGCAAGCCAGACACCACCCTCACACCCAACTTTAAGATGGTCACCTTATCATTACCAACTCGTACTTCCTTCGCCCCAACGACTCTTCCAGTGATCGGAGATAAGACCTGTTTTAAGAAAGAAAAAGAATGTGAAACTACACTTGAGAAAATTCGCTACATCGAGAATCGCTAGAAAACTGCATGTGAGGGAAATACCTCTTAGAGAAAAAAAAACATGCTTATTCTCAGGGGAAGATAAGACATAGTATTAAATTCTCATCTTTCTTAACACAAGAGTTCTCCACAAACAACGGAAGGACGTTTTAAATGCATTCCATATTAGTAAAAATAAAGGATAGGAGAGATAAATTAGAGTGCATGATGTACTTTAAATGTCTCTTTTACGTTTCTGATTCGAATAATTCATTTCATTTAATTGTTAATGAAATAATTAATACTTATTTGTATTGAATAACAGGAAAGCCTTACTGTTTTTCGTGATAAATGGAGCTAGTCATTGTTAAACACATATAAAATTAGAATTTTTCTAGTCAGGCCTTCGTCAACTTTGATACAGTTTATAATAAAAGTTAAAAATATCGAAATAATCATATGCATTAATTCTTATGGTTATAAAGTTTTATAATCTTATTTTATCACTTTCTTGGCCCGTGTAGGCAGTTGCTAATGGGCTGAAAATATAATCAACCTTAGCTGCAACATGAGGAATCAAGAAAATTTTAAAATCTTTCTTAATAGTAAACAGTTGAATCATGTACAGTTTTTCTGCAAAATAAAGTTCAGCCGCTCAAATAAGATACCCTACAGCGGAAAATCTATGAGAGACTTTCGGTCAACTTGAAGCGAACAATAAAATCTAAAACTAGACCAAAATATAACTTTAAAAATTTAGATAATATTAATGTACACTTTTTGATGTTTAAGGCTTGAGGCTTTCGAGTAATAGAAATTAATAATTGCCATCCCTAGAAGGAAGAGTATCGGACAGGTATTGAATGCTACAAAGCACGAAACATATCCCTCCCGCAAAAGAAATGAAGTGTTCAGCAGCACATTCAAATTATGGTTTGCGAAATGGATGTGATGAAATGAAATATTGCGGAACGATTCTGCTTTATACGCAATTGAAATATATACACTTTGAGGTCGGTAAACAATTTCTTGTGACTATGAACTTTCTGAAAGTACGAAAGAGCATTTAAATATCAAAGTTCGACGGAGAAAAAGTCGATAGAATTTTACATTAAAGGAAAAGCTTTCGAGAAAAGCAAGGTAAAACTAGAAATATTTGTGGGAGATATATTCATAGGAACATTAATAATGTATACTTAAGTATATGTCCGGGAAGAAGGCAAACAGGATTTTTTTTGGTCTATAGAAGGAGGAGACATCAAATGGCGTATAAAACAGTCCCAGAAAATAAATTTAATTCCACTGCGATGTAGAACATCACGATGAAGTGTAATAATAGGAATTTTATAGCTTAATATATGTCCACATAGAGATCATAGGTCCAGCTGTTACTTGGAAGAGACAAATGGCATCCTTGTGGGCGATTTTTAGAAAGGAATACTTGGGGAACAGAGGAAATCATGGCAAGGGTCCAATCTCATGTTAATATTTCATTTGCGACCGCAAGCTAGCAAAAAATATCGTAATTTAATATAAATTACGTAACTCGATCATTTCCGCCTCGTTTTGCCCAAGGGAACTAAGAAGGTAGAACGAAACGAGAGATGAACTGAAATTATATTGAATTATAATTATTTTAAATTAAAATAAGTTTAACTTAACAAAGATTTAAGAG
>KZ308880.1:17602-50309 GCA_000376725.2 Ladona fulva
ATGCTTGGAATCACAAGAAGAGACAGGAAACGCAACACCTGGGTTAGGAGGATAACTGGAGTGACAGACATCATAGATAAGGTAAGATCACTGAAATGGATGTGGGCAGGCCATGTTGCAAGGAGAAACGACAACCGATGGACATCAGCAGTGCTGAACTGGATACTAAGAGACGTGAAGAGACCAAAAAGAAGACCAAGGGACCGATGGAACAGAGACATCATTCAGTATTTAGGGGTAACATGGCAACGAGAAGCTCAGAATAAAGAGAATTGGAAAGCGCTTCGAGAGGCCTACATCCGACGTCGGATTGAAAATGGCTGATGATGATGATGATATATATATATATATATAATGCATGTAAAATTGTAATGTAATAATATATGGATGTAGTTTTTATGTATGTGATGATGTAAATGTTGTCACCTGACGTTTGTCTACTTGCAACATATGCGATAATAATAATAATATAACCCACCATCCCAACCCCATCGACCTGGTTAAGCCGCCGACATCCTGTCTAACCTCGACAAGCTTTGCGATAAGAGGATCCTGGTGGAACCTATCGTAGGGGAGGAACTCGTGGAAGCTTTGCGATCCCTACATAAATATTATTCCCCCAGGCTGGAGGGCCTAACAACTGATTTTTCCCTTATTTTCTGGGACGTCCTCCGGTTCCCCTTTCACACAATGGTCAAAAAGAGATTTGAAGAAGGTAAATTCCCCAGTACCACAGTAACGGAAGTTCTCTCCCTCATGTCTAAGGAGGAAGATGATGTCCAAATAGAAAACTGGAAACCGATATCATTAGCGAATACTGCCTATAAAATCATTGCAAAAGCTCTCTCAAACGGACTGCGTAGAGATATTTCCGCGATAGTCTCAAAAGACCAAAGCTACTGCGTGTCAGGTTGGACCATTTTCGATCCGACAGCCACCACCTCGTTCCTCGTTTACCTGGCCAACGAGAATTACAAACCCCTGGCGATTGTGACTCTTGATCAGTCGAAGGCATTCGAAAGGATTCGGCATTACTATCTATTTGAGGCTACGTCAGCCATGGGTTATGGGGAGACCTTCCTGAAAATGATCAGCTCATTATATACAGGGGTGTTGAGCATGGTGATGGTGGCTAATTCGCTCACAGCCGCCATAAAATTCAAGCCAACTATATGCACTAGCCTTCGAGCCCCTCATTAGACTCCTCAAGTGTATTCTCAGAGGGATCTCTCTGCCAGGCAGTCAACCACGTTTAACATGCACCGCATACGCGGACTAAGTCAGAGTCTTCCTGGAGGACGAGACAGATTTCGAAAGAATCCTTTCAGCCTTCCAGGCCTACGCTAACAGGAGCGGGGCCCTACTGAACACCCGGGAATTTCGCGGTCTCAGGGTGGGTTAGTTGATTCCAAGAAAGGATACCCCCCTAAATTTCCAATTAACATCGGAAGGGGGTCGATACATTGGAATATTTATTTCTAATGATAAAGAGAGAGAGAGAGCCATCGTCGAATCTTGTCAAAAACACACAATGCGCACAGTAGATTGGGAAAGAGACGTGGCTCCATGTCACCCAGGGGAAGGGTTTTAACTATTAATACTTTTATCGCCCCAAAACTATGGCACATTTTACGCCAAGCCCAGCCACAATACAAGCCATCCATAGGCTGTTCGTTGATTATATCTGGAAAGAAGGCAAACATCGGGTTAAAGCAAGTACATTGACAGCGCCAGTGAGAAGGTGGTCTAGTCCTGATGGACATCAAAGCCAAAGTTGCAGCCTGCAGAATTTTAAAAATTCAAAGATTTTTATTGGGACCTTTTAATGAGCCATGGAAGATTTTAACGCGTGCCATTTTGGCAAAACTGTTTTAACCGTGGACGGTTTTAAACTTTTATTTGCCCATAGATTACCTCGGAACAGAAGTAACTGAAACCCCTTCTTCTATTCTAATAAATTCGTGGCATGACTTCGTCCTCCGGCTGAACACACCGAGCTTAAGGCATGCTCCACCTCCACTGACGACTCTCTTCTTGTGCATGGCTCCCTCTAAAGAAGGGAGACGTGCACAATACAAGTACAGTAGAAACAAGGATCTATGGCCCCTTTTGGGTAAAGCGTCCGACGATCCCGTCTGCTGGACAAGTTATCGTGGCTGGTCCATTGTCGGACAGCAAGCAAATGTGGGCTGGCTTCTCGCTCACAGGGCATGGGCAGACACAATTTTCTTCAAAAACACGGGCATCCTCCTGACGGATTCCCGTGGTACACGGGGCCACCGGAAACGCTTGGCATTTGGCCTTTGGATGCCGGAAAGCTAAGCCCACCTGGGGGATCACAGTGACCCTGCTTAAAATATTATTAAAAACGGACAGAATACCCTTTGTGTACACGTATGCCGGCTTCGATAGGAATCACTCCCTAAGAAAAGGTAGGCTAAATTTAGCAAACTACGTCATTACATCACTAAAAGCGAAGATATACAGGGAGTTCACATCCTTATTCATAAAGGAAAAGGTAAGCGTTGATTACACGCAAGCCCGAAGTTCGATCCTGAGGAAGAGAATCACCCTTGAGAGGCAATTTGCCCAAGCAACAGGTTCCTAAGATTCTAGGAAGTGGAGGGTGTTTTTCGACGCTGGCACAAGGGCGTTCAATGTCAGGTGTCAGCTTTTTCAGAGTCGGCCAGAGATATCACCAAGTTTCCCATGATGATGACATGGCCATTACTCGTTATTTCGCTTATTGTTATTATCTATTTATTTATTGTTTTAGCTAATTATTTGCATTTATGACCGACCACTCATGCACATGCATGCTATGTCATTTGAGCACCGACACGCGCACACACACACAGACACGAGAACCAACACTGGCACCGTAACGCGCACCAACACCCGCACCCACTCGCATACACGCACTGCAACTAGCACCATAACTAGCTCCCAAAAATGCACCTACATGCGCAACCACACCAGCACCCAATCGCCCACGGAAGCACCTACAGGCGCACCCACTTTCTGACACGCGAACGCCCACTCGTGGGCATATATACCAACACGAGCAGCAACATCCGTACCCACACGCGCACTCACACGAGGACACGAACACAAACACGTGCACGAACAACTGCACCCAATTGCGAATACGAGCGCCATTACGCTCACCCACCCCCCAACCCACACGCACACACACCCGCGCGCATTCGAACCCCTCGTTAGATAAATGAAATCCACCCTGCTGGTTGCGAGGCTTTCGGGGATACAGAAAGACTGCTCTCGACGTGCGCGTACGCGGACGATCTCACACTTTTCCTAAGTGAGGACGCTGACTTCGAGCGAATACTACCGGCGTACGAAGACTATGCCTCCCGCTCGCGTGCAAAAAATAAATCTTGAGAAATCGCACGGACTATGGGTGGGGGAGTGGAAATCGAGGACAGACCGTCCCCTAGTAATAGGATGGGAAACGAACTTCGGAAAGTACCTCGGCAGACCAATTTCCAACGATCCGGCGACCGAGACGCGCATCCTGGAGGATGGCCTGCTCGAGAAGCTCTAGACGATAATCAGGAACTGGAAGCCCAGGATCGCCCCCATGTCTCTAGTTGTCAGGGTCCGCCGGTCAGTCAGTTCATTGCACCGAAGATGTGACATACCTATGTGACGTACGCGCCAACGCCGTCGATTCTGGATAGGGTTCAGAGGACCCTGCTCGACTTCGTGTGGATGCACAGGAGACATTGGGTCAAGAGGGAGGTCGTCTTGACGACCGGCATGCCGGTCCGAGAGGATGGCTTGGGTCTGATTGACGTCTGCCTGAAAGTCATTGGGTTCAGATTCCACAGGGCCCAGAGGTCCACAGGGACCGAGGACGACTCCGCGACATGGAAAGTCCTCGCCAGGGAGATTCTGCAGCGTGGAGGGAGAGATTGGAGGCGTGTTCTCACTCGGGAGAGACGCTCGGGCCTTCGCGACGTCTACTATGCATCCATCGTCATGGACCGAAGCCGACGACTCCCTATTTACTCCTTCGTATCGCGTGGATAGCAAACGGTTGCGTAAGTCTCTCCCACTTCCTCTTCCCAAGAGCATCTTATACAAGGAGGTGGTGTACATAGCTGGCCGCTCACGGGCATGCCGGATAGCTACGAGGTCGATTGGTGGGCCCTTGGGACAGTCCAGACAGTTGGACGGGATGTGGACACTGCATGGCGTCCCGCTCATAGGGCATATCCAGACTGCATCTTCCTTTTGAGGTCCGGGCTCAGGAAGGGTGACGATTGCCCATGGTGCGAGGGCGTCGCGGGGACATATTCACACCTCGCATATGAGGTGTGAATACGTGTTCTCGCATACAAGGCATCAGAAAGAGGTTTTGTATCAAAAATGCAAACTGGCCTAAGCTGACCAAAGGCATGTCAGGGACAGAGACTACCCTATTAGGGCGACTTCGCCAAGATACTGTGCGGATTACAAATGCCATATACCGAACCTGCGCTTAGCAGATGCTCGTACAAAGTAAGAGAACCTTGCGCCCAGCAGGATTGTGGAACCCAGAACTAGAAAGAAAGAAAAGGAAGGTCATAAAAGCTCGAAGATGAGCCAGAATCATGATGAATCCAAAGGACAGAACAGCTGCAGGTAACCAGTTATGAATATACAAGCGCAGTTAGGAACAGACTTGAATGAATTTTGTAGAGATGGGGATCCTGCAGGATATATATGTATATATATATATATAGGTTCCATAGCATACAAGATGCAAGCGACAGGGAAGCTTAAACCTCCTGGGACCTTCTATACCCTGATGAGGGAGGATTGGTCCATTACAAAGAACTGAATGGAAACGCATGAGCAGCTCCTCGATCCTTGTTTCTGGAATCAACAAGGAACCTTGCACACCTGGTGGCATGCCACAGTCAGGGACCCCTCCCCGCCTGTCACTGGTACTGAATTAAAGACAGTCACTGCAAACTTCAAGAGCAACAATTCCTCCGGGTCGGACTGTCTGTCTTTTGCGTGCAGTAATGCCCCTGTTTAAAGAAATTCTGTCTAAGCATTTTACAGGCTGGCTTAACACTGGAGTCTTCCCAAAGATCCTCAAAAATTGTCTCAAAATCTGCGACTTTTGGAGAAGTAAGCGTGTAGGATTCCACCTGTGTGAAGTGCGATATATAATACCCGCATTAAAAAGCAACGTTTTAAGGTTGAAGTTGCTCAATTCCTCTCCATCGGCATCCAATGGAAACTCTGATGGTAGGAAAGACGAAGTGAAACTGCGTTATCTAAGGAAGCGCGAGAAAGAAATTATTCTCAACGTAAGAAACTTCTTTCAAGCAATGAAGTCAGGAGAGGAAGATGTAGATAGTCTTCATCCAAGTGCACAAACAAGACTGCCTGGTGTGCCGGAGTGAGCAAAAGTACGGTTTGAGAGCATCGTATCAGCTAAGTACTTATATTTCACTTATTAAACAAAATTAGAAGAATTCGGCGAAGTAAAAGAGTTCCGACATAAAAGCAATAAAAGTCGGGAAGACGTATAAGCTGTGGCGGAGACAAGTGAAGAACGCTTGGCAACGTCGCTTTATTAAATTTATCTAAAATATGCCGAAATTCAAAATTTTCGGATGTTACCAAAATTTTACAAATAATATTAAGAATTCTACTGTGCAATCAATATTTCCTAACATTACAACTCTAGGAAATGATAGATTTTAAACTTTTACGCCGATTAACAAAAATATATAACATATTTGAAAAACCTGAAATCACACTCATGCATCTCTAGAAGAGATGCATGAGTGTGATTAAATTAACGTAAATTGTGCTGTTTCCTTGTAATCGATTTTTATACAGCCTGAAGAAGCCGAGATTCGTTTGAAAGAGTGACGTTTTTGGGGTACCTTGGTTTAAATATTTCTTCACGATAAACTTCCTTCTTTGCCATTAACAAAAAAAAATCCAGGAATTAAATATAAAATAACCTTTATTTAGATGTAAATATTGTTCATATGCGTTGAGCATTAAGCTCACAATATCTCAACAGAATAAATACATTAAAATCTGTTTCCCCTCTTCATTGAAGAAATATAGTTAAGATTCCTTCCAAGGATTTTAATATGAATAATTGCCTGTTAGCCTCATAAATTTGTTAATGTATATTTCTCAGAAAGTCCAGATAAGAAAGGGGATGCGGATAATCAAACCCCAACTTCCTCCAACAAACTCCATTGTACATATATTTATTTGTGGTATTGTTGTCATCTCCCTATATGTATAAGTGGAGACATGGTGGTAAGGATGCTACGACATAACCATTTCCATGCGATGGAGAAATTGAAAGAGAAAAAGCAGCAGCCGGGAATCGAACCCGGGTCCCCCACTTTCCGGGCGGGTGCTCTGTCCTCAGCTAAGAAGTGTTCAGTGTTCTTCACCGTTCCTGGCCTCAAGGAAGTTTGCTATGATGGTGAGGTGGCATCTTTGATGTCCCACGTGTGCGCAGGAGTTCGGAGCCATCTTCGATGGACCCTCCGCAGTACACAGAGTCCCATCATAGCCCAAGAAATTGAAGAAGGGATCATTCTGTCATGGTAGCTTAGAGGACAGAGCACCCGCTCGGAAAGTGGGGGACCCGGGTTTGATTCCCGGCTGCGGCAGACTTTCTCTCTTTCAATTCCTCCATCTAAATTCAAAGCATGTGAACCATGCGTTTCTCATCGCTTTTCCATTTCCATGTGATTTTTAAAATGGTATACATTGTTTCCATTATATCCATTTGTTATAAACTTGTATGCAATTATACTAAAGGATATAAACAACAACAAAACTTTACTTTAAACATCTGGTAAACGGTTCTGGGGCGGATGGTTGATGGGACTATCCATCACACTGTAGAGTTTCCATTGCTGAGACATACTCAAAAGACTATTTTAGCCACTAAGAAAACTCATCAAAAGACAATTTGTTACTGAGTGAACTTGTTGTTGCAACTCATGGAAAAATGAAATCTGCCAAAACTATTTGAAAAAGCATTTATTATAAAGCGACATTTTAATTAATGCTGGCTTTCTTTCACTTGCCGTAACCTGACCCTCTATTAATTCTGATGCCCAACTCAGGGCATAGTTACGGTAAAATTCACGGAGGATGCCATAACTTTGTGGAATTCTGACATTATACAAAGTGTTAAATAAAACCGCGTTTTAAAAAACAATATAAGCAACCTTTACTTTAAGATTGCGAACTTGCTCTCCCTTGTGCTTGTGTAACTACAAAACATTTGTGTGCAAATCTAATTTCTTCTTTTTGCAACTCTAACAGTGTATCCAATACCAAGTCTTCATATAACATGAAAGTGATCACAAACTTGAAAGACACTGTAAAAGAGAAACAACTTATTATTATGAAAGAAGATAAAGGCAACTGCATAGTCATCTTAGTGCAATCAGATTATATCTCGAAGTGCAGTGAATTTATTTGTAACAACGAAGTTCTTCCCATTTCTGAGGATCCCACACCCAACCACCAGAAAGTGATCAAGAAGATGATTCAGAACTCAGTGCTAGTGTCAAAGTACAAGGCCTCCAGAATCATAGACATGAATCCACAGCCCCCCAGATTTTACGGACTCCCAAAACTACATAAGACAGGATTTCCCATCAGACCCGTAGTTTCGGGCATCTCTTCCCCATCCCACAAACTAGCCAAAAAAGTGAACAATATTATTTTCAAGTACTCCAAATTTTCACCCAAATTTGCTATAAAAAATTTGGTCGAACTCTGTGAGAAATTGAAACCTTTGTTACCGCCTTCTAATGCTAAATTAGTGTCTTTTGACGTGATTAACCTCTTCACAAGTGTACCGATAGATGAATCAGTGAAATTAACCGAAGAACTGTTACTCTCAACCAATATGGACCCTTTGCTTATTAACAATTTACTGTCTTTGTTACATGCATGTACTGATTTCAACTATTTCCTCACTCGGTATAACATAGTAACGGTGTTTGAAAGAAGCATTTTAAGTGAAGTACCCTGGGACTCAAACCTGTGCATCAGCTGAATGACGAACACATGAATGAAGTTGCAATAACGAGCATCTCACCCCTCAAGGAAACGAGTTTTGCAGTTTCACTTTTGTTTTGCAACAATTTTGTGATTTTATCAATTTCTGAATTTTGTGTCAACTGCCACTTATTTAATTTCCCTGTGCAGTGCACATTTTGTGATTGCCTCTCCTTTATAGGGTACACAGAGAGTGTGTAGTTGTCGGTCCTTGACTTGCTTGCTCGTTTTGGCAAGGGCAATCCAAGCAGATAATGCTTTCATCATGAAGTTACCTTTAGTTAAGTAGTTTCTGTTGCAGACAACGAGGAAAATGGAGAATGCCTATGCAAATGACTTAGCAACAGTCAGCCTTCATTTATGAATCCATGTGATCCAGACAGAATGGAGTATACAGGGTTAACACCAGATATTCCTGCATGAAAATTGAACTATTGTCTCAGAACACTTGTAGTTCTTTTGCAAAATATTGCTGTGAATGTGATACCTTCTTGATAATTTTCAGATACTCGATCTCTCCTCACTTGATGGTCATGACTTGGGAATCTGTGTTAGAAGAATGCTGAGGATGGTTGGTCATGATAGGTTATGGGCTAAGTATAGCCTTAAAGGGAGGAAATGGAAGCTGACTTTGCAGGATCTTGCAATTTGCGAAGATATATATGTGTTAAGTTTAATTTAACACGTACATAGCTAAAGTCATGACACATGTAAGATCAGATGTAGCAGTTTTGTTCTTCTGCTGTCTGATAACTAATAATTTAATAATCTGTCAAGTAGTGCCTTTTAACTTCATCGGTATTATTCAATTTATAACAGGATTTTGGATTAGTTGTTCTGACCTATTGATCTATTCTTATTAAGGTAAAACTATAGGTGATGGAGATGCTCTGCACAAATATGCTCTTCTCATTGTTATCTATCCACATCTTAATTGGATCCCTTTTGCATAGAAGTATCACTTTTTCTGCAGTGAGCCTAGTGTAATTAGATATCATTAACAACTTTTGTCCTTTATAGAAGCCTGCTACAAATATTTTTAGGGGGCCAATGTGGTGGAAATAGAAGCAGCAATTGCTGACACAATAAATTTATTGTGTCAGTAATTGACACAATGAAGTATGTGCCAAAAAGGCTGTTAATTAGTGAAGCCTCCAAAGTTATTATATTATTATATATATTTACATTATCAATGAAATCAGTGTTAAATGTATACATTTATTTGAAAGTTTATAAAACGTATGACAGCTTCCCAGCACTACCCTTCTTAAAAAAATTGGACCAATCCTTAACTTCTATTGCTCTTTCAGTAAGGAAGTTGAAGGTGAAGAATAGCGTTACGTCTAAAAGTTTATAAAACAGTGAAAACAATCTAAATACATATATTTCTTATCAAACCTCATCTACATCTACATAAATACCCTGCAAGCTGCCTTCCGGCATGTGGCAGGGGGTGTAAACACCAAGAGTAGAATTACTTCTTTAATTTATTATTATCGCGTATTGTTCGCGGAAAAAAAGTCCCTAAAATGACTTATCCCCGCGTCTATTTCTCTTATTTTACACTCACTGTCCGATTGGCCAAAGTAGCAGGGGGGTCGCATAATACCAATTACGTCTTCC
This sequence comes from Ladona fulva, assembly GCA_000376725.2. Classification (NCBI taxonomy): domain Eukaryota; kingdom Metazoa; phylum Arthropoda; class Insecta; order Odonata; family Libellulidae; genus Ladona; species Ladona fulva. The sequence goes on from KZ308880.1 coordinate 27,293, forward strand.
GAAAATGTATTTCCTCTGAATTTATCTAACAATCGCAGCCTAGCTTCCAACCTCCTTTCTTTCAAGCTTTGTCAGTCATCAAAATTAAGTTGGAATAAATTCATCTATTCCTTTTATGTATTTATGGAATTAAAAAAATTAATGAGTCCTTCAGTTCCTTTTCTCAAAACATAGCCTCAGAAGTACATCTGATTTTAAGCTAACCAAATAAAGAACATTAAATATTTCCAGTACATCACTATCATTGAAAATGTTATACGTATAATTACAATTGATTTAAAAAAATCTTTTTGTAAAAGCAGTTGTCACTTTTGCAGTTGAGGGAGAGCCAAAATATGGTACTTGATGTAGACAAAGATACAAGTTGAAGAGAGTATCAATACACAAATGTAGAATGCCAACACCTACCTCTGTAACCAACCACTGTATACGATTAATGGTAACTTATAAATAATAAATGGTGTTCATGTTTTTTGCCTCTTCTCTCTCCTATCAGTGCATGAAAGATTTTTTACCTATCACTATATTATTGAACTAAGGTAATTTTAATTGGAGATTTGAACAAAAATCCACTTTATGTGGGAGATATTCTATGAAAATCTGAGAATGAGACAAATTTCAATCATTTTACCACCGTTTTGTCTCCATATTTCAATCCTGGGATATATACAGGAACCTGGTATTAGCAATCTTTTATTCTCTATCCCTGGTATTCTTAAAAATATAGAAAATAAAAAGCATTACATATGACTTGGTGTTTATTTATGCTGGTCCAGATGAATCCGAGTGGCCCCCTATTCCCCTGGCTTAGTATCAGTGGCCCCAATGTAGAAAAAAATGATAATCACTTGTGCTGTTCCATAAATAATATTTCTCTAGTGGTCACTGGTTTTGAACTTTTAGTTCATCTTTAGGAACCATCATTAGAGATACATAATTTGTGGAACAGTAGAAGATATTACATATATTTTATTTCTACATCAATTAAATGACAATGTCATTAATCTTTTTAGGAGAGTATTGCTAGACTATCAATGCCAGACAGCTTCTTCAAAAGTTCACTTTGGAGACTAGGAAATGATGCAATGCACCTTCATGGAAAATTTTAAAAACATTAGAAAACAAAGAATCTTATGCTTAAATTTATCCTTGTTTTTACATACAAATACATTTTTCAAGATTTCCAAGTCTGGTAACAGATTAATTGATTCACCATAAGATAAATTCATAAGATTCACCAAATGACTTTCTCAAATCTCTATCTCTTTCCCTCCCTCTTATATTTCTTCCTCTAGAGGGAAAAAATGTAAGAAGAATAACCTTTTCAAAGCCTTCCACAATTGCATCTAAACTGAGGATATCCAATTAATCTTTCATGAAGTAGGATCATGCTACCTTCCATCCTTTGAAGAAGGGCATTCCTTATACCAAGAATCACTTGGTCTGTGCTTTTCTTAACCATCTCCAACAGCAGTGTATAGGTTACATTATATAAATCAGAAAGCTTGACTATTGAGAAATATAAAAATAATATTACTGAAGGTGCAAAAACTTCAGAATATGGCAGAAAAAATCCCATGGATTGTAGGGACATCAAATGAGAATAATAAAAAAGTAAGCTTCTGAAGACTTATATTAATCCTATAATAATAAAAGATGAGTATACCCATTATAAACTTATGTCATACCTATATCCCAGTTTTGGGATTATCCTTGTCTGATGCAACCTGTGCAACTTAAGTACATTTCTTCTGCCTGCTTACAAAGTTGTGTCATAAAAACTATACCATTTTTATTTGCCAAGCTAGATGAACATCTTCTACTAAGGCTTCTAGCCTTTTGTCTTCCATGCAATTAACGTAGACTTCATTACCCACTAAACCACATGTTTGATAGTTTCAATCTAAATTCAAAGTGAACAATTCAAAAATAGAGTGCAAAGTTACAATATTTATTGACCTATAAAACACCATAATTTTACAAAGGAAATTTTGATAAAGAATTGAATTTAAAAGTAGGATTGGAACTCCAAATTCAGTTTCTGTGAAAGCAGTCCTGGGTTTGATTCCCAGTAGGGGCTCAGGTGTGAAATGACCTTAGCTGTCAAAGCACTTTCTTCTCTTCTCAAAGCACAACCACTGCCAATTATAATGCAGTATATTTTCTTTTAAACACATTGAATTTTTGAGTCTAACTTGATTTACAGCCACTCTAAAAAGAGCCTGTATATCTATCACGTAAGCTTTTTGGTCACCAGATGTCTATCAGCTGCATATATCTTAATTAAGGAATTGCTGCCTTTGAGAAGTTTTCAGGGGGTTTTCTTCTAAGCTTAGGACCTTGAAGAATTGTTAATTCCTTAAGATTTAGAAATATAATACAAATGTTTGAAGAAAATTATTGAAGATTCTGTCCTTGCTGTATCTGAACTGGAATTCTTTACAAAAATTAATAATTTGTTTTGTTTAGAACATTTCCATAAAATATTTGCAGAAATTCTGTTGCTCTTGCAAATGCATAAAATACACTTGTCTGTAATATTTTTCTCCAGCTACACAGATGTCCCTTACTAAGACAGGAAAGCTTTTTGGGCATCATCAGTATTTGAAGCTTGCAAAGATAAAGAAATAATTCTGCGTATATCTTGTATTTATTTCTTTATTGTATTGAACTTGAACTAGTCCAAACTTTTATGGTAAAAATTGTAATTTTTTACTGTAAAAGGTTTCTTATTTTGGAGGAGGAGAGAGTTATGCATTATTGACAATTTGGAATTATTGGTCCTAATTTGGAAAACTATCAACTATTGCAAAAATTTTTATCCAAGTACTTTTCAATATAGAACCTTTTCACTTCATTTGAAGGTTCTAATCAAAGCTCTCAGAATAAAAAGAAACAATTCATAACAAATTTGAAAATTACTGATTTGTTTTAGTTGATAGATGGAAATGATAAGGATGAAAATAAACGTACAAGTTTAGAAATGATTGAGGAGCTGAAAAAAGGTTATATTCTCCTCAGTTGCATGCAGTTGACCATCAATTTTTGTTTGAACTTTTAATTGTTAGTTATAAATATTTTCTTATGCATCTTTTCCATCAACTTTTCATTTCCCTTCTCTTAATAAATTCATTATTCATATACATCTCATATAAAATTGTTCTGTTTGCCTACAGGCTTTTCAACTATCCGACAAAGTCTGTCCTATTAGTTGTGCTGAGTAATGAGGATTCTGTCATGTTTGATATTGCTGGACACTTGCAATTTGTATTACTGCCTTGTTCTGCTATTTGGAACTGAATTAGGATAACCAAATGAGTCACCACTGCTGCTGTCATCTGAAAAATGAGTAACATAATGATGGATATTAGTTTTAAGGTAACAAAACATCAATATCATTCGTAGACCACTGTGCTTCCACAAGTATATCACTCATGAGTTAAAAGTAAATCTCTTACATAGAATAACTTAATTTGATTCGTAAAATTTTACTTTTACTACAGGAGCACTTTATTGCAATAACTAAAAACAAAAATTTTTATCTCACATATTTTTTATATAACTAAGGTAATATTTGCCAATATAATTACTGCAGTTTATTTCATATAAAACGTCATTCATTGTCACAAACATCAAGTGACTTCTTACAGGAAGTCACTTGATGTTTGTCACTTTCATACACAAAGTAGATCTACAAATGGAACACCATTTTGAAGGTTGACTTTACAGGATTGACACCGATCTTCTTTTACTCTCCACATCTCATTCTAATTTTCTTTCTTGATCTATACATTGATATCCTACATACACTTTTATTTTGGTCTTATTTGAATCTCTATCTGTGGTGTCAATATTTCAAGGCTCTCAACAACTCTCTAACCTCTGTTAGTATGTCCTGTATATTCCCATTTTCTTTTCTTCATTTCTACTAAAACCTCACCATTATTCTCCTTCCCATGAATCAGTTTTCTAATCATTGTACATTGTCTTACAGCAGTATAATAGAGTATGAGATATAAGGCACATGTTTAATTCAAAGGCTAATTTATTTAGTTCTTTTGAAAGTGTTTAAGCCTTCATTCAATCTTTGCAATAAAAAAGTTCTAGAGATGTAGCTAAGCTGTGGTACACCAAAAACTTAAGATTTCACTAGTATAATAAATTTAAAAGATACTTACTGATGTTAACAAACTGAAGTCTAGGCTGAAGAATCCACAAGCACTGAAGTGAAATTTTGTGTGCAACAATTGATGGGAAAATAGGCGTAGCTGTTAAAAGAGTATATAAACAAATTATAAAGCAGTCATTTCAAGAAAAATGAGGTACTTGAATCAGTTAAGTGTTGAAATGAGAGAAAATTTGAAACCAATAGAATGAAAGGATAGCGTTATAAAGTCCTCCTATCAGTTAAATAATATTCATGATGATGTATTCAGTTATATTGAATTATAGGACTATTTTTTTATTAAACTGACAGTCAGAACATTCCAATATCCTTACATTAAATTGATATAAAGTATGCATATCAAGCAATTTGATTTTTATGGATCGATAGCTTCTTTTCTGTTAAGCATTCACTTATTCTTCTGATTATGAAAATTTGAACTTGATGGGCTATTGAATCATTTTTATGACACTTTCTATATCTCTTATGTGTATTGTATATCTTATATGGTTTTTGATATGGTTCTTAAATGTAAGAAGGGTGTGATGACTGTAATAATTTTTTCTGCTTGTATTAAAATGTGCTAAAATATTATATGATATAATTCAATATTATTATTTCATGATTAAAGAGAGGTAAATTATGATTATTTCTCACCTCGCGCCTTGCTTGGTGGTTCTTAACTTTGAGTAGCACCTCTGATACCAAAGCACCAGTTGAATTGGCCTTCCTCATTCCCAAAGGATGTAAAATATGATAAAAAATAAGTTATTAGTTATGTTTCAAGTAACAAGGCATCACCTCTCAACAAATAAATTGTTTATAATTCAAAAATATTTGAGTAATAAACATGGCTTAGGTTACCCTTAATTTGATTCAAAAATTTGCCATGAAAGCCAAAAGGTGAGAAGGAATTGGTGCAGATGATCATTATTTTATTTAGATTTTAGTTATATATCCACATGATTATATTTCAAATTTGTTAAGTAATATGACCAAAGATTTAGCTTTTACAGCCTCTTCTTGGCTAAGGTCTACCTCACCTCTTTGTGGTAGATACATTATTTAAGTGGCAAATGAAGGAGATGGGTCCATAACATAAAATATCCAAATGGAATTCTCCCATTTAAAATAATGGCTCAGTCTGAGTAAGTGAATCGATATATAGGAGCACAATGTTTTGAAGGAAAATTACTCCATGGGGGCTCCCAGATAGCCAATTGGGCAACGGGTTTGACTTTGGTGAAAGTGGTCCCAGATTCAATTCCCAGAAGGGGCCTTGGTGCTATATGCTGTTGAAGCTGAGTTGATGCTGTTAAAGCACTTTTAACAATACTACTACTATACTACAGTTACTCCATGATAAGATTTTAATGCAAGTTGCATTATTTTTCATCACACAAACATTGGACTATCAAGAAGCCAAAAATATTGGAGCAATATGTATTATAATGAAAACTGAGAGCAGAAAGTAATTATCAATGGATAGAATGAAAAATAGATTACAATAAAAAATCTTATGGTAATACTTACACATATCCTTGGGGAATAGCCAAAATTGAGTAAAGGTAAAATTGTCTACAATCTAGGGGCCTGCAAACTTCCACCCAAAATAAAATAAATATTTGAATAGATTTATATTTACAAATATTCTCTGTAGGTTTCCAGTGGAATGTTTTACTGTAAATATTTACATTTTTTTCGATTTTCTATAATCCGATTAATGATTGTCTTTTTGGGTGCTGCAGTTTTTCTTTACCTGATTATGCAAATTTTTTAAATACTAAGATGCAGGAAGGAAACTTTTGCTTTTAGATATTACCTTGTAGGTTTGAGAAACGAGTATTTAGAAAAGGCCAAAGTAAAAGAAGAATGGTATACAACACTGCTGCAATCTCAGATTTAAGAAAAGAATTTATTTGAAAGAATCTCTAGGATAATGGTCTTAAAGACCTGGTTTTATTATTAAATTTTCCCATTTTTATTCTCGAATAAAACGGTATTTCCAAAGAAATGATAAAGTATACCTATTTTTGATGTAACACAACCATTTTATACCTCTCTGGATACAAAATGCAGGGCAGGAATGTGACTGTGATACAAAAATATTTTTGTCTACAATGAAACTTCGAATTGCATTTATCCGGTGTCGGTACATCTACATATGTAATAAACAAAATAAAGATCCTGGATGGTATAACAAAGAGACTAAGAAAGCTCTCAAGAAATGGAGACGATTGTATTCTAATAAAAAAGCCCCTGCAAGGCATTCATCAAAACGAGGTAATATCGAAGCTGATCAAGTATAGAATGAACACAAACATGTGAAATCGCAGTACATGAAAAACATGCAAACATGAAAAAATAGCAGTAGCGTTTGAATTATGACAGGAAACCATATGTACGAAATGACCTCTGATATCGAAGCTCTTTTAAAATTACTACTTCGACAAGGTATTTTATTTTCAATAGTAGTCAGATGGAAATATAAAGCTGAAAACTTTGGAAAGGTATAGGCGGAGAATATAAAAAAACATTCAATCACGCATGATATGTTAGAAATATAATTTAAATGAGAAAGAACATGTAGTTTCCAATAATAATAGGAATAATACAACCGTTTTGCACTGTTTGTTTCTTGGTTTCCACTGTTATAACTTTTTACAAAGTAACCCCTTCGCACCTAGAAATTATGCCTAATAAACAATGGTAGTACATCTCAGCCTAAATATCTTATACTCTAAATTATCGGAATTTTTGTAATCACTATGGATAATCATTATCATAAGTTAATTTGACTATATTTTAGTCTCCCATTGGAAATGGAATACTAAAGAGTCGATAATGTTTTATAGTTGCCTTTAAGAGGACGATAGTATTTAATATATCTTCCCAGATATGTGAAGATAATTATTGCTTTTACCTCTTTCACTGTTTTTCTGAAGGAGTCGAGAACAAAAAGAAGGAGGATAGATTGAAAGGAGACCCTCAAAATATCAGGTGGAGAAGGGTATACCCCTTCTGCGGGATCATTGTAAGCATTGTAAGTCTGTCCAACGAGCCTAAACAGAAGCGATGACACGCTCAGAACCACAAACAACACGTGTAAAAATGCTGGAACTCCAACTACACCATTCAAAGTTTGACCAATGCTAAACAGGCAAAGATGAGCAGCGGTAATTGATTTTAACCAGGTGATGGATTGATACCTCTTCAATTTGCCAGTCTGGGACACGGAACATAAAACCTGTTCACTATATGTTTCTCCGACTAAATATAGACGAATCGCAGAGTTCAGTCCAAAGAGTGACTCCTTCAAATTAAGCATCAAATGACGCGAAAGAAGCTGGACACTCGCAGTTGACACTTGAAAATAACAAAAAAGAAAAACGGTTGCCGCTACTGTGATATTGGGAAGAGTATTGTGCGCCAAAACTACTGGTAGAACTAAAATCCACAAACTGATGACAAAAGCAACGGTCAGGAGACCGAAGAAACACAATTCCCTCTCTAGGTTCTTTCTGCACTGGAAGTTGCGATTTGGGAAGCATCTCATATTTTGCACTGCGACCAGCTGTTGGAGAACTTTGTGGACACGCAGTCGTCTGAAGATGGACGAAGGTATTTGTGAGATCAATACTATTTGCACGATGGGGTACCAGATGCATGACATCCAGATTTCCAAAGATTTTCTCGGAACACAAAAGATGCTATCTTCAACGAGGTTGTACATCACTACAAGAAATAAATAGATTGTATAAACTAAGAGGCACACGGATAGGCTGACAACGAATGATCTCGTCGAAGGATTTCTCACAGAGCCAATGTCATTACGAATAGGAAATGGAGCGATTCCCAATACTTTACTGAGGCAGAATAGTGGCCTTAGTGCCCAGTATACGTCTTTCTCGGCCATTTCGTAAGATCCTTGCAGTTCTTCTTGCAAATATACCCCTGTGTGAGGAAATGCTGCAGAAGATGTAGTTTCCAATTGTAAACATCCATCGTCGTTCATGCAGAGAAATTTCTCAGTACATAATTCTTTTTGGACTCCATTTGAGTACCTAGTCTTGTAGGCTAGCAGCGTTCGATTTTCTATAATCGATAATTTTACTTTTAATTCATTTTGCGCCAGTTCAAAAGGGCGAATTTATGCTCAGAGCATAATTTATACAGAGATATAGCCTTGCAGGGAAACATTTCCCATATTGCGCTAAATTTATAATTTAAAATTAGCCTTTGGTATGCTACTTTAAACCGGTTACGTAGCAACTGGATTAACTGTCACCACAGATATGTTACAAAAAGAGCAATATTTCTGGTTTTTGTCTTAAGGAAAGTTTTCTGGCACTCACCTTTCTAAAAAGTTAAATTTCAATAAATCAACGACAGCGCGCGAAGATCCTTTTGCTCTTGGAACTTATGCATGAAAAACAGAGCAATTGGTGCCCAAAGAAAAGGTATTATGGTCATGGACGTTATCGATGTTGGTGAGTCCGTCTTGGGATCGGTCATCTTCAATCGAATGAATGCAGAGAACATCGTTCAACCAAGTACTTGCAGAAAAGGTCCCTATAATTTTGCTGAGGACTTATTATCACCAATCGAGGGTCGAGGAAGGTACTATATTCCTGGAGAAAATATCGTAACACCCAGTGTGGCAAAGACCGGGAAAAGGAGAACTATTTAGGCTGAGGAAGTCCCAGTCCCCAACTAATTACATGTTTTAAAACGATACAGAAGCAGGCGTTAATTTGTGGTAGTTATGAACACGAAAAAGCTCCTTGAGAGATTAGTAAACGTCTTTAACTGACACTTTCGATGATAATTTTTCAGGTAGTTTATGAAAATATTACTCTGGTTTCCTTAGTTTTTAACAGGGTGGAAAGCGAAGTAACCTGAGTAAACTCATTTAATAATTTGATAGAAGATGACATGAGGCAATTACGAGAAGCAAGGAATGAACACATAAAGCCATCGATGCTATATTTAAAAAATTAAACGATAGATTCCGAGGAAACGATGTTCGTCTACTCTTCATCTAAATCTAACAATGGAAAAACGTTATCTGTAATTTATATATATTATATAAAAAACGTTATCTGTAATTTATAACCAAAGATTTTCGGCTAAATACAAACCTTTGTTTTATTACGCCACTACTGGCATTGGCACTGATTGGGGATCGCACTAATACGTAGAATTTCAAATCATTAAAAATTTAATATTGGAGTTGCAAAATTTGAGTCATGATGAAGAAAGAAGAAGATGAGTTGTTTTTTGTATTTCATGTATTTTTATATTTTGTATTTCATCTGTATTAAAATAAAATGAAAATTTATTTAAATTTTAACATAAATCAGTGATCGCTAACCTGGTCCCTACCACCTCTTGGGCGATTTGAAGTCTTTAGAAAGGATGATTTATGTTTTCAGGTGGGCAGAGAGTATCTCTCTTTAAAAGGAGATGAATGAGATTGATGTAGCAAGGAAAGGAAAAAGTTAGGGAAAATTTCGACTGGCTGATTTAGGTGATTAATTGCATCATTAAACATTGTTATTATAAATACGTTAACTAACATTATTCATATCAGAAGTACATTAAGTTGTTGAGACGGTGGGGAAATTATATATCTGATGCACTTCCATAAATATAGAAGTACGTATTTTATGATGTAAATGTAATGGCGGTGAATGGAAGGCGCTCTATTGAGGTTGGGCTAAAATCGTCGACAAAAACTAGCCAATATAGTTTTATACTATTAGCAGTTTCGATGAAATATCAATGACAAGCTCAAGTGGACTTTGCTAACGCAGATATATTCCATCAAACACAACATAAAAAATAACCCTCGCAATAGGTGTGGAAATGTATAAATATTACTTCAAAAAGAGAAGTGCAGATATAAACAAGTTCATGAGCAACTTTTCGAAAGTAATTCGCATATAGTTAATATTTTTCCTTTGTTATAGTTGGTTTAGCTTCAGTGCATTAGCAGTAATACTCAAAACACCTGAATAGAAAACAATAATAATGCGATTTTATTTGAGCGAGATCGAGACTAAATAACTGCGCTTAACAAATCCAATCGATTTAAATAATATTTTAAAGACAGTTTTTCTAGAAGGATAAAGGAAAATATCATAGATAGAGGTCATTTTCAGTTCCTAAGCATTCCTTTGTTCTAATTTCTAATCAATTCCAGGCAACGATTAAGGATTACCTTCTGTGGAATTGAGTATTTTTTCTAATTGATTGCAGGGAATAACGTATTAAAAACGATTGAAAAAAAACGATTAAGATATAATTCTCTTCAGCCCAATATTAGACAGAGGTAGCTACCCGAGGAAATTAAATAATCACTTTCTTAATGCCAAGGTAAACATGGCAGCCATTAATGTATAACCAGAAGCGCCTCATTTAAGGGGAGGGAGGAGGTAAATGTCCTTCTCAATCAGGTTAATGGATCGAATATTGACAAATATAGTTTACGGTGATGTCCTCTACGTTTCTGAATCAACGATATTGAATTGGGTTTGATGAAACGTATGTTTCACATCCATTGGGTATAAACGAACTATGAGAAATGCCCTGCGTCAATTTAAAAAGAAGGTTTTATGCGAATACTTAGACGAGGACCCAAAAGCTTTCTGGTCATACGTACGTGAGGTCCAAGCTAAAGAGCAAACGGTAAGTAATTTAATCAATGATACTGTAACGAATATCGTTCCCGAGTATGTATTTCGGAAGCGCTCCGCTACGTCAATACAATGTATCCAAGTACCCGATATCACATTGTAACTTTCAAGGCTCCAAAGAATCGGAAGAGCGCGGAGCCAGCCTGTCGTGAGTGAAGTTCGGCGGGGCTAGCGGGTGCGAATTGAGCCGTGGGATGGGAGACTGTGACACTATATTACGGACGGTCGTGTACGATTGGAGATGGTGTATAGTAAGTTGAGTTTGGAATAAATGCTGCGTGAGAGTGACCGTTGCGTTTTCTTGTGTACGCTCTGTTTCCCCGACGCGACGTTTCCTGTCGTGGAACGTAACATTGGTGTCAGAAGTGGGATAGTGTGTAAGCCGTACACTATATGAGAAGAAATGGAAGCAACTAAAGTGACTCTGGAGCAGTTGTAGGTGAAGGATCTAAAGAGGGAACTTGAGGAGCGCGACTTAGACATCGTGGGAAGCAAATCTGCACTTCAAAACCGCCTTCGCAAAGCGTTGCTGGAGAATGATGAAGATCCGGAACTACCCTTTTCGAGCTGGAAGAAAGCATTTCTTCTGTCATGAAGAAGCTTTCCATTGTGGAGGAAAATGCTAGAAATTTGGAGGTGAGAATCGTCGAAAGTTCGCGAAGTTTGAAAGAAGAACTGCTGGGCAACTCTCGAAGTTTAAGAGAAGAGCTCCGCGAAAACTCTCGAAGCTTGGAGGAGAAGTTTTCTCGAAATTTGAAGGAAGAACTCTTCGAAAATTCTTGGGAGTTGAAAGAAGAATTCCTGGAAAATTCGAGAAACTCCGAGGTTATAATCAACGACAATACTCGAAGCCTGGAGAAGAAACTCAAAGAAGATTCTCAAAACCTGGAAGAGAAATTCCGAGATGAAATTTCTAAAGAGCCCCAGAAGCTTCGACAAGAAGTGGACAGTTTGAACGCTCAGATCGAAGAGTGTGCAGGAAAGCCATTTGCCCCCGCGTATGCAGCCTGTGCAACTACCGTGAGATGTGGATCAATCATCCGGTTACAGACTCCAACATTTGACGGCAAAACTCCTTTCGCGCGGTATTTGAGCGCGTTTGAAAACGTGGCAGAAGCATATAGCTGGACGAAAGAAGAAAAAGCGTCGGCACTGAAAGGTTCGTTACGTGATGACGCCATTGACCTCATCCAAAACCTTACCGCCGATGAAAGGAAAGACTAAGATCTGCTAGTGCAGCGTCTAGAGGAAAGATATGGAAACAGACACTTGGAGCAGGTCTACAGCATCGATTTGAAACACCGCACACAACGATCCAACGCAAGGCTTCAAGAATTCGAGTGCGCCATAGTTCGGTTGATTGGCCTGTCATATCCAAGCCGTCCGGCTGAATATCTGGAGGGCATGGCGAAAAACGTATTTATCGACGGACTCAAGGATACCAAAACAGCTACGAAGTCAGGATAGCTCGTCCCAAGACACTAAGTGACGCATTAGCGACAGCGCTTGAGTTTGAAATCGATATAGAAAAAGATATTTTCTACCCTGGACTTGAAAAGTGGGTACACTGTACTGTACTGGCAAGTCGAATTAGACCCTGAGGACAGAGAAAAGACCGCTTTTACTCTCGGGTCGGGTCTATGGCAGTTCACAGTGATGCCGTTCGGACTGTGCAATGCTCCAGAGACCTTTGAGCGGTTGATGGAAAACATCTTGAACGGGCTATCGTGGAGAACCTGCCTGGTGTATTTGGATTACATCATTGTGATAGGAAAATCGTTTGATGACCACCTGGACAACGTGAGAGGAGTATTCCAGAGACCGCGAGAAGCGGGCCTAAAACTTAGCCCGAAGAAGTGCTGTTTCTTGCGCCAACAAGTTCGATACTTGGGACACGTTGTGTCTGGAGATGGAATTGCGGTTGACGGTGAGAAAACTAGTGCCATTAAAGACTGGCTGGTACCCCGAGACAAGCAGCAATTGAGAAGTTTCCTGGGATTGTGCAGCTACTACCGACGGTTCGTGAATGGGTTTGCGAACATTGCCAAACCGCTCACTAGACTCACCGAGGAGGCCATGAAATTTGAGTGGGGGCAAGAATGCCAAGAAGCCTTCGGAAAGCTTAAGGAGGGCAGATGATGGGCAGGAGCGAGTTATCGCCTTCTTTAACAAGACACTCTCGAAACCTGAGCGCAATTATTGCGTGACCAGGCGTGAGCTGTTAGCCGTGGTAAAGTCCGTGGAGCATTTCTACAAATACCTGTACGGACGTAAGTTTTTGCTGGGAACTGACCATGCTGCTCTCAAATGGCTGCTACAGAATGCAGAAAGCAAACAGTTTAAGAATCCGGAGGGGCAACGGCTAGATGGATCGAGCGTCTGCAGGAATATGATTTCCAGATCGAACACCGAGCAAGCACTCGCCACCTAAATGCTGATGCATTATCGAGGAGGCCCTGCCCAGAAGATTGCAAGCAATGCACTCGGGTGGAAGTAAAGAACGGTGAAGCAATTCGAGCAACGACCATCACCGACGAAGCCTGGCAACCTGATGAATTGTTGCGAGATCAGCAAAGGGACCCGGATTTACGGTTGATGCTCTAATGGAAGGAGTCTGGTCAGAAACCCAATTGGAACCAAGTGGCGCAGAATTCGCAATCTGTAAAATCTTACTGGGCCCAATGGAACTCAATAGTTATCGATGTGGACGGCCTTGTTAAGCGAGTCCTCGAGGCCGATGACGGAGCGGAACATCGAAAACAGCTGATTGTACCGAGAAGCCGGATAACGGACGTGATGCGACAGCTGCACGATTGCTGGGGGTCATCTGGGTGTGAAGAAAACTTTGGAAAAATTCGGTCCCGATTCTACTGGCATAATCTGAAAGACGATATGCAGGAATGGTGCCGGAAATGTGCCGTATGTGCAGCCAGCAACGGACCACCAAAACGACCAAGGGCCCCTATGCAACAATACAATGTGGGAAGCCCGTTTGAAAGGATCGCAATTGATGTGGCCGGACCGTTTCCGGAGACAGACGGTCGGAACAAGTTCATTGTCGTAGTGATGGACTATTTTAGCAAGTGGGTAGAAGCTTACGCCTTGCCGGACCAGGAGGCAGCGACCGTGGCCGAAACTTTGGTGAAGGAGTGGATATGTCGTTTTGGAGTCCCTCATGAGCTACACTCAGACCAAGGCCGGAACTTTGAGTCGGCCTTATTTCAAGGAGTATTCAACATCCTGGACATCAAGAAAACAAGAACGACACCCTTGCACCCGCAGTCCGATGGCATGGTGGAAAGGATGAACAGGACCATAAACCGCTATCTATCGAAGGTTGTTTCGGACCATCAGCGAGACTGGGATCAATATTTGTGGTTTACCGTATCAGAATGTCGTCCAGAAGGAAAGCAAGTGTTTCACTTCAATCGTTTGGCGCGGTGCGCCGGTAACAACGAAGAGGAGCAAGTCGGTCAAGTGGAGTCTCAACCGTCGTTCGGAGATTGCTACTTTTTCCGGAGAAAGGGGTGCTTCAAGGGAACCGCCTGCTGCTTATTTCGTCATGGGAACCAGAGATCAGCTGGAATACGCTACCAGTTCCAGGACGGAACAGAGCTAAGAAGGGGGCAGTGTAACGAATATCGTTCCCGAATATTTCGGAAGCGCTCCGCTACGTCAGTACAATGTATCCAAGTACCCGATATCACATTGTAACTTTCAAGGCTCCAAAGAATCGGAAGAGCGCGGAACCAGGCTGTCGGGAGTGAAGTTCGGCGGAGCTAGCGGGTGCGAGTTGAGCCGTGGGATGGGGGACTGTGACACTTTATTACGGACGGTCGTGTAAGATTGGAGATGGTGTATGGTAAGTTGAGTTTGGAATAAATGCTGCGTGAGAGTGACCGTTGCGTTTTCTTGTGTACGCTCTGTTTCCCCGACGTTTCCTGTCGTGGAACGTAACAATACTAAGGGTAAAGCGAATATCTTAAATGATTTCTTCCGAAGCTTTTTACTTCTAATANAAGTTGAGTTTGGAATAAATGCTGCGTGAGAGTGACCGTTGCGTTTTCTTGTGTACGCTCTGTTTCCCCGACGTTTCCTGTCGTGGAACGTAACAATACTAAGGGTAAAGCGAATATCTTAAATGATTTCTTCCGAAGCTTTTTACTTCTAATAGTACATCAGATAATTTACTGGAAGTTGATAGGCCTGAAGCGATGTCGAATATCATCTTCAGGGAAGACGGTATAATTAATCTATTGCGACAGATTAAACCGAATAAAGCTCCTGATCCTGAAGACATACCAGCTCGGTTATTCAAGGAGGTTGCGGAAATTGTAGCACCTTTTCTTAAAGTAATATTTAATACGTCAATGAGTGAAGGTAAAGTCCCGACTGACTGGACAATTGCGAACGTCACTCCAATATTTAAAAGCGGCGTTAAGGAGGTTCCAGCGAATCATCGGCCTATCTCTCTAACATCATTGAGCGGAAAAATAATGGAGCATATAATTGCGAGTTCTTTCATGGACTTTCCGAAACGTCAGATTTCAGTTAGGCATCAACGCGGTTTTCGTAAGACTCGATCTTGTGAGTCTCAACTGGCATTATTAATACACGATATCCTAAAATCTACCGAAAATAAAAGGCAAGTCGACGCGGTATTTTTAGATTTTCGGAAGACATTCGATAAGGTCTCTCATCATAAATTATTGTACAAATTAAAAGTTGCAGGAATCAAGGGTAATAAATAGGATAAAGGACTTTCTCTCCGATAGAGAGCAACGCGTAGTGCTGGACGGTATTAGTTCTAACGTGGTAAAGGTAACCTCGGGCGTCCCGCAGGGTAGTGTAATCGGACCGTTGCTATTTTTAGTATACATTAACGTTCTTAGCAATCTTATTGATAGTAAAGTTAGGATATTTGCGGATTATACAGTAATTTACAGGGAAATCGAGAGTAAAGAGGATAGACTAACCCTGTCGAATGATTTAGATAACATTATGAAATGGTAAGATGATTGGCAATTAGAGCTAAATGTAGACAACTGTTCAGTAGTTAAGTTCTTCGAAAGAAAATATATTATTAAAGATTATCCGAACAGTCTCCGTGGAATAAACTTATTAACAGTAGAATCGGTGAAATATCTTGGAGTAACACTCACGAATAACTTAACATGGAGTACTCACATCCATAATATATGCGAAAAAGCACTTAAAAAACTCGGCTTGGTTAAGAGAATAGTCGGTCGAAGCGACGAAAAAGTTCGCGAGCGATATTATCTTGCGTTAGTGCGTGTAGTGTATGGGACGCTGCCGAAGTGTTGTATTCAAGAATTAGAAAAGGTGCAGCGAAAGGCGATACGTTTTGTGAAGAATTGCTACGATAAATCAGTGAGCGTCACTCAGATGCTCCAGGACGCAAAATGGGAATCTTTGGAAGCTAGACGATTTCAACAAAGGATCAATTGACTGGATAAATTCAGAGAAAGCACGTTCAGAGATGTTGTAGCAGATAAAATGCGTTCAACATGCTACATAGGCCGTTCCGATAATGCGAGAAAGATCAAAGAAATAGATGCCAGAGCCAATAGATCCAAGAACTCATTTTTTCCGATAACGATACGCGAAAATAATCGATTAAGGAAGTAGAGTCATGGTGCATCCACCCCCTGCCACACGCCGAAAGGCGGCTTGCAGGGTACTCACATAGACATAGACATTACCTCTTCAGTTTTGACTTACAACGAGCGAGGATACTGAAATATAATGCTTTCGCATCTGTTAACAGTTACGGTGAATATGCATTCCTGTGGTTAAATACAACGTGATCACAAAATATTTAACATGGTGGAAATACAGCAAATATTTTACAATTTTAATAAGCTGGGAAAGAGTAAAATTCCCCTAAAGACCCGGGAGATAGTTAAATATTAAAGAAGTAATTTCACGAATAAGTGAAGATGTATTTTTTAGTAACTTGAGATGAGTAATTGAATTAACAGGAGGAATATCCATTGAATTACCCAAAGAGTGAGAACTGAGATGAGAAATGTCAGTATACATGACAGTGACTTTTTATGACCCCAATTAAGGATTATATTACTTGCCTCGAATAAAATGCAAACAATAGTTGAATCTATACCTGAGGGGATCTAAAGTCAAAGAAATCGCTTATATTTTCCATATTCGACCTAGTCTCAAATACTGATGCGTGAGTAGCATAGTAGTAGCGTTGTTAAAAGTGCTTCGACTGCTTTGGTCATTTCGCACGTGGGCCCCCATCGGGAATCGAACCCGGGGCCGCTTTCGCCGAAGTCGAACGCGTTGCCCACTTGGCTAACCTGAAGCCCATGATGCGTGAGTTAGGATCCACATGAAGTGGGGTTAGTCTCAGATTTAGGTCCAATGTAGAACAGCTCGTATCGTTAGTATAGATTTCAAGTTCGGTAGTAGCGTTACAGCAATGATAAAAATCCCTCGGGTGGACAAAGAGGTCATTCATTGTATTGAAGTGACCTGTTTATCACGGAAACTTGCCTATAACGGAAAATTTTTCCGGCACCATGACATTCTGCTATAAACGAGTTTTACTCTAATTATGTTATATTGTTCCTAAGGTATCACTAGATTTCTCCATCATTTACTGGGCTTATTGATGGGTAATCATTGAGATGTTTATATGTAAGTCATTCGTAATTCTTGTATTTAATTCTTTTAGAAATAACCATTCAAATAATACCAGTCGTAAACTATGTACACGTGTAGCTAAGCAACCAATAATGCATGTGTTTGCGATTGAAACGATCGCAATTTTCTTACCACCGCGACGTACTCACCCAGAATATTATTTACGCATAGGATTACTTCTTTAAACATTTTAGAATTGAAATAAGAAAAAGAAACTAAATGTTTAACAATATCCTAGATCATCACGTCCTTCCTAACAAACTACCTAAAAGCATAACTTCTGCGCATAGAAATTGAACTTTATTCCATTTAGGCTAAGAGTCAAAACAAGTTAACACAAGTAAACATGGGTCGACACAAATTGGTGCGAGGTTGTCGTGAATGGAAAGCACCCAATAAGATATGCAGACGATAAAGTTATTGTTTGCGATTTTGAGAGGGATTTATGGATACTAGTGAAAGCAGTAAGCGATAACGCAAAGGAATTCGGAATTAAAATATACTTTAGAAATTCTAAAGTAATGAGATTTACCATACGAAAGAAAACTAAGTTAGGTGAATGAAGAAAAAATAGAATAGGTAGATAATTTCTCTTACTTGGGTAGTATTCTCTCTTGGAATGGGGGTTGTTCATATGAGGTTCGAAAAAGAGTAGCACCGGACAAGGAAGCTACAGTGAAGCGAAGGAAACTTATAACTGGAGGTCTCGATAAAGGAATCAGGGAAATAATGGTAAAATCCTTGGAGAGAATTGCACCGCTGTATGGGTCTAAAATGAGGACCTTAAGAAAGAAGGATATCAAAAGATTGGACGCCTTTGAGGTGTGGGTGTGGCGTGGAATAGTAAATGTAAGTTGGGTTTATGGAAAAAATTCAGATAGGTAATAGAGGTGGTCGGGGAGGAGAGGGTTTTAATTGAAGTAATTAAGCGTCGACAGAGGAAATTAGTCAAATACTGAGAGGAGAAGCTTGCCGAAGCGCGATCGAGCGCGATTCCTCCGTATGAAATTAATAAAAACCTGCTAAAATGTTAGAATGCTAAGATTCAAGACCAACTGCCCTTAAAATCAAGATAGAGAAATTGCTTTTCTTTTTCAGCAAATGAATCGGGAAAGTCCTCGTTTACTTCGAATAACGTACAGAATAAGGAAGGAATAACATTTAAAATTCGATGTATTTTCTACGGTAAACATTCTCTTGAGATTATTTTAGGGATAAAGTTATTCAAATTCCTACAGCATTATTACTACAATTTACACTACTTTCCTTAATTAACTATAGAAAAATTATGATTCTGTATTTTGATCGAGTATCCAAGAAATTCTTTTAAAAACGTTTCCGAAAACGTCATCAAAAATGTTTGAATTAATTCATAGGTAAATTTTTCTATTATGAAAAAAATGCGTTTTTAGTTCCAAAATTCAAGCGATAAGGCCGTATAAGAAGTTAGATATTTCAGTGATTTCCCCAACAATTTATTCAACTGAACAGATCATCTCCAAATCGAAAAATAAGAAGCATTACTGTTTATGCTGGGGAATTTTGCTTTCATGATCAAGACAATCTTGGAGACGCCGAATCATTCTTATAAGAAGTATATCGGCTTTGCCATTTCTCACTCGTGCAGGTTTAGGGGATATTTTTGCCTATTGCTGTTTTTATTGGAAAATTTTATATAGTGAGCATTTCTGGCTTTTAAGGAAGCTTATTCACCTCTTTGGAAGCACACGTACAGGAAGAAACGATTAACACAAAAACGAGCAAGTTGAAACAGTTCCAAAGTATAGATGCAATAACCCAGTACTCCTCATTCAGGAATCTCGTACCGATGAAGAAGAATGCCGCATGGAAGTAGCAGTTCACCGTCAGGTCTAACATCATACTTATCCCTGTGAGCAGTATAGTAACTCCAAAGATGCTAACTAGGAGACACCGAGTGCGGAAGAAAGCCAGTTGAATATATCTCCAAGACTGGACTCTTTTCAGAAGAGAGTCGTTCCGGAATCGGCTGAGCAACACTGCTGCGCTTGATGTTTCACTATCTTTGACTGACAGGGTTTCCAGGGTTAGCTTTATCTCGGAATTCAGGTGAAAAATCTTAATTGAGAGATATCGAATCAGATTGTGAAGAAGAAAACGTTGGGTTGACGTGGTGAACGATATATAAGTAGTGGCATAAAATTGAATCCGCCCTCCTTTTCCTGTGCTCTCGTGAAGAGGGTAAAATGCAGACCAATAGAAGATGAACCACAACACCTCCACAACCAAGTCAAAATAAACTGTACTCCTTATCCGAGGAAAGCCCTTCTTTCTTTGGAAATATTTCATGTACTTTTCCAAGAGAAGGAACTCCTGAAACAGCTTCTGCATGTCCGATCGCTTACGAAAATATATCACGACGTTAAGCATAACTAACACGTGCGAAGAACTGAGCCAATATCTTTGTATAGATAAGTCTAACTTGTTCCACTCAGGAGGCGCTAGACTACCAGTAAACAGATGGTATATCGCGGACAGACACAAATGTATGTAAACTATGTAGAGGGCAACACTGTAATAGAACGATAGTCCATTATCTTTGTCGCCATGTTGGGCTTTGATCGGGAAGGGCGCGACACCGAACAGTCGACAAAACAGAAGAAGCGGTCTCAAAGAGCGATATATATCCTCAGCCTCCTTCATCGTCACTGTATTGCCTTGCTTGCGATTATATTGTTCGCTATCACAGAGGATTTTACGTTAAGTCCTTCGGTACTCTTCAGATGTTCACATTTACGCGACGCTCGAATTCTTCAAAGCGAACGTGGGCGGATTGTAAGTCGACAGCGTCGACATGGAATTCACAATAGCATACGGTTAGCTTACAGTTCGAATCGAAAGAATCAATTTAATTTCACTTTCGCCTCAGACTGCATGCGTCACTGGCGGCTAGCGGGATGGATAATTAATTGTAAATGCATAAGCATTTCGCAACAGCTTGTCCTTTCTGTACACTGACGACTCGATAAGAGTCATCCTCCGTGTTTGTTGATGTGCGGAAATTAATTATACTAGCTGATCCCGCGTAAATATTTGCACGCATCGTATATTTAATGTCTGTAAAAACTTACACGCATGCGATTATTTAACATTTCAATAAAAGTATCTTCATAAAAACAAAATTTTTCATCATGCCTGGTTAGATATATTTCAAATAATTAAACAATTAATTTAATTCCATCTTTTTCCATCATCTTCAATTTCGTGGCTATGTCAATTTTTATTTCATTACGGTATTTTAAAACAAACATCAGGCACTCTCAACACCACGGTTGTACAGCTAATGACCCAATGTTCATAATGTGGTCCGCCGGAGAAATTAAACCAACCCTCCAGTTTTTGCATATTCATCTAGATGTATTTCCATTTTGGTGATAAATCAACATCCATAGAAAAAATATATGTTACTCTCAAAAAAAAAGGCCAATTAATTTACTTTTTCGTCTTTAATTTACATCGTGCATCGAGTATCTTGTTATTGTAATTGCTCGTAAGTAGTCCTCATTTGAAATGATAGCGGCGTACACAATAATCACAAAAATTAACTAACCATGCGGAAATACGAGCACTCCAAGCTGAGGAGAAGTTGCATGGATTATATTCGCTTTGTTCGAACTTCGAGCTTAATAAATGAGTTAATAAATATTGATTGGTTATCCCTGAATTACGAAGATTCCTCCGTATGAAATTAATAAAAACCTGCTAAAAACCACTGAACGTTTTAAACAACATCATTTACATAAATTTAAATATTTGGCTATTAAAGCGTTTTATCAAATGAAAAAATTTAGAAGTAGTTTTAATTTAAAGTGAATTTAAATGAACTTAACTCACATTTATTTATGTCCCACTTGGTAATTAAAACAAAATTAACAGTTCTGAGAATTATTCTACTGATTTTTTTTAAACAAAACCGCTTTACCTCTTCAGTCAGATATGAGATGAAAACGATTCGCTGGCATTTGATTACTTTCCGATCAATACCTCTGAGAAAGGAAATACCGATATTATGAATAGGTTAATGTTCTTATGCAGTGATTCATTTTCGTCAACCGCGAAATTGACGACGAAACAAACAGATCTAATGTATGTACCATTAAATTCAAAAGATATTATTTAAAACGTTCTCAACATACCAGTGCTAAGAAAATCTCTTAATTTAACTGATGCAATTTCAAGATGCCACCTAGGCGGCGGCTATTGCAAACCCGGGCACCACTTCAAAAAGTAATTTCCCGTTTATATCATCAAAATTCTCGCAATCTCAAATCCAATAGTTTTGGCTGGGCTTATAAGTTGGCAAAAACATAATGCAGTTTGTTTCATAACTCTACATCAAGTCGTTTCTAAGATAGGGAGGGGGACGTACGGACACTTGGGAAATTATATATAATATGATAATACTATATTACTAAAGGAACGGAATCTTCGCAATGGATACTAGAATAGCAACTGTAGATGGAAAAATAGAGACATCGACCGTAGATATCATGGGTTCGATCCTAGAAGGACCCAAAAACTTTATTTTCCCCGTAAGGATGCATTGCACGGTTTTACCGAAATTTTTTGGAAACATTTTTGAGGCACTTCCCGTTAAGGTAGGGAATTGAAATTTAACCTGCAGTTAGAGAAAATGATTCTCTACCTTTTACTGAAGAGACATCTCCCAAAATGATCCTAGGTTCGATGCTAGGTCGGTGAAAAAGATTCCAGGGATTTCAAAACAAATTTAAATGTCCTAAGGCGTTATCTAAGGAGCACACATATGGTCCCCAAATTCTCCGAGAGATAACGGCCTCTTCTCTCACCCATAGGTGATGGTTGAAATTTGATTAGCGATTGCCGTAAGCTGATTGTTATTTTTTTCTTCGTCTGCGGCAAACGACACTTAGGCATTGCGTACTTCTAATTTAATGCCTTACTTAATATACCCTATTTTCTACTTCCAAATATGGTGTCACCTTCAAAACCAACGCATGGATTTAGATTTGTAAGTCACCGAAAACAGCCAATGGTGTATGGCAGCGGTTGTATCAATGGCTTACCAAATCTATCCCATATTAAGCTTGCAGCCTGTAAGCAACTTTTACTCGTATCATCATCATCAGGCATTTTCAATCCAACGTTGGATGTAGGCCTCCCCAAGCGCTTTCCAATTCTCTCTATTCTGAGCTTCTCGTTGCCATGTTACTCCTAAATACTGAATAATATGTCTGTTCTATCGGTCCTTTGGTCTTCTACTTGGTCTCTTCACGTCTCTTGGTATCCAGTTCAGAACTGCTGATGTCCATCGGTTGTCGTTTCTCCTTGCAACATGGCCTGCCCACATCCATTTCAGTGATCTTACCTTATCTATGATGTCTGTCACTCCTGTTATCTTCCTAACCCAGGTGTTGCGTTTCCTGTCTCTTCTTGTGATTCCAAGCAT